>BLSH010262742.1:4938101-4952341 GCA_018402905.1 Glandirana rugosa
TAACAAACTATCCTTACAACCGCTATTTTCTTAACTGGTTAGACTATAACGCATCATTTTTACCTACACTACCGCATGGTTCGTACAGAAAGTAGTACACTAGAGTAGACCAGTTTAGGAAAATACTAGTGGTAAGGGTAGTGTGTTAGTTAACTATCAGTTGTTGGTTAACCTTATACTGTATGTCCTTTCACCTCAAACTCGCCATTGACTATTGCATGTTAGTATAAAAGGTTGATAGCTAGTTCGAGGGAAAAGGATACAGCATAGTTAGTTTGACCAACCACGTGATCATAAAAGGATTTGACCAGATGAGATCACATGATGAAAGACATGCTTGGTACGCCATCACATCCATTTTTACTACGCAATATCAGATTGGTCAATTCTTTTATCGCCAACATTCCTATCAAACAATCACTAGCAATGGAATCGGTTATGCCCCAATCAATGAATTATCTGATAGGTATGTTGATAAACGAATTGAGCAATCAGACAAATCGATCAATGGTGAACAACCAATTCCATTGCTATCAATAGAATCATTAGCGAGAAAAGAATTGACCAATCCGATTACATAGTAAAAAACAGATGTGATAGCATACAATCATATCTCATCATGTAATACCTGCCGATAGGAATGTTGATCATAAGAGAATTGACTAATCAGATGAGATTACATGATGGATGATCGTATGCGATCACATCTGTTTTTACTAAGTAATCACATCGGTTTGGTCAATTCTTTTATGGTCAACATTCCTATCAAACAATCGATAGCAATGGAATCGCTTGTTCACCATTGAGCGACTGTCTGATAGGAATGTTAATCATAAAAGAGAATTGACCAGACGATTGATGGTGAACAATCAATTCCACTATCAATTATTTGATAGGAATGTTAGCAATAAAAGAATTGACCAATCCGATTAAATAGTAAACACAGATGTGATAGCGTACAATCATATCTTTCATCATGTAATATCCGCTGATAGGAATGCTGATCATAAGAGAATTGACTAATCAGATGAGATTACAAGATATGATTGTATGCTACCACATCTGTTTTTACGATGTAATCGGATTGGTCAATTCTTTTATTGCTAACATTTCTATCAAATAATTGATAGCAGTGGAATTGGTTGTTCATCAATGGATTGTTTGGTCACTTCTCTTTTATGATTAACATTCTTATCAGACAATCAATAGCGGTGGAATTGGTTGATCATCATTGATCAATTAGTCTGATAGGAATGTTGATCATAAGAGAATAGACCAGAAAAAAATAAATAAATAAATCAATGATGAACAACCAATTCCACTGCTATCGACTGATAGGAACATTGACGATAAGAGAACTGACCGATCAGACAATTGATAGCAATGGAATCCATTATTCACCAGCATTCGATTAATCGTCAGTTCTTGTATCATCAACATTACTATCAATCAGTTGATAGCAGTGGAATTGGCTGTTCGCCAGAAATCAATTGATTGATAGGAATGTCGACGATAAAAACTGACCGATCAGACAGTCGATTGCTGGTGATTAACAGATTCCATTGCTACCGACTGATGGGAATATTGATAACTGATCAGATGATTGACCGATTCCATTGCTACAAATTGACTGATGGGAACATTGATAACCGATCAGATGATTAACCGATTCCATTGCTACCGACTGATGGGAATATTGATAACCGATCAGATGATTAACCGATTCCATTGCTACCGACTGATGGGAATATTGATAACCGATCAGATGATTGACCGATTCCATTGCTACCGACCGATGGGAATATTGATAACCGATCAGATGATTAACCGATTCCATTGCTACCGACTGATGGGAATATTGATAACCGATCAGATGATTAACCGATTCCATTGCTACCAATTGACTGATGGGAATATTGATAACCGATCAGATGATTGACCGATTCCATTGCTACCGACCGATGGGAATATTGATAACCGATTCCATTGCTACCAATTGACTGATGGGAATATTGATAACCGATCAGATGATTGACCGATTCCATTGCTACCGACCGATGGGAATATTGATAACCGATCAGATGATTAACCGATTCCATTGCTACCAATTGACTGATGGGAATATTGATAACCGATCAGATAAAAGATCACATGTCAAACAGATGCAATTGATAACGTACAATCTCTTATCGTGTGATCTTCTTATCGGATTGGTCAAGATGCCAATCAATAGTCAACCGCAGGAAAACAGTATGGGCGATAGATGAAAGATACGATATCGATCACAACTAATGCTCAAACTGTCATATCAATAAAATTGGTTGATCATAATAGTGATAAAGGGAAATTGATGATGTATGCCCCCCCCCCAATGGCTGAGCAGATAAGGTATAGATTGTTGTGGATCAGTTGGTGAGCCCCCCCCCCTGACAGATGCATAAACAGCTAATACACAGGTGACCTTTCCCCTACCCCCTCCATCCGGGGCGGGAACCTGCCCAGAGAGTCTAGATCCCCCCCCCTCAGACCCCAGGAATCCCCCCACCCCCTCCCGGTGTGGTGCAGTGTGGGGGATGGGCTGATTACCGGAGGGCGCCCCAGTGTAGGCTGCAGTAGGCCGGCTCTGGCGGCGGGTCCATGCGGTGTAGAGTAGATGAAGCTGGCGGCCGCCTGGTGTTCGGCTACACAGAGTCCGTGCTGGGGGTGGTGTACCGGGGGGCCGGGAGAGGACAGGATCTGCAGGTATCCCCCTCCTCCTCCCACCACAGC
The DNA here is from genome assembly GCA_018402905.1 of Glandirana rugosa. Lineage (NCBI taxonomy): Eukaryota > Metazoa > Chordata > Amphibia > Anura > Ranidae > Glandirana > Glandirana rugosa. The sequence continues at coordinate 4,940,871 of BLSH010262742.1, forward strand.
GGCGGCGGAGCCTCCCCCGGCCACGAACCCCCCGGAGCCCTTCTCCGAGCCCTGCAGGCCGGCCACCAGCAGCTTGTCGTGCCCGGAGTGGATTCCTTTCCTCATGCTGCTCCTCCCGCTCTCCGATCCCGGGCACACTCGGCTTCCTCCCTCCTTCCGACCCTTGGAATCCGTGCGGGCCCGGCCCCGTAGCTTGCAAATAGTCACCGATGTCGTTAGCAGGGACCCCCTCCGTGCCTGAGGTGAGCTTATCGGGGAGCGATCGGGCACCGGAGGGGGTAGATGCAGGCGGATTGTGCGGCTAGAAGTGATAGGGCCCCGCTTCGACCTCCCTGCCACCGCCGCGGCTGAAAAATGGCTCCAGGAAGCTGACAATGAATGAAGGGATGCGGTTTACGCGCGAAGGTCCTCCCGCGAAACTCAGATTTCCCGCCGTCTTTTTCAAACTGGATTTGCATGTCCACGCCCAGGATGCTTTCGGCGCGTCTGATTGGCGGGGAGGCGCTCGAATTCGGAACGCCGCGCTGCGTTCTCCTCACACCAGAGAGCCTGTCACATTCCTCGCTGTTTGATTGGTTGCAGAGGCGAGGCGGCGGGAGGGGTCAGCGGAGAGTTATCACATGGTGCAGAGCATCAGCAGCACTGTGCCTGGTATAGGACGAGCTGATAGAAATTTCTGGACGTTTTATTCATAAAAATACATTTCTATATCTTGTATTCCTCAGGAGGAGTGTTTTCTGCACAATTGTTGCAGTAATGTTATGGTAGCAGTGTGCTATTCATGTACTACTGAGCTCTCCGTGTTAGGCCTCTTCCTCCTGGGCAACTGTGACACCTCATCCCTTTAAAACCAAACACACAGCTTCTGTGGCTATAAGGTGGTAATTCAACTTACTGTGTGCATTAAATTAGCCCCAAACCTGTGTCCTTCATATATATTTGGGTTTAAAGGAATGAGGTGGCAACCCGTGGAACTACAAGTCCCATCATGCCTCTGAGAGTATCTGTCAGCCTTCTCTTCATGCCTCTTTGACTTGTGTTGTAACTGTCAATGTCGCAGTGCTTCATGGGACATGTAGTTCCACAACAGCTGAGAGGCCCATGGTTGACAACTCCCTGGACCTAGAGATTTGGGACAATAACAAACGCAGGTTAACGTGACTATAGCATTAACCACTTGCCAACCGCCCGCCACAGCGTGACGGCTACAAAGTGGCTCATTATCGCAAACCACCCTCGCCTGATGGCGGCCGCGATAACTAGTACTGCGAGCGTGTGTTTCGGGGGAGCCAGGGAGCGGGTAGGGCGTAGGGTTGCCACCTGTATGGGATTCCCCCGGACAGTCCATCATGTGCCCGGGTTTCTCACTGCTGGACACCAGGGCACTCCAAAAAACTCTTCCAACACCCCCATAAAAGCGTAGTCAGTATCTAGCACCTGTAACATGTATCAGCATTTCACCTGTCCTCACATATTTGTCATTGTGTGGATAGAAACAGCCCTCATTACAAGGGACTTGTTTCTCTCTGTGGAGGGATACAGACTTTCCTAGCTGCACTTTCCGATGCTTTGCTTATAGATCCGGCTACTTGAGCCCTGACAGGACTGCCCACTCTGCAGACTGAGTGGAGAGGAGCCGTGAGTGTGTGGGCAGGAAGAGGAAGGAGCTGCATGGACTATGAGCGAGTAAACATGGGGACAGAGAGGAGAGGAGAGAAGCTGCCCACCCATTACCAGATTAAAGTGGATGTAAACCCACCACCCACCCAGTATAAACTAATGACACGGTATTAATGTATATATACATGCATGCCTCCTGCATCTATCCCTACCTTTCAAATGTCCTTCCTGTAAGCACTAGCAGCTCTGTAAAACTCTGAAATCAGAGGGTGTCTGTGTTTGCTGGAGTTTGGTGGGTGGAGTTGTGATGTCACAGGCCTCCCAACCCACCTCTATACTGAAACATCGAGGAGGGAGGGAGGGGGGGCGTGTAAAACTTTCTCTGCTGTGTGAAGGAGATAAGCAAATTGCTTGTCACTCACAGAGCAAGGGGCGGATCGACTGTGTATTTCCCTGTTAGTCGGACTTTCTCTTCCTGAAAAAAGATAAGCTCATTCCTCAGAGTTGGATTAACTTTGTGGCAAGACTGGGCACAGATGACATAGCATGCTATACTCTACCAGGCAGAATTATTAATTACACTTTTTTTTCGACTGTGCAAAAATTTAAAGTGGATGTAAACCCGAAAAAAAAATGTAATTAATAATTCTGCCTGGTAGAGTATAGCATGCTATGTCATCTGTGCCCAGTCTTGCCACAAAGAGTTAATCCAACTGTGAGGAATGAGCTTATCTTTTTTCAGGAAGAGAAAATCCGACTTAGGCTGGGTTCACACTAGTTCAACAAACGGACCGACATTGTGAGCACAAGTCGCATTACGTCACAAAATCAATGTTTCCCTATAAGAGACATCTTAACTGGTCCGACACAAGTCGGTCCGACTTTGAAAAAGGTTCCTGTACTACTTTGGTCCTACTTCAGCCCATTGAATATCATTGAAGTAGAATCCTTGTTCTAACTGTCCGACTTGTGACATCCGACTTGGTGATTTCAGCAGCAGTAAAAGGAATTTCTCTTACGTTCACTGACAGACGCAGCCTCTTCATTGACAAGTGGGGTTTATGCACATCCTACTAGGAGTAGACTAGGCAAAAAAGAAAAAAAACAAGCTGACCCCTCCCAGGGGGCCGTCCTCACTCCAGCATATAACCCCCCAGCTCTGCATAGCATATCAGTTTTTTTATGCCTAGTGCAAGGAGTTAGACCTGGCTCCCTTATGGGATCTGCGGTTCCCCATTTTTTCTCAAGCTATCTGATGAAGACTGCTATCAAGAAGCCGGCTGGGGCATAGAGGATATCTCAAATACTGAAATTTCCCCAGCACGGCCGACAGATGCGAGCTACCCTTAGCTCTACCGGGGGGCTAGTGGGTGGACCCCACTTGCGTCCAAGTGACCAGGCTGCGCTCGCGTCCAGGGGCGTTTTTGGCCGGCAGCATCCCTCCCAACCTGAGGAGGAAGGTCTGCTACCGGATGGCTACCCGCTGCGCCCCTCGGATTGGTGAGTGACACCACCCCCCCGGAGGTGGAGGGTTCAGGGTTACCTGTTGTTTCTCCCCCCCTCCCCTGCGCCGCACCCCCACGCTTGTAGCACCGCCATGCGGCGATGCCGCCATTTTACGCCGGACCGCCGCCATTTTGCCTGAGCCGCGTTCGGCGGCCATTTTGTTGTAGTGGCGGCCATTTCTATGTCTGTTTGGCCTCTTGTGACCGTTTTCGGCGGCCATTTTGCAGTAGTCGCTCCTACTGGGACGCAGCACAGAGGGGAACTACAGCAAGTATAGCTGACTATACCTGGGGTGTCGGTAGCGGTGGGCACAGTCCTCCTGGGCATTTACCCGGTTGCTCTGTGGGGCAGTTGGTGGGGCTGCATAGTGGGGGTGTCTTGGCCTATAGGCCTTGCAAGTGTTCAGGTGGCACAATGGCGTCTGAACCTGTGGGTTCTTCTCCGGAGGGGTCCGTGGAAGCACAAGCCGCGCTGGGACCTCTGGTTCCCCTGAATCAATTAACTTCCATTTTGGGGGAGTTTTTTGCCCGGGGGGTACTGAGCCGTGCTAAGGGGGTGTCTAAAAAGCGTCCACCCTCCCCTCCATCTTCTGGGGAGGATTCCGAACTGGAAGGGGCCTCTGTGGTCACAGGGACCCCTGTGGAGCTCTCTGATAGTGAACTGGAGCCCTCGGACGGTGAGGAAGACCAGGGGGCCTCGGTGGCGCGCGAAAGGGCGCTGGTGGCCTCCCTGATCACCGATATCCGTGAGTCATTGCGGTTGGACCAAGCCGGGGAGTCGCAGGAGACTGCCTACATTTGTGGGTCCTTTAAGCCGTCACGGACCCCTAAGGCATATCCTTATGTCCAATTTTTTGACCAGTTGGTGTATAAGGAATGGCAGCGTCCGCAGAATTCCTTTTCGCTGCCCAAGCGTTTCTCTGTGTGCTATCCTTTTGAGAATAGTTTTTTGCAGAAGTGGGCATCCCCTGCAGTGGACCCTCCGGTGGCCCGCCTGAATAAGGCGACGACCTTTCCCTTGGAAGGGTCACCATCTTTTAAAGATGCGGACAGAGGTGATATCCAAGGCCTTGTTCTTGGTGGCGGGGTCGGCCATGAGGCCAGCTCTGGCGTCGGCCATGGTGGCGCAGTCGCTTACGGAATGTGCAACAGAGTTGCACAGTGAGTTGAGCTGCAGGTGCTCCACTGAGGCTTTGCAGCGGGCTGAACATCTGATACAGGGTCTCCGGTACCTGTGTGACGCAGCCTTGGACCTGCTCCCCATGCTGTCGAAGATGTCTGTTTTTGCAGTCATTATCAGACGGGTGCTGTGGTTGCGGTGTGGGTCGGGTGACCACGCATCCAAAAAGGGCCTCATGGACCTTCCTTTTCAGGGTGGTCGGCTTTTCAGGGCGCAATTGGATGAAATCATTAAGGATTTCACCGGGGGAAGAGTACCTTTCTCCCAGAACCCAAGCGGCGGGATTTCCGCCGTAAGCAGGGTCCTGCATCCTCGGCCCAGAAGCGTTTTTTTCATGCTGGTTCATGTCCCGGCAAGTCTGCCTCAGGGTCTGGTAAACGTCTCTGGCAGCGCAAGCCCGAAAAGACGGAGGACATCCGCACTTCCTGCGCTTTGCGGTAGGGGACCTGCATTACCAATTTGTGGCACTCCCCTTCGGTCTGGCCTCTGCTCCAAGGGTCTTCACCAAGCTGTTGGCTCCAGTGTTAGCTCTGCTGAGGTAGAGAGGCATTGCTGTGGTAGCGTACCTAGACGATCTCCTCCTGCGAGCGGAGTCTGCTCCGGCTCTGGAGGACAATGTTGCTATCACCCTGACCTCCCTGCGAGACGTCGGCTGGTTTATCAACCTACAGAAGTCGACACTGACCCCAGCTTGTTGCCTGGAATATCTGGGCCTGATTTTGGACACAGAGCAGGCGAAGGTGTTCCTACCTCTGGCCAAGTTGCTGACGCTGCATGCAGCAGTGCGAACCCTGCTGTCACGTCGGTGGTCCTCCTTACGGTTCTGTATGCGGGTGTTGGGGCTCATGGTCTCGGTCTTCGAGGCAATACCTTACGCCCAGAGTCACACTCGGCTCCTGCAGCGAGCGATTCTGTTGCGATGGGACAAGTCTCCATTGTCCCTAGACCAGCTGATCAAATTGGATCACCAGACAAGGGGGTCATTGACCTGGTGGCTTTGGGCCCCGGCCTTGACTCTGGGGAAGTCGTTTCTCCCCCTAAAATGGTCGATAGTCATGACGGACGCCAGCCTATCGGGCTGGGGAGGGGTCCTGGGGCTGTTGTCTGCTCAGGGCCGTTGGTCGGCGCAGGAATCTCGCCTTCCGATAAATGTGCTGGCGATCAGGCTCTGTCTCTCCCACTGGTCGGCAAGGCTGCGCGGCCTCCTGGTTCGGGTTCAATCGGACAACGCCACAGCTGTGGCATATGTGAACCATCAGGGCAGAACAAGGAGCTTGGCAGCAGCTGCGGAAGTGGCCCACATTCTGAGGTGGGCAGAACTTCACGTGTTTACATTTTCACAATTTACATTCCGGGGGTGGAAAACTGGCAGGCGGACTATCTCAGTCGCCAGACACTGGATCAGGGGGAATGGTCCCTATATCCAGAGGTGTTCCGCCAGATTTGTCACAGGTGAGGCACGCCAGATGTGGACCTAATGGCATCCAGGTTCAATCACAAGGTGCAGACATACGTGTGCAGAACAAGGGATCCGTTGGCGGTCACCACAGACGCACTGGTAGTACCTTGGGGTTGGTATCGGCTTCTGTACGCCTTCCCTCCCCTCAAGCTTCTACCGTGACTCCTGTGCAGGATAGAAGCGGAGGGGATTCCGACAATCCTGGTGGCTCTGAATTGGCCTCGGCGCCCTTGGTACGCCAACGTGGTGCGGATGGTAACAGATGTTCCCTGGCGGCTCCCGCTTGGCGAAGATCTGCTGTCACAGGGACCCATCCTGCACCCTGCTTTACCCTCGCTGGCTTTGACGGCTTGGCTATTGAGTCCCAGGTGCTGAGGGATAGGGGTGTTTCTGACTCAGTAATCCCTACCATGTTCAAGGCGCGCAAGTGTACTTCACGCAAGATTTACCATCGCACCTGGAAGGCTTATATTGCCTGGTGTGAAGTGGGGGGTTGGAGCCCCTGCTCTTTCTCTGTATCTCGGGTGCTGGCTTTCTTACAGCAAGGCCTGGATAACAAATTGGCTTTGAGTACGCTCAAAGGCCAGATTTCGGCCTTGGCGATCTTTTTCCAACGTCCGTTAGCGACACATTCTTTGGTCCGTACATTTGTACAGGGGGTACGCCATGTGGCCCCTCAGGTACAGTCGCCTTTGGCACCGTGGGATTTAAATTCAGTACTTTCTGTACTGCAGAAACCGCCATATGAGAAGATCAGGGATATTCCCTTACAATTGTCACAAAAGGTGGCTTTTTTGGTGGCCATTACATCCACCAGGCGGGTGTCTGAGTTGGCGGCCTTGTCATGTAGGTCTCCCTACTTGGTCCTTCATAAGGATAAGGCGGTGCTGCGTCCTTCCCCTTTGTTCCTACCGAAGGTGGTTTCCTCTTTTCACATCAATGAGGACATTGTCCTTCCTTCCTTGTGCCCACACCCGTCTCACCCCAAAGAGATTGCTTTACATTCTTTGGATGTCGTGAGGGCTTTGCGGGTGTATTTGACGGCTACAGCTTCTTTTAGGATGTCTGATGCTTTGTTTGTGCTGACGGAAGGGCCGCAAAAGAGTTTGGCGGCATCGTCAGCTACTATTTCCTGTTGGATCAGACAGACGGTGACCCATGCGTATACGGTCCGGGGGCAAGAACCCCCCCCCCTTCCGGTCACGGCTCATTCCACCAGGGCGATTAGCACTACCTGGGCCTTCAGACACCAGGCCTCGGTGTCTCAGTTGTGCAAGGCGGCTACATGGGCCACGGTGCACACTTTTACTACGTTTTACAAAGTTGATGTTTCAGCATCCGCGGATGCTGCATTTGGCTGCAAAGTTTTGCAGGCGGCGGTGTAGGCGCGACTGGCGCCATCTGAGAGGTTTCTGTTGGGTACAGTTGTTATTGTTTACCCACCCCTCTTTGAATGACACTGCTTTGGGACATCCCCACTTGTCAATGAAGAGGCTGCGTCTGTCAGTGAACGTAAGAGAAAATAGGATTTTATTAAGAACTTACCGTAAAATCCTTTTCTCTGAGTTCACTGACAGACGCAGCACCCACCCCTCTGTGTTGTGTTTGTATGGCTTGTTACGAACTGATATGCTATGCAGAGCTGGGGAGTTATATGCTGGAGTGAGGACGGCCCCCTGGGAGGGGTCAGCTTGCTTTTTTTCTTTTTTCCCTAGTCTACTCCTAGTAGGATGTGAATAAACCCCACTTGTCAATGAAGGGCTGTGTCTGTCAGTGAACTCGGAGAAAAGGATTTTACTGTAAGTTCTTAATAAAATCCTATTTTATCTTACACTGGGATTGTTTTGATTGGTCAAAGGACAAGTCACTATCTCAAAGTCGGAGCAAAATCTTATCTTGTTCATTCAAGTCGGATGGAAGTAGGACCAAAGTAGGACAGAAGTAGGAACGATGTTGCAGGGCAAAGTAGGATCAAAAGTCTGACCGTTTTTGTGTCGGATAGTGTGAACCCAGCCTAACAGGGAAATACACAGTCGATCCGCCCCTTTCTCTGTGAGTGACAAGCAATTTGCTCATCTCTTTCACACAGCAGAGAAAGTTTTACACTCCCCTCTCCCTCCCTCCACAATGTCTCAGTATAGAGGTGGGTGGGGAGGCCTGTGACATCACAACTCCACCCTCCAAACTCCAGCAAACATAGACACCCTCTGATTTCAGAGTTTTACAGAGCTGCTAGTGCTTACAGGAAGGACATTTGAAAGGTAGGGATAGATGCAGGAGGCTTGCATGTATATATACATGAATACTGTGTCATTAGTTTATACTGGGTGGGTGGTGGGTTTGCATCCACTTTAAGTCCATTCATGTGAATAAATATTAGAGTTGATAAATTCTTCTTCCATGCTTCACACCTAAAGTTAGCAGCTCCCCCATAATTTTGACCCCCATCTATTCACGGGCCAACCACACAACTCTAAGGCTACTTTCACACTGAGGCGTGCGTGCCTGAGCGGCACTTTAGCACCGTTTTGCAGCAATTCCAAAGCTCTTTTCAGGTGCTTTTGAAGCACTGCCTATTCATTGCAATGAGCAGGAAAATTTTGGGAGCGCTGTATAAACCGCTCCCAACCCGCCCCAAAGATGCTGCTTGCAGGACTTTTCATACGGTCCCGCAAGCGCACCGCCCCAGCGTGAAGAGTAATGAATGGGAGGAGGTTTTCAGGCACTTTTTAGAGGCTATTTCTAGCACTAAAGAGTCTAAAAACCGCCTCAGTGTGAAAGTAGCCTAAGGATCGCAGACAGTGCAAGCAGATCTCACATATCAATCCATATAAGCACATCAAGGAGAAACAGAATTCACAATAGCAAACTACCATAAAGAATTTTTATTGAAAAAAAAAAAAAAAGGTCTTTTAGGCCTCATACACATGGGCACATGTTTTAAAAATAAGCAAATTGTCGGGTCCGACGTCAGGGAAAAATCTGCATAACGGCATTTTTTAATGAGCGTTAGTGAGTGTTAGTGAGCGTCGGCATCAATAGGCGTTTTTAAAAAAAAAAAATCCTGTGCTATTTTTCAACCTAAAAACGTTGGTGTCAAAAGCGCTGGCACGGCCTTAGTGAGTGTTTTGCGGCATCGGCGTCAAAAAACGCCAAAACGTTACAGCCTCAGAACGCGCTGGCCGTGGGTTCTAGCTCACTAACGCTGACGCCCTCTACAGCTAAAAAACATTGGCGTTTTTATGGGGCCATTGAATAACATGGAGGGCTGCAAAAACATCCAAAAAACTTTGGCGTCAAAAAACGTCCATGTGTATGAGGCCTTGCAATCCTATGGTCTATACTAGTGTTTACTGGGAAAAAAAATGCCGCAAGTAAAGTGTCCAGGTTTGGCTTGAAGAAAAGGTGGCAACCCTAGTAGGGCAGACTCGATCTCCACCGGCTACCCGCGATGGCCCCGCCCCCGCAGTGAGAGAATGGAGGTCCGTGTATGTAAACACGGATGTCCGTTCTGACAGAGTGGAAAGGGATGTGATCACAGGCTTCCTGTATATGGAAGCCGTGATCGCTCCCCTCCCCCTGCCAGCCCAGCCCCCACACAGTTAGAACACACTGAGGGAACACAATTAACACTTAGAGCACCCCCTTAGAGCACCCCCTGCAGGTTAACCCCTTCACTGCCAGTGGCATTTACACAGTAATCAATGCATGTTCATTGCTGGTTTGACATGTCTGCAGCAATATCAAAGTGCCGCTAAAAATTGCAGATCGCCGCCATTACTAGTAAAAAAAAAAACCCCAGAAACGAATTCTCATCATTCGTAAACGCGGCAACTTTTGCGCAAACCAATCAATAAATGCAGATTGCGATTTTTTTTTTTTTTTACCAAAAATATGAGAAAGAATATAAATCGGCCAAAACCGATGAAAAAAATGTTTTTTTTATATTTTTTTTGGATTTGTATTTTAGCAAAAAGTAAGAAAATTTGTTTTTTTGCAAAATTGTCGCTCTTTTTTTGTTAATAGCGGCAATCAGATATGACGCAGAGGTGATCAAATACCACCAAAAGAAAGCTCTATTTGTGGGAAAAAAAGGACATTTTGTTTGGGTGCAACGTTGCATGACCACGCAATTGTCAGTTAAAGCGACGCAGTGCCGAAAAGTGCTCTGGTCCTAAACTGGGAAATCCTTCCGGGGCTGAAGTGGTTTAAAGAGCATATAAACCCAACATTTTATATTCTCGATATGTGCCTAGGGTACCATGCACTTGTGTTAAAAAGTATCCTGTTCTCTTTGTATTCCTTCCTTTGCGTGAAATCCCTGGTGTTCCTGTCAGTCTCTCTGGGAGGGCATCACATTGCACAGATTTCCCTTCACTTCCTGTTCCATAGCCAAACAGGAAGTGAGAGGAAATTCCTGCAAATTAACCACTTGCCGACCGTAGATCACTGTCTAAAAACGGCGGTACGCACAGCCGCAGTTGAGTTGGTGACTGAGTGGGGCCGCGGCCGAGGAAGAACGGGGAACTGCCAATGTAAACACGAAGGTTCCCCATTCTGACAGGCGGCATGACAGAGATCTGCTGATCCCTGTGATCTGGATCAGTTAGATCTGTCATGCCCCTGCCAGCCCAGCCCCACACAGTTAGAACACACTGAGGGAACACAGTTAACCCTTAGAGCACCCCCTGCAGGTTAACCCCCTTCACTGCCAATGGCATTTACACAGTAATCAGTGCATTTCCATAGCACTTATTACTGTATAAATGCCAATGGTCCCAAAAAAGTGTCAAAATGGTCCAACATGTCCGCCGCAATATCACAGTACCGATAAAAATCACAGATCGCAGCCATCACTAGTAAAATATAAAAAAATAAATAAAAACCCCATAAATTAATTCTCATCATTCGTAAACGCGGCAACTTTTGCGCAAACCAATCAATAAACGCCAATTGCGATTTTTTTTTTTTTTACCATAAATATGAGGAAGAATATAAATCGGCCAAAACCGATGAAAAAAATGTTTTTTTATATATTTTTTTTTATTTGTGTTTTAGCAAAAAGTAAGAAATATATATATATTTTTTTTAAATTGTCGCTCTTCTTTTGTTTATAGCGGTGATCAGAAATGATGCAGAGGTGATCAAATACCACCAAAAGAAAGCTCTATTTGTGGGAAAAAAGGGACGCAAATTTTGTTTGGGTACAACATCGCACGACCGTGCAATTGTCAGTTAAAGCGACACAGTGCCGAATCGCGAAAAGTGCTCTGGTCCTAAACTGGGAAATCCTTAAAGGGCTGGAGTGGTTTAACCACTTCAATACCAGGCACTTAGGACACTTCCCGCCCAGACCAATTTTCAGCTTTCAGTGCTGTTGCGTTTCGAATGACAATTGCGCGGTCGTGCGAAGCTGCACCTGGTCTCGTGAAAAGCGCTAAGCCGTGACACAGCGAAATTGACTGTTAACGTGCCAGCACGCTACAACATGGGTTTGTTTTAAACGCAGGGAAAAAAGGGTGTTTATCTCGAAAGAAAACCACCATAAACTAGTGGAGACGTAGTAAAGACTAGTGGCGATATTTGTTTTCTTCTCGCTGTTAAATTTTTTTTATATATATATAAAGAATGAAAAACGATTTTGTGTTTATTTTTTTTTATATATTTTTTTGTAAAAAAAGTAGCCAAAACCGGCTAAATATAAGAA
>BLSH010262742.1:4958376-4976840 GCA_018402905.1 Glandirana rugosa
TAGTGTCCTCTGCCCCCTCCACCCAGTGTCCATCAATGCAGTCTCTCCAGTGTCCATCAGCTCAGCCAGTTCAGTGCCCATCAGCTCAGCCTGATCATTGCCCATCAATGCAGCCTGTTCAGTGCCCATCAATGCAGTCTGTTTAGTGCCCAGCAGCTCAGCCTGTCCAGTGCCCATCAGCTCAGCCTGATCAGTGCCCAGCAGCCCAGCCTGTTCAGTGGCCAGAAATGCAGCCTGTTTAGTGCCCAGCAGCTCTGCCTGTTCAGTGCCTGTCATAGGCCAGCCCAGGCAAAATTAGAGTAGTACAGAGTGCAAGTAAAAATAGAGTAGGGCAGGGGTAGGCAAACTTTCAGAGGTTGAGATCTACCTGGACAACATGAAGGAAATCAAAGATCCCTGGGGGAAGGTCTGTGGGTGGGGCTGTGTTCCCGATCGACCCATCGACTACCCGCGGTCGACGGGTCAATTGTGATTGACGGCTTGCCGACCCCTGGAGTAGGATGACCAGAGGTCCCCGGTCCTGCACAGCGGGGACAGATTTCCTCAGGGGATAGTGTCCTCAATACGGGGACTGTCCCCTGAAACCGGGGACATCTGGTCACCCTAACCTAGGTGGATGCAGCATCGGTCCCCTGGTGCCTCTACACTGAGAACCGAGCGATCGAACACTGCAAATCACTCGGTTCTCACAGCAGAGAGCTGTTGACTGTCAGTCACAGCTATCTGCCCTTCCCCCACGCTCACTGGAACGCTGAGCTGTGGAGAGGGCAGGAGCGGCCTGCTCAGGGTCTCAGCAGCTCGCTGAGAGGCTGAGCCAGGTGCCGGTCCAGGGATCTGGGTGGATCCCGATTCTGTGGTCACGATGATGCAGAGCCTAGACCGACTCTATGATGTCAGCAGAGAGCGGACTTCAGCCCACTCTCTGCTGAAAATGGGTCACAGAAGTGCAAAACGCACTGCACTCCTGTGATCCATAGATGAAGTACAGACAAACGAGCTTTGGTTGTATTTCTCCTTTTATCCTTTAACCAGTTGCTGCCCGCCCACCGTCAAATGATGGAGGAGCAGTGCAGCTCTTGTTCTGGGTGGACATCATATGACAACGCAACCGAATGGTCGTGGGGGTGCGCCGTGGTGCTAGGACATTGCGCGACCCCGATCTCTGTGAAGAGCCAATGACAAGGCTCTTTAACCATCTGATCGGCTGTGTCCAATGACAGTCGGTCAAACACGGAAGTGCCGTGAATCGGCTCTCCTCGCCTCACACGGACAGAGTGGGTGGCGAGGAGAGCCGATCAGCGGCATCTCCTCGAGGGGGAAACTAGGGAAGGTAATCAGGGCACTGATCATTGGTGCCCTGATTTTAGGAAAGCTCCAGCAGTGCCATCAATTAGTGCCCATAAGTGATGCCAGTCAGTGCAGCCGTTCAGTGCCTGCCCATCAGTGCCTGCCCATCAGTGCTGCCTATCTGTGCCACCTTTCAGTGCCGCCCATCAGTGCCTACTACTGCTGCCTATCAGTGCCCACCAGTGCCACTCATCAGTGCTGCATATTAGTGCCACCTGTCATGGCGGCATATTTAGTACCTCATCAGTGCCCATAAGTGCCGCCTCATCAGTGCCCATCAGTGCAGCCTATCAGTGCCCATCAGTGCAGGAGAAAAATTACTTATTTACAAAATTTACTGACAGAAATTTTATTAAAAAAAATAAAAAAACAGCAGTGATTAAATACCACAGCAATAAAAACTGACAGGTGTTCTAATCCCTCTCCACTCTATCCAAAACTAAAACAAAAGTTTTGTTTTTAGTTATACTTTAACTACTCAAGGTCCAATCTCTAGCAGTTTCACTGCTACAGGGCAGCACCTCTGTGCCGGATCACATTTATACATGCGATCCAGCTCTTCCGGGTAGGGGGCGTGCATGCACACCACCAGCGGCTCGCTTCCACTATGATCATACACAGCGGGAGCCAAGCGGTGGGTACCACTGACTTAATGTCCACCAGCACCCGCCGATCATCGCGCAAAGAGGCAGAACGGTGGTCTGCCTATGTAAACAAGGGAGATCGCCTTTCTGACAGGAGGGAAGAGATTACATTTGTGTCCCTGCAAAGCAGAGAATAAATTCCATCTCTTCCCCTAGTAAAAGCACCTCACACAGTATAGTAAAACACTGGTTAGGCACACAGTTAACCCTTTGATCTCCCCCCGATGTTTAACCCCTTCCCAGCTGGTGTCCTTAGTACAATGAGAGTGCATATTTTTTAGCACTGATCACTGTATTATTGTCACTGGTCCCCAAAAAGTGTCAGCATACTGTATTCACACTTGTGCGACTTGTCATGCAACTTTGGACATCAAAGCCGCACGACAAGTTGTTCCCCATGTTTTCCAATGATAACCATTCATATATGTGTAACTTAAATTTGCAGCGACTTCAAAGTAGTTCATGCACTACTTTGGTCCGACTTTGATGAAACTTGAGGGTCATAGACTTCAATGTTAACCCTCAGAAGTTGCATGAAAGTCAAACCTGAATGTTATATAGTGCAACAGTTGTTCATTACCACTGGTCAAAGCCAAAGTCGTATCCAAGTCGCACCCATCCAAAGTTGCAACTTTGGAATTGTATAAGTGTGAGTGGAGTCTAAAAGGGGTTGTAAAGTCTCAATGTTTTTCACCTTAATGCATTCTATGCATTAAGGTGAAAAACCTCCTGTGATGCAGCAGCCCCCCTAATACTTACTCTTTCCTGCACTGGGGATGAGCGCACTGGCTCCAGCTGGTGTCTCAGGTCCTGATTGGATAGATTGATAGCAGCGCAGTCATTGGCTACCGCTGATGTCAATCAAATCCAGTGATGTGGGACCGGGGGGGCGGGGCCGAGTTCTGTTGTCTGTGTCAATAGACGCAGCAGCAGTACATGGGAGCGCGTCGGGGGGAGGAGCAAGGAGCGCTGCTGAGGGACCCCAGAAGAGGAGGATCGGGGCCACTCTGTGCAAAACCCTTGCACAGAGGAGATAAGTATGTTTGTTATTTCAAAAAAAAAAAAGAAGCAAACCTTTACAACCACTTTAAATGTCCGCTGCAATATCGCAGTCCCACTATAAGTCACTGATCGCCACCATTAATAGTGGAAAAAAGATAAAAATATCCCATAACGCTATAACTTTTGAGCAAACCAATCAATATATTCTTATTTTTATTTTTTAAACAAAAACATGTAGAAGAATGCATATTGGCCAAAATATTTTAATTGAATGTGTTTTATAGCAGAAAATATATATATATATTTTTTTTTCAAAATTGTCGCTCATGTTTTGTTTATAGCGCATAGAATAAATAAAGAATAGAATAAAAAATGCAGAGGTGATCAAATGCCACAAAAAAAGCTCTATTTGTGGGAAAAAAGGCATACATTTTATTTAGGTACAGCGTTGCACGACCACTCAATTGTCAGTTAAAGTAATGCAGTGCCATATCGCAAAAAATGGCCTGGTCATGAAGCGGGGTAAACCTTCCGGGGATCAAGTGGTAAGGCCTCATACACACGGGCGTATTTTGACGCCGGCGTCTACTGACGTTTTTTAGCTGCTCCCCATGTTAGTCAATGGCCACATAAAATACGTCGGCATTTTTGAGCTGTAGATGGCGTCGGCGTATCAGAGAACCCACGACCAGCGCGTTCCTTGGCTGCAACGACGTCAAAAAGCGCCGCAAAACGCCACGAGACGCCAACAGACGCCAACAAACGCCACCTAATATTGTACCGGCGTTTTCCGGCGTTTTTTGACGCCGACGTTTTTAGGTTGATAAATAGCAGAGGAATGATTTTTTTTAAAAAAACGTCTATTGACGCCGACGCTCACTAACGCTCAAAAACGCCAATGCATAACGCCGAAAAACGTCGACTTTATCTCCTTGACGTCGGGCCCGACGTTTTGTTTATTATTTTATATACGCCCGTGTGTATGAGGCCTAAAGGGTCCTTTCACATTGGTGCATTTTTGCTGGGCTAAAAAGATGCCTTCCTGCACAACATAAGCTGATAAGAATGAATCCCCTTTAGGCTCAGTTCACACTGATGCGATGTGGGAAACATAGTGCATTGACTAGAGTCAGATCGCATGGGTATGAACACCCACGCAATCTAATTCCAGTGCGGCAATAAAAAGGTGCCTGCACCTTTTTTGTGCAGATGCCCTGCGATTTGAGCCATACAAAATGATGGGCTCAAATCGCACCGCACAGAATTGCATTTAATTTGCACAGGAATGCGGTACAATTCCTGTGTGAATGACATGCGATGTGAACCCAGTCTTAAATCCTATGTGGCTTTAAATATTGCTACGCTACGTTTGTGATGCAGCCTGGAAAGTCCTGCATGTTGAAAAGCACACCAAAAACGCAACTTCTATTGTAAGTAAAAGGAAATGTATCAAAAACGCAAGGGTGGCATGGCATGGTCTTTTTTTTAAATGATGCTGGTTGTTAAGGAGCCGCCACCTACCAGCAAGCTTAGCAACCAGTGAATAGCTGCGGATAACTACATATACCATGCTTCTTCACAAGAGACTGAGCTTAGAGGAGTAACCATCATGGAGGTATTGGGGGGAAGGGGGGGTGGGTCATTGTATGTATAGCCGTTGGTTGTTACAGGACACTGACGGATGCCAGCTACTTCTTAAAGCAGAACTTCACCCAAAATAGGAAGTTCTACTTAATTGCATCCTCCCCCCTCCTGTTTAACAATTGCCACTTTCGGCCCTCCCTCCTTCTCTCTCAGCCTTCTGGGATACATCACAGTTGCTTGGCCATTCACAAAACGCAAAGTGTTTTGCCTTGCATTTCTATTTTAAACTGAATAGGTTGTTTTACATGTTAAGAGTTCAGATATACTTCCTGCGTATGACATGTTTCACATTCATTACATTGCCTAAATTCCACCTCTGTTATCAGTTTTTGTCACAAAGGGAAATTGAGGGATGTAAACACTTCATAAACATTTGCTGAATGCGTCAAAAACATGCCTATAGCATTGCAATTTAAATTGAAAGTAAACCCTTTTTTTGATCTTGCACCTATAGGTAAGCCTTTAATAACAATTACCTGTAGGTACTGTAAATATCTCCTAAACCTATTCACACTGCATGCAGCCAGTGACGTCATCAGGGCATGCACTCTGAAGTGACAACATACCTGTGTCATCCCTTCAGAGCTACGTGCCGCGGTTCGAGATTCCCACACATATGCGCGAGAGTGACGCCATTGCGGCGCGGCCAATCAGACGGCCGGAGGTTGCGAACCTGGAAGGAAGACCGGTGAAGATGGAAGTTCCTTCAACGGTGCCAGCACCGCTGGAAGGCTTCCTTCTAAGGTAAGTATTTCATAATGTGCTAGTATGCGATGCATACTATTACATAATGCCATTATCTTACAGGGTTAAAAAAAAATCAGTGGAGGTGGCAAAGTCTAGAGTCTGCAACAGTGTTGCAGACTCTTTTTGAAAAAAAATTAAAAGGTGGACTAATACCTACCATATACCTCCTGTCCCCGCTGTGCTTACTTGTTGGATCCCTCTAGAAGCCAGAAATCATTGTAGTAGGCACCGATACTCCAGTGATCTCTACCAGTTTCCAGGCCTTGTGCATTGTGAACACAGTTGGTCAGCCACTCACATAGCTCCCAACTGTCCCTGATTTTGAGGGACTGTCCCTGATTTGGAACAAAGTCCCCCTGTCCCTCTTTCCTCCTCATTTGTCCATAATTTTAGTCTGATCTATATATTTGTATATAAAATGCACTATTTATCTTTAAGGCTGGGTCCACACTAGTGTGAAGTGAATGCGGATTAACCGCATCCAATTTGCAATAGCAGGGGATTGGATCGCACATCGCAGCGGCTCTTGTGCGAATTTGTGCAGGGGTCCTGTGCATCTTTTGGTTTGTTTCAGGTCCAAATTCAGCCAAATATTTGGGTTGAAATTGGACCTGAAATGGAGAACAGGTGCTGCGAGCCGGAGCGTGCTGCGGTGTGAACCTAACCTGAAAAAGGATTTCCCAGTGCTAAACCTTTCATCCAATTTCTAAATTGTTCCATTTGTAAATTTAAAAAGCCAGTATAAAGGAATAGTAGTGGTAAAAAAAAGCACTTGTGGGTTTAACTAATCCTTTTTTAAATGTAGCCATGTGCTCCCTTGAGAGTGGCTGGTACTAGTGGTTCACCTTATAGCGGCCCTCAATCACACCATATTTCACACATCTGTAGACACTGACCAGGCCGACTCTTGTTTTTTTGTTGTGTTATTTAGGGGAAATAACTTGGATGGGGATAAGGGATGACTGTGGGATGCCCAAAGAATTATAGTGCACAAACTCCATATACACTCCTGTATATGCGCACTTTCACTGCAGACTATCCATCTGCAGGCTGTTACTCCTCACAACTCTCCAGCACTCAATTTGCTGATCGTTTCTCCTACAATTCTCTCTCCAGTACTGAACTTAGTAAATCATCACTCCCCTAGTTACAAACATCCGACTTACAAACGATTCCTACTTACAAACAATGGGAGACAACAGGAAGTGAGAGGAAATCTTCCCCTAGGAAGGGAAATTCACTCTTGTAAGAGTTATTATGGGAAAAAGGGGTCTCAACTGAAGCTTTATCACCAATCCTTGTTTCCACAACAACCCAAAATTTTCAAGATCCAATTGTCATTGTGAATTCCAAATGAAACTTAGGTGAAATCTTCTGAACAGAAACATAGACAGCAAAATAAAAATGACAGGGGTATTAACCCTTCCCTATGCTATCCAAAAAGCTTAAAAATATTCTTTTTGGCTGGAGCTACACTTTAAAAATGTACCTGTTCCGACTTACAAACAAATTTGACTTAAGAACAAACCTACAGACCCTATCTTGTTTGTAACCCGGGGACTGCCTGTACTTCTCTCCAGCACTGCACTTGTTTTCCAGCTTGAAAGGAAATTTATCAAGCTTCTCTGTTCCTTTCTCTTCACCGCGGCTAGCACATGGCGAGGCCTACTCTCAGTAGAACCTCCGGAACACCCATTACAGGCCAGGGATCACGGGCCCCTGAATGTGTAGCAAAAGTACTTGAGTGCTAGTCGGGCCATTGATGGACTACAATTCCCAGCCCATCCCTCTTCCAGGTCCCACCGACCTGCTTTTCCTCGGTGACACTCCTTTCCCTGAACTGGCTCCCAAAATTTTCACAGACTGTCCATTATTCCTCTCCCAGCCTGCTCCAGCACTCTCTCTCGCAGTTCCCAGGGACCGTCACTCATCAAACCGGTGGATCACTTTAAAGTCTCTCACTGTGTAGCACCTCTGCTGTTCTGCTGTTCCCCTGTGTGACTCCAGGAATCACCACCACTCCTGGCTGCACCCGAACCTCCAGGCTCCAAGGTCACCCTCCCCAGACTGGGGCGACCTCCCAGGTAGGGGCCTCCACAGCACATCTGCTACATCTCCAGACTTCCAACACTTCTTCTCCAGATTGGGCTAACTCAGAGTATTTAAGGAGGCTTGCCCCCTGCCAATCCTGCTTGGGGATTGGTCAGGGTTCCCTAGAATACTCCAGATGGCCCCAACTATCTCCCAGCTCTCTGACCAGAAACCCTCCTCCATTTTTCTAGAAAGAAGTGGAAGGTTCTGGTGACCTCATCTGTCAAGTCCACTCAATCCTCCCTGAGCCACTCCTCCCGGCTCAGATCAAAACATTCAGGCCTGCACCTACAGTCAGGCCTGACTAAATCTTACCTCAGCTAGCAAAACCCTGCTAGAAAACACACCTACACTATGGGGTGCTACACTCACCCCCCCTTAAATATCAGCTGGTCCCCAGTTGAAAAATTTACAGGAATAGCTCTTGGCCCAAGAGCATGGGCATCCCAGAATCAGAAAATGTGAGGGGAAAAGGGAACAAACTTGGAAGGGGAAATACAAAACTGTACATGAATAAATACATGTCAAAAATATATAATCTCCATTTTTGCAATATTTACAATATACAGTTTATCACAATTAGACTTGTGCATGGCTAAAAAATACTTTTTTAGTTTTTCGGAAATTCAAAAAATTCAGAATTCGAAAATCCGGAAATTAAAAAATTCGGAAATCTGGAAATTAGCGGTAATTCTGCAATTGCGGTAATTCAGAAATTCGCGGTAATTCGGCAATTGCGGTAATTCGGAAATTGCGGTAATTCGGCAATCGGAGCAGACGAAAATCCGAAATTCGGAAATTCAGAAATTCGGAAATCCGAAAATTCGAAAATAACTAACAACATTTGAAATAATAACTAACTAATAACTATTAAATTATAGGTATTGGAATTTCCTTGAAAGTTTGGCTGTTAGTGTACTTAAATATGAAATTTATCACTAATAGCCATATTTTCAAGAAAATTCCAATACCTATAATTTAATAGTTATTTATTATTATTTCAAATGTTTTTCTTATTTCCGAATTTCGGAAATAAGGAAGATCATTTGAAATAATAAGTTATTAATGTATTATTTCAACTTATTATAAATAATAATAAGCTATTATTATTTCAAATGTTCTTTCTTATTTCCAGAATTTTGGAAATTCGGAAATAAGAAAGAACATTTGAAATAGCAAAATATTAATTTATTATTTTAACTTCTTATAAATTATAATAAGCTATTATTATTTCAAATGTTCTTCCTTATTTCCAACTTTTGCAGTGTGTGACTGTACATATGCATAATGTATGTTGGTATGTATGTGTATATGTTTACTGGGTGTGTATATACTGTGTGTATATTGTATGTATAATGTATGTATATACACAGTATACATACAATATACATCCAATATACACCCAGTATACACACACACATACATACAGTATGCATATATACAGTCACACACTGCAAAAGTTGGAAATAAGGAAGAACATTTGAAATAATATTAGCTTATTATAATTTATAATTTAAAATAATAAATCAATAACTTATTATTTCAAATGTTCTTCCTTATTTCCGAAATTCTGAAATTCGGAAATAAGAAAGAACATTTCAAATAATAGCTTATTATAGTCATAATAATCATTTGAAATAATAAGTTATTAATTTATTATTTTAACGTATTATAAATTATAATCTATTATTATTTCAAACGTTCTTCCTTATTTCCTACTTTTGCAGTGTGTGACTGTACATACACATACATACATACATACAGTATGCATATGTACAGTCACACACCGCAAAAGTCAGAAATAAGGAAAAACATTTGAAATAATAATAGCTTATTATAATTTATAATAAGTTAAAATAATAAATTAATAACTTGTTATTTCAAATGTTCTTCCTTATTTCCAAAATTCAGAAATAAGAAAGAATGTTTGAAATAATAATAAATAACTATTAAATTATAGGTATTGAAATTTCCTTGAAAGTTTGGCTGTTAGTGAACTGAAATATGAAATTTATCACTAATACCCATATTTTCAAGAAAATTCCAATACCTATAATTTAATAGGTATTTATTATTATTTCAAACGTTTTTCTTATTTCTGAATTTAAGAAATAAGGAAGATCATTTGGAATAATAAGTTATTAATTTATTATTTTAACGTATTATAAAATATAATAAGCTATTATTATTTCAAATGTTCTTCCTTATTTCCGACTTTTGCAGTGTGTGACTGTACATATACATACATACATACATACATACATACAGTATGCATATGTGCAGTCACACACTGCAAAAGTCGGAAATAAGGAAAAACATTTTAAATAGTAATAGCTTATTATAATTTATAATAAGTTAAAATAATAAATTAATAACTTATTATTTCAAATATTCTTCCTTATTTCCGAATTTCCGATATTCTGGAAATAAGAAAGAACATTTGAAATAATATAAATAGCTTATTATTATTTATAAGAGGTTAAAATAATACATTAATAACTTATTATTTCAAATGATCTTCCTTATTTCCGAAATTCGGAAATAAGAAAAACATTTGAAATAATAATAAATACCTATTAAATTATAGGTATTGGAATTTTCTTGAAAATATGGCTATTAGTAATAAATTTCATATTTCAGTTCACTAACAGCCAACCTTAAAAGGAAATTTCAATACCTATAATTTAATAGTTATTTATTATTATTCCAAATGTTCTTTCTTATTTCCGAATTTCGGAAATAAGGAAGAAGATTTGAAATAATAAGTTATTAATTTATTATTTTAACTTATTATAGATTATAATAAGCTATTATTATTTCAGATGTTCTTTCTTATTTCCAAATTTCCGAATTTCGGAAATAAGGAAGAACATTTGAAATAATAAGTATTGATTTATTATTTTGAATGATAAATTATAAGAAGCTATTATTATTTCAAATGTTCTTCCTTATTTCCGACTTTTGCAGTGTATGACTGTATATATACATACTGTATGTATGTGTGTGTTCATACTGGGTGGGTATATACTCTGTGTTTATTGTATGTATATTGTATGTATACACACAGTATACATAAAATATACATCCAATATACACACAGTATATACACACCCAGTATACACACACACATACATACAGTATGCATATATACAGTCACACACTGCAAAAGTTGGAAATAAGGAAGAACATTTGAAATAATAATAGCTTATTATAATTTATAATTTAAAATAATAAATCAATAACTTATTATAGCCGCGCTCTTGAGCGTCTGTGGCGTAAGACTAAGCTCAAAGAAGACTTCAAACATTACAAATCTGCCCTCTTAAAATACTATTCCTGCCTCCACACTGCCAAACAGACCTGCTTTATCACACTCATTAACACATTATCATCCATTCCCTGTCAACTCTTCTCGACCTTTAACACCCTACTCCGTCCTCCACTACCTCCACCCTCTAATTCTCTCACTGCCCAGGAGATTGCCAATCACTTTAAAACTAAGATTGATAACATTCATGAGGAAATCTCCAATGCGCACAAACCACCCCCACTCAACACCCCATGTCCACAGATACAATCACTACTCCACATTCAACACTTCCAGTATTAGCGAAGTTGCTAAACTTTTATTGAACACCCATCTAACCACCTGCCCCTTGGATCCTGCTCCCTCGCAAATGCTACGCTCACCCTCCGACTCAATTCTACATTCTCTAACTCACATTTTCAACCTTTCCCTCTCCTCTGGCATTTTCCCAAACTCTCTAAAACATGCCCTAGTCACACCTATCCTTAAAAAGCCCTCACTGGACCCCACCAATATTAACAACCTACGACCCATCTCCTTACTCCCCTTCACCTCCAAACTCCTCGAAAGACTGGTCTACAACCGACTGAGTGACAATCTGACCATGAACAAACTTCTTGATCCCCTTCAGTCTGGATTTCGCCCTCAGCACTCTACAGAAACTGCTCTCCTTAAACTCACTAATGACCTAATAACTTCTAAAACCAACAGACACTATTCTGTACTACTACTCCTGGACCTCTCTGCTGCCTTTGACACAGTGGACCACCCCCTCCTCCTCAAAAAAACTCCATGCCTTTGGTCTCCGTGACCGTACTCTAAGCTGGTTCTCATCCTACCTATCACACCGCTCCTTCAGTGTCACCTACAAAAAGAATGAAGTTGGCAGCGCAATCACGGGAGTGAGGGTTGGGGGGGCCCGAACAGTTTGAGGCTGGGGACCCTTTGGGTGTGGGAGGGGCGGGGGAAAAAAGGGAGAGGGAGGGGGACAGGTACTCGGCTTGCCTCCGCGGTTGTTGGGCAGGTGGGGGGATGGGCGAGTCACCTGGGGGAACGGTGGACAATGTTCAAAAAGTCTATATGTACAAAGGTATGTACAATTGTCCGTATGTACAAAAGTCTTAGTATAGTCTATTTGCTGGGATGGTGGAAATCCACTGTGACACTGGTAGGCTGCACCATTAAGAAGTAACCGGACTCCTGTGGGTAACAAAGAACAAGAAAGGTGCGCCTCTAAGTGCAGTAGTGTAAAAAAACAATTTTATTAAACAAGATTAAAACTACTCACAATGGTAGTATGCAGGTGCGCATTGCAGTGTCAGCCACTGCTGGCTATGGTTGTCCTTTGGTCTGTCTGGGCAGTGGCTGACACTGCAATGCGCACCTGCATACTACCATTGTGAGTAGTTTTAATCTTGTTTAATAAAATTGTTTTTTTACACTACTGCACTTAGGGGCGCACCTTTCTTGTTCTTTGTTCAGTGTCACCTACATCTCTACTTCCTCCTCTCATCTTCCTTTCGCTGTCATTGTCCCCCAAGGTTCTGTTCTTGGACCTCTCCTTTTCTCAATCTATACCTCCTCCCTGGGTCAGTTGATTGCCTCCCATGGCTTTCAGTACCATCTCTATGCTGATGACACACAAATCTATCTCTCAACCCCCCAGATCTCTCCATCTGTCACCTCACGCATCACAAACTTACTGATAGACATATCAGCCTGGATGTCACATCACTTCCTCAAACTCAACCTATCCAAAACCAAGCTTATGATATTTCCTCCCCCACGTGCCACTTCCCCAGATTTCTCTGTCAAAATCAATGGCTCAACTATCAACCCATCCCCCCATGCCAAGGTCCTAGGTGTAATCCTAGACTCCCAATTAACCTTTCAGCCCCACATCCAATCGCTATCCAAAATTTGCGCCTCAACCTCCGCAACATCTCCAAGATACGCCCCTTCCTAACCGATGACGCCACAAAGCTACTAATCCACTCCCTGGTCATTTCTTGCCTCGACTACTGCAACTCCCTCCTCACTGACTTACCTCTAAATAGTCTATCCCCACTTCAGCCCATTATGAACGCTGCGGCCAGGCTCATCCACCTTAAAAACCGCTCGGCATCTGCTACACCCCTATGTCAATCTCTACACTGGCTGCCACTCAACCAACGTATTAAATTCAAGATCCTAACAATAACTTATAAATCAATTTACAACCCGGTCCCCAGTTACATCACTAACCTGCTCTCAAAATACCAACCAAATCGATCTCTTCGCTCCTCCGAAGACCCCTTGCTCTCTAGCTCCCTTGTCACCTCATCCTACCCTCACCTCCAGGACTTCTCCAGAGCCTCTCCCATCCTCTGGAATGCTCTACCCCAATCTGTCTGACTTTCTCCTAGTTTGTCCACCTTTAGACGATCCCTGAAAACCTATCTCTTCAGAGAAGCCTATCTAGTTCCCGCCTAACAACTGTACATTTGTTTTTTATTACCTCTTGTATCTCTTGACCTTCCCTTTTAGATTGTAAGCTCTAACGAGCAGGGCCCTCTGATTCCTACTGTATTTAAGTGTATTGCATTTGTACTGTCTACCCTCAAGTTGTAAAGCGCTGCGTAAATTGTTGGCACTATATAAATTCTGTATAATAATAATAATATTTCAAATGTTCTTCCTTATTTCCGAAATTCGGAAATAAGAAAGAACATTTAAAATAATAATAGCTTATTATAATTTATAATAAGTTAAAATAATAAATGAATAACTTATTATTTCAAATGTTCTTCCTTATTTCTGAATTTCCGAAATTCGGAAATAAGAAAGAATATTTGAAATAATAATAAATAACTATTAAATATAGGTATTGAAATTTTCTTGAAAGTATGACTATTAGTGCTAAATTTCATATTTAAGTTCATTAACAGCCAAACTTTCAAGGAAATTCCAATACCTATAATTTAATAGTTATTAGTTAGATATTATTTCATATATTCTTATTTTTTTCCAATTTTCGGACAGCCGAATTTCCGAATTACCGCAATTGCCCAATTACCGCGAATTTACGAATTAACGCAATTGCCGAATTACCGCAAATGTCCGAATTTCCGAATTTTCCGATTCGGAAAAACAAAAATTCGGAAATTGAAAATTCGGAATTTAGAATTCGTCCGAATTGCCGAATTTTACAAAATTCTGTAAAAACTAAATTCGGAACGAAACAAGCCTAATCACAATTGCTATCTACAATCCGTGCATCTATCCACATGGAGCATACTGTACATTTCCTGGGTCGGAGCACCTCCCCCTAAAGGGAAGCCCTCCACCCGCCTAGTTAGCAACAGTTGACATTTGACTTGACTCTCAGTGGATATAAATGAACAGCCGTTCCATCAGGAATCCTAAGAGAAGGGAAACACAACTATCTAAACTAACTAAACAAACAATTTATCAGGGTTACAAGCCTCCTAGTAGAAACATGACAACTTTCTACACAGTCCTTGAACTGCCTGCTCTGCCAGTGAGGGGTTAGAGACTCACAGCAGAGCATAAAAGAAAAGCATTATTGAAGAATTCTTTAAAGTTCCTGGTGGGAGGAGCCCCTCCCAGGTTGCAGGCTTCAAAGAAAACAAACAGGGCAAACTTCACCCAAGTGTCCTTCCAGTGGGCAAGTCCCTTCCACAAGGGCACAGGGTGGCAGACTTGTTGGACCTGCAGTTCAGGGGAAAGTGCACACTCCGCTACTCCTGTGTGCTGCATAGTCTGTACTACATCACAGTTCTACACATAATAATGAGGATCAGGCAATCTTACCCGCTGGTCCCCCTTTCCCCGAACTGAAATCAAATGGCTCCTTGCAGGCTGATTGGGCTTCACAATCATCACACAATCCTTTTTGATGGTCCGCCCAAGGCTCCAATCCTTCTTCAATTCCAAAAATCTCTCACAGGAGCTACAGTCAGGACCCCTCAAGGGCTTGGGTATATGAAGGTAGTCCCATGTCATTCCGTCCTCCCACTCCTCCCTTGAGCTATTGACAATCTCCATGACATGGGGTGGGACGTAGGCTTAGTCCAGGCCCCACTCCAGAGCGATCCGGCGTTGGACCTCCCGCTGATACTGGGAAAGCCTAGGCAATCTGCCTCGGTTCCCTTTCCCAGGCCTAACTTGGGTAGCAGGGGATCTCACTGCCATCTGCCGGTTTGTGGGCGCTCTAGTCTGGTTGGTGGAGGGCCTGTTGAAGAAAGTCTGATCGAGACAATTGGGGGTATCTGTTGCTGTTACGTACCTGGATTGTGAGCCTGACAGTAGAGGGAGACCTCTCATACAACGCTGGCTCCCGGACCGCTGGTAGTGGAAACAGCAGTCACAGGAGCACGGCGGGGTAAGAGTGTCTGTTAGTCCAGTAGCAGTAGTCAGCCAATGGGCTTCCGATGAGTTGGTAAAGATGTGCAGAGCTGGGTGCTGTGGCAGACTGGGTGGACAGCAGAGCAGGATGCTGTAGCAGACTGGATAGACAGAAGAACTGGATGCTGTAGCAGACTGGAAGGACAGCAGAGCAGGATTGTTAGGAAAAATAAGCTTGTTGCCAGCATTCTGGCCGTTTCCGCGGTGGTGCGCGCGCTCCCGTGCGCGTTCGCGCGCTCCCGTGCGCACCTGCGTGCGCCTATTTAAACCCAGGGACTCCTGCATTGAATTGCTGCTCATTCTACAGCGTTCCAGACCTGTGGGCCTCAGCTCCCTACCTGTTCCTGTGTTTCATCTGTTTCCTGTTGACCCGGCTTGCCTTGACCTGTTGTCCGCTATCTGCATCTACCCCTGCTATCCACGACCATCCGCTTTTCTACTCCTCGGTACCTCCGCTGCCCGCCTGTTAACGAACCTTTGCCTGAACTAGATGATCCGCTTGCCTAACCCTTTTGTACCTCTCTGCCTGCACGTTGCCGACCCTGCTTGTACGACCATTCTCCTGTTTGCACGACCTTCTGGAATCTCACTACAACATCTGTGACCATCCAGCCCTCATGCCATCCCGCACTCTCGGGCCTCTGTCTACACTACCAGGGGTCCTTGAATCGGGTGCGCAAGAGCGGTTGTTCCCTGCACAAGACAGACTCCACCGTCAGGTACGTAACAAGGATGCTGTAGCAGACTGGATGGACAGCAGAGCTGGAGCTGTAGCAGACTGGATGGATAGTCAGACGGGCGTGGTTCGGCAACAGTCCGGTGGATCAGGTGTAAGCAGCAGGCAAAGGAAGGTCAGGTCACAAGCTGAAGTCAAATCGTGGATCAAACAGATAATCAGGAAGCAGAAGCAGGGTCGAGGCAAGCCGGGCTCAGGACAGGCAGGAGACAATCGTAAGGTAAGAGGCAGGCCGGATCAAAGTAAGAGTATCACAGATTTCAGGGGATCACACAGAGCTGCAGACCAAACAGCAATGAGACTCAGCAGCAGCCTGGTTTAAATAGGCCACCCAGAGTGCTCATCAGTGACAGGTGTGCGTGCCGTGATTGCGCTCCTGCTGTACGGGCTTTATGACAGTTGCTCAACTGGTATCCTGAGAGAGCTCCTTCTCATCCTCACCAGAGAGGTAGAGGGCCAATGAACCTTCAGCTTCATCTACATCCGACCGCTCACTATAAGACGACCATTCCGCCAGTTGCTCAAAGGACCCAAATTCCACTAGCAGTCTGGGTGACCCCCCCAGTCTATGGCCCTCTGCTCTGAATCCTCATCCAGCTCAACAGGGGACACCTCTCCCTCAACAACTGGCTCCGGACTAATAGGGATGCTAGCAGGTAGAGATGCAACCGGCATTTCAGGGACCCCGGGCTCCTGTTCAATGGTACTTACGATTCCCGAGTCCCCAACTAGACTGCAGGCCACGACAGTCTTTGCTTCCCCTTCATCCTTGATCTTCGCGGGGAGTCGTTGGCCGCAACTCCATTCCTCCTTGGGGCGATATGATCAGGCCCGATCTGGCCTTCCGGGACTTCCGCGACTGCAGGCGGTAAAGCCCTGATTGCAGGTCAAATGAGTAATATTGTGGCTCCTGCTCTATCGATACCTGCCGGGTGAGTGGAGCGTCACAATGGCCACACTGGGCCCAGGCAGCGACGTCCATGGTGAGCATCCGGCAGTCCGGGCAGATGAGGCACAGCCGTTCCATCCCATTGATGACTCCCAGGCCGATTCCCCCGTATGGCTCCAACCGGACCCCTTGTCCAGCAGGGTCTGTTCCGGCTTGTTCAACAGCCAAGTCAGCACTGGAAGCAGCCTCCCACCTTCCGCCATCTTTCTCCCCGTGGTGACTGATGCTAGATGCAGGCGCGTAGCTTCTTCCAGGGCGTGGCGCTGCCCCCATGTTACCAGACGAGCTGGCGCCAAATGTCCTGAAAAGCAGGCTTGCTGCGTGTCACGATGCTGTAACCCCTTGTGTGAAGCACGAAACTTTACAGACACTCTGATGTTAGCAGGACTTGTCCAGACTTGCTGACTCTGACAGCAATTGCCGGTGGCAACAGTAGGTTGTTGTATCCACTGTTCTACTGGAAGGCATACCTCAAACACAGTCTCAATGCACTACGTACTCTCTCTTTGATTCACTTTGCTTGTAGAGACGTCCAGCCCACCCTTCTCCTGTCTACTGATGCCGAAAAGGCGTTTGATAGGGTGGACTGGACCTATCTTCGCTTGACCTTACAGCACTTCGGCCTTGGCCCCTGGATGTTGGATAGGATATTCGCAATGTATTCCCACCCGACTGCACGGGTCAGGGTGAACGGGGTACTGAGAGAGCTCTTTACATTAGGGAACGGCACTAGGCAGGGGTGCCCATTGTCGCCCCTGTTGTTTGCCATATCCCTAGAACCATTCCTAGCCTCAGTCAGAAACAACCCCAACATTCATGGGATAACTGTAGGCCAAAAATCACATAAATATGCGGCGTATGCGGATGATATCCTCTTCTATATTCGACATCCCCGCATTTCTTTACCCAACCTCATGTCAGCCCTACAAGAATTCCAAGCTTTGTCTAATTTTAAAATCAATATGACTAAATCCGAAACTCTAAATATTAATGTCCCCAGTTCAATGGTCTCTTCGCTAAAATCAACCCTACCGTTCCGCTGGCAATCGACAACCTTAACCACTTGCCGACGGCTGATCAGCAAATGACGGCGACAAAGTGGCTCTGTAACGCGAATCGCCGTCATACGACGGCGGCCACAATACAGAGCCACTGTGAGCGCGCGCGCGCCGCCGGAGGCGCGCCCTCGCACGCTCACTGTGTTCGGGGGGGGGGCCAGGGAGCGGGTGCGGCGGCTTCGATTGCCGCTGGCCACCCGCGATGCCCCCCCCCGGAGTGAAGGAGCGGAGGTCCGTGTGTCACCGAGACATAACACCGGCGGCAGCATACTGCCGCTAAGCGCAATGTCTCGGTGAAACAGCGGCAGTAAACGACTAGTCGGCAGCCGTTCACCAATTCCAACAGCTAACGGTCGCCTTGCCATCCCAACTAAAATCGCTTCTCTGGTAACTTGACCCCTGTAATTATAAATCTCAAAGCCTAAATCAGTATAACTAAAATTTTAATCTGTTTCGAACCTTAAGAACATCCCGACTGTACTCCAACCCATTTCTTTACGCCCCTACAGCTTATATCTTCTCCTATAGTAGG
>BLSH010262742.1:4982834-5020812 GCA_018402905.1 Glandirana rugosa
AATTTTTTTTACTAGTAATGGCGGCGATCTGCGATTTTTATCGGGACTGCGATATTGCAGCAGAAGTGTCGGACATTTTTTACACATTTTTGGGACCAATGACATTTATACAGCGATCAGAAATTTAAATATCCACTGATTACTGTGTAAATGTCATTGGCATTGAAGGGGTTAACCTGCAGGGGGCAGTGAAAGGGTTAGCAAATGTTCCCTGGGTGTGTTCTAACTGTGGGGGGGCGGGGCTGGCCGGGACATAACAGATCTAACTGATCCCAGTGACAGGGATCAGTAGATCTGCTATGTCCCCCTTCACAGAACGGGGAACCGCCGTGTTTACAACGGCGGTTCCCCGTTCTGCAGCTCTGTCAGGCGATCGTGGGTCTCGAGCGGACATCGAGTCCGCCCGACCCACGGGCACGCCCGCGCAGCGTGCGGCACGCGCGCGCCGCTGCTGCTGCCAGGGGGCGCGCCGGGAGCGTGCACAGGGGACGGCGTCCATGGAGTGGTCCTGCCCAGAGGAAGGCAGGCAAGAGCTTGACAGTGGCACTAAAAGTCTGCAGTCCCCAGATGTAAAAGCAATCTGCCAGTATCAAAATATTCATGGGGAATTAAGTTCAGTGGACTTCATACAGGTAGTGTCTGATCACTTTGAGCCATACTATGATCACAAATAGATCGTGGCTGACCACCGTATATCTCTTCAGAAAAAAGGGGAAGATGTAGCAAGAGTTAAGTGAGTGCGTGCATGAAGCTCATGCTAGGTGAAACATTTGGAAGTTGGTAAAGAGCACACTCTCCAATGTCTAAGGGAGTGGTCCTGTTCAAAGGAAGGCAAGCAATAGCTTGACAGTGGCACTGAAAGTCTGCAGTCCCCAGATGCAAAATCAATTTGCCGGTATCAAAATATTCATGGGGTAGTAAGTGCAATGGACTACATACAGGTAGTGTCTGATCGCTTTGAGCCATACTATGATCACAAATAGATCGTTGCTGACCACCGTACATCTCTTCAGAAAGATGGGGAAGATGTTTCCACTTGTATTGTTTGAATGCAGTTACTCTTGTCATGTTTAGTGTATTATACTGCTATACCTCCTTCTTTAGTAGGCATTAGACATTCAGTTTTGTACTCCTAAGGCACACTGAAGTTTTTTTTTAACTCCCCTAGAAGCCTCCTCCCGGAAGCAGCGTTTTGGCCAAAGAAACGCTGTATGCTTGTAAAATTGTGCACCGCCTTTACATGCATTTACCCATATCAAGTGTTTGGGCATTCATTTAATTAATTGGCAAAAATGAAAAGCCTATGTGTGCGTGGACACATGACATAGGATAACACGCAGGGGAGTTTTTAAAAAATGAGCAAAGCCCCTAGAGGTAGCTTCAAAAATGCCCAGTGTGCATGAGGCCTAAGAAGGTGAAAGTGTTCCAAAAGAGGATCACCATTCTAAGACCCCTTTCACACTGGGGTGGATTTCAGGCGCCTTAGAGCTAAAAATAGTGCCTGTAAAGTGCCTGAAAACCACACCCCAATCCATCCCAGTGTGAAAGCCTGAGTGCTTTCACACTGGGACGGTGCGCTTGCAGGACCTTAGAAAAAGTCCTGCAAGCAGCATCTTTTGGGCGGTTTGCGAGCATTGTATACACTGCTCCCAGACTGGCCCTGCCCATTGAAATAAATGGGCAGCGCTTCTGAAGCGGCCGAAAACCTCTTCGGAAGCTATGCGCGCCATCGCTTTTAACCCCTTTTTAACCCCTTCTTGGGGGGTTAAAAGCTCCCCACTGCTGCCCAAATAGTGGCACCCAAGCGCCACGATAACAGAGGTAAACTGACTCTGGGGGAACAGTGCTAAGTTTGGCATTCCCCGTACAGAAGTGAAGATGCAGATGTGGGGGCTTCAGGCCAAAGGGAAGAGAATCCCTTATAGGCTCTAAGTCTATAGTTAAAGTCACTGTCAATGGGCATATAACCCCAGCTTTATTTGACACAGCTCCTAAGATACATTTATTTTCTGTTCATTCTAACAGACGTAAGTGAGCAGCATACCTCTTCATTCTACTGGGAAAATGAAATTGTGGGGCATAAAACTGAGTCATATCCTGTTGATGGAAGCTTGCAAGATATTGTGACTGTAAGACTTCTTTCACAATGAGGCGCTTTACAGGCGCTATTTAGCTAAAAATAGTGCCTGTAAAGCGTCTCAAAAGTCGCTCCCCATCCAGCCCAATGTGAAAGCAGGAGCGCTTTCACACATGTTACAAAAAGTCCTGCAAGCAGCATCTTTGGGGCGGTGCGGTGAGAACTGTTGAAAACAATGGGGCAGCGCTTCCGAAGCGGCTGTACACTGCCTCGGAAGCACAGAGAGACAGAGAGCGGGCACTTTTAACCCATTTTAACCCCTTGTGGGGGGGGGGGTTAAAAGTGCACTACTCCCACAGCCGTAGCGCCACTCTAACAGCGGTAAATCCCCGCTGTTACTAGCGGGGATTTACCGCTAACGCTCCACCGCCCCAGTGTGAAAGTAGCCTTAGAGTGTTAGAGAACAAGGGAGTTCTGCCTATGGAGATCATGGAACTTGTCTGTCTTGATACAGGTTATTTCTGCACAGGTCCAGTGATACTAGGCACTAATTGTATAGCAGTACATAGTGCTTTTCAGAACTTTCTTGAAGAAGGTCAGGCTATTTCTTCTTCTTATCAAGTTTATATGCCATCTGAACTTCAAAAGCTCTGTGATGTCCTGTCTGTTAGCTATCTGCAAGGAGTGGTGTGTCACATGAGAGCCCAGCGGAAATTCCACCAAGGGAAGAAGGAGTGCTCAGAGTAGCCTCCAGTATTGCTCCTGGGCTGCTCGGGGATGGAAATTATGTCCTCATGGAAACTCCTGAAGAGATCATGAACAAAGAAGGGTTAATGGTGATTGCTGAGAGAAAAGACTGGAGAGCTAGAGTGGAATTATCTAAAGTTGTGACTGTAAAAAACTGTTCTCCCCATCTTGTCATAATTGGTCATCACCAAGTTGTAGCTATGCTAGCTAACTGCTACCCTGTGCTGGGTGATAACCCTTAGGCCTCATGCACACTGGATGTTATAAAAAAGCCAGTAACATTAGCTGTAGAAAGCTGTAGCTTTAGAGTGAGTTTTTCAGCATTTTTTAGTAGCGTTTTTTATCTATTTTTTTTTTTTTTTAGGAAAACTGTACTCCCATAAAAGCTTATGGCTCAAAAACGCTGATTAACACAGAATAGCCACATTTTCAGTGTTTTTCAGCATTTTTACGCTGTTTTTAGCTGTTTTCAGAGTTAGAGTTGTTTTTGCAGCTGAAAAACTCGTCTCAAAATCCACTAGTTTTGGGGGTTTTTTTCCAGCCAGAAAACGCCATTGGCAAAAACTGCTGATAACAGCCTATGTGTGCATGGACACATAGGATAACTGCTGGGGAGTTTACTGGCTGCAGAAAATAAAGTCTGAAGCCAAAAACAGCAGCTGTAAAAATGTCCAGTTGTGCGTGAGGCCTTATGCTGAAGGGTGCAGAGTCCAAGTCAGAAATACAGCTCCTACCCTCAAATTCAATTTGAGCGACCTGAAGTTGCCAGAGCTCTGGTACAAGAAACTGACAGGTGTCCTAAGAGTTCTCAGCACACTTTTAGACTAACTGATGCTACTTCCTTCAGAGAGAGTCTCTAGAGGATAGCACCAAAAATGTAGATGAGCTAAGACAGACACTACATCAGATGAATGACTAGGGCATCACTGTGAATAGTAAGAGTCTCTTTGCCTCCAACTTTGTGGTAGTGAGGAACAAAGTATGGATAATTGCATTTGAAGAAGAGGGCAAATTCCCTGGAAACGCGTCATGCACACCCCCTCTCTCAACATCCTTATGTGCAGCCTAGAATGCCGCCAATATCCATACTTTGAGCTGGCAGCCTCCCTGTAATCCTCAATTTCTGTTTGCTCATTGATGCCTACAGCCTCACATGGATTACAGCTGCTTGGTCTCAGGTGTTCCCTATCCATGCTGTTTCATGCTAACTTCAATGTAAGTGTGCTGCTTATTTTAATGTAGTGTTTTTTATTTGATACTGACCTCAGCGCCCTGCTGTTTGTTTTCTTCTACATTGAGGTGATCCTACCCAGATCTTCTGCAGGAGCTGCAGAGGTTCCGGGCTCAATCCGATCTATCTGTCTATGTGTAGATTACAGAACTCTTAATCAGAGAACAGTACCTGATCAGTATACACTGCCTAGAATTGAGGACGCTCTGGAGGCTTCAAATGGAAATTGATGACATTATTGTGTTTGGGGCTACAGTAGAAGTGCATGAAGAATGACTCATGCAAGTATTACATCACCTGAAAAAAGAGGGACTGAAATTGTCAACAGATTCCTACACTCTTTTTTGAAAATAACTATAGAGCCATATTATCTTGGCTTCAGAATATGGTTTGTAAAGATATATACAGTCATTTTAACGGAACAGGTACATTTTATGGCCCATTTTAGTAAATCAGCAATGATAGGTTTGTAATAAACTTTGTCAGTTTCTTGATCAAATAGATTAGGTACATAAGCTTTGTCTGCCAAGCCATCCTGGAAAAAAGTGTCGTGATCTATGCAAGCAATGACCTGCAGGACTAAACACAGGTCCTCTAGATTAACAGCTAACAGAAGAGCAGAACACAGTACAGGTTAAGTAGGTAAGTGTTAACACACCAGAAACTGGGGAGACTATGGGGTTGATTTACTAAAGGCACATCCACTCTGCACTACAAGTGCTATCTGAAATCAGGGGAAGCTCAGCTGATTTTATCATCCAATCATGTACAAGCAAAAATGCTTTTTTTACAAATTTTCCTTGCATGTCCCCTTCGAATCTACAGCGACTGCACTTCCAGGTGCACTTGCAGTGCAAAGTGGACTTGCCTTTAGTAAATAAACCTCTATGTTTCACTGAAAAATTGAATGCTCATACAAAGATTATTCCAACAGTACTGCTACTTTTCTCAAGATATGTCATCAAGGGTGTCTGTGAATTCCTAAAGACATAAGAATGCCACTGTTAGAGGCAATCCTGCTAAAATAGGACTTTTTTTGCCACCAATGCGCGTCCACCGGAAACAGCGCCAAACGGCTCTATTTCAACCCTGCACGCCCTGCAGCAAATGCTGTCTGATCTACAGCGTGTAGTGTGTATTCCTGAGCAACCTGTATCTGTTTCTCTGTTCCTGTGACCCGGCTTGCCTGACTTTGCTGATGGCGTAATACTCCAATACCTTGGAGTGCCTACTTTTCAAAAAGGTCATTTGGGTGGTGTTTTGTACTGTCTTGGCATTTCAGTTCCTCCGAAACTCTGATAGGTAGTCAAGAAGTGAAATGAAGAAATTACGGCTTGCCTGACTTTGCTGATGGCGTAATACTCCACGGCTTGCCTGACTTTGCTGATGGCGTAATACTCCAATACCTTGGAGTGCCTACTTTTCAAAAAGGTCATTTGGGTGGTGTTTTGTACTGTCTTGGCATTTCAGTTCCTCCGAAACTCTGATAGGTAGTCAAGAAGTGAAATGAAGAAATTACGGCTTGCCTGACTTTGCTGATGGCGTAATACTCCACGGCTTGCCTGACTTTGCTGATGGCGTAATACTCCAATACCTTGGAGTGCCTACTTTTCAAAAAGGTCATTTGGGTGGTGTTTTGTACTGTCTTGGCATTTCAGTTCCTCCGAAACTCTGATAGGTAGTCAAGAAGTGAAATGAAGAAATTACGCCCTTTGAAAGCCTGAAGGTGGTCATTGGTTTTTGGGCTCCTGTATGCGGCTAGGCTGCCAACAAGTCTCTCACATGTGGTATCCCCATGCTTGGGAGAAGTAGCAGAATGTATTTTGAAAAAGTCACATGACCAGTGATGCAACTCATTGGGTGGAGCTGGTGATGTCACTCTCAGTCATGAGCAAACCGGACATGTGGTGAGGATCTCCATTTTTGTGGTTGGAATACTGCTCAATGTGTTTTTAAATTGTGTGAGTGCACATTTTACTTAATAAAATCCTTTCACTATAATATGAGGTATGTGCATTCTCCCATGTCTTTAAGCCATTACCATACTGAAGACAGTGAGGAGAGGTCTGTTAAAGGGACTCCAGTGCAGAAGTAGCTGCTATAAGCAGTGGTGGAAATGCACAGAAAACTTACTAAAGCACAAATGACCTATTGAGTTTAGGTCTACTATTAAGGTGAGTGAGCATTGCAGTTGTATGGTGGAGTGGCAGCACAGAAAGAATACTTTGAATCACTTGAGAAGTGGATGAAATAACACATTAACCAGGGCTGGCCCAAGACATTGTGCTGCCTGGGTCCACAAATGAAATGCTGCCTCCCCAAAACAAAATCACGCCCATTAAAAGACCCCCACATCCATTATTTTATATCCTGATAATTAATACTAAAATTACATTTATCAGGAAGTCAGATTTACATGCAACAGCACCTTGTCTATATGCAAAATGATATACCACCGTGTTACTGCTCCCCCATCTTGGCGCCCTAGGGCATCCATGGGTGCAGTGTGTGTCAGCACAGTGCCCCCCCCCACCCCCCAGAGCCTGTGTACAGTGAACATGCTGCACCCATGTATGATATGCCATTGGGATAGGGCTATATAGGGGTGGGCTAGGTCAGTACAGGGACAGGCTAGTGTCCATCAGTGCCACCTCATCAGTGCAGCCTATCAGGGTCCATCAGTGCAACCTCAACAGTGCAGCCCATCAGTGCCCACCAGTGCAGCCTATTACTACCCATCAGTGTCCATCAGTGCAGCTTATCAGTGCCCACCAGTGCAGCCTACTAGTGTCCATCAATGCACCCTCATCAGTGCCCACCAGTACAGCCTTATCAATATCCATCAGTGCACCCTCAGTGCCCACCACTGTAGCCTATCAGTGTCCATCAGTTCACCCTCATCAGTGCCCACCAGTGCAGCCTATCAGTGCCCATCAATGTCACCTCATCAGTGCCCATCAGTGCAGCCTATCAAGGTCCATCAGTGCCACCTCATCAGTGCCCACCAGTGCAGCCTATCACTGCCCATCAGTGCCCACTAGTGCAGCCCATGACTGTCCATCAGTGCCCACCAGTGAAGCCTATCACTGCCCATCAGTGCAGCTTATCAGTGCCCATCAGTGCCACCCCATCAGTTCCCACCAGTGCAGCCTCATCAATGTCCACAAGTGCCCACAAGGGCAGCCTACTAGTGTCCATCAATGCACCCTCATCAGTGCCCACCAGTACAGCCCATAAGTGTCACCTCATCAGTGCCCACCAGTACACCCTCATCAATGTCTGTCAGTGCACCCTCATCAGTGCCCACCAGTGCAGCATATCAGTGTCCATCAGTGCACCCTCATCAGTGCAGACTATCAGTGTCCATCAGTGCCACCTCAATCAGTGACCACCAGTGCAGCCTATTAGTGTCCATCAGTGCACACTCATCAGTGCCCCCCAGTGCAGCCTCATCAATGTCCATCAGTGCCACGTGATCAGTGCCCACCAGTGCAGCCTATCAGGGTCCATCAATACCACCTCAACAGTGTCTATTAGTGCACCCTCATCAGTGCCCACCAGTACAGCCTATCAGTGCCCATAAGTGCCCACCAGTGCAGCCTCAATGTCCATCTGTGCCCACCAGTGCAGCCTATCAGTGTCTGTGTCCATCAGTACCCACCAGTGCAGCTTATCAGTGCCCACCAGTGCCGCCTCATCAGACAATCCACAGGCAGCCATCTCATTGAGAAGGATCTACCTGTCAGTCAGCTCCGATATGCCCTCCGGGATGCCTTCTCCTCCATGCAGATGGCATCAGAAGGGGGGTCTGAGAGTGAGTGGCACTCTTGTGCTGCCTGTGCTATGCTGTCTAATGTGATGTGCCTGGGCCTTCCAGCTGGGAAACCTGCTCCACTCAGACTGCTCCAGCCCAGCATTGAAATACAATGGCCCCAGTACGGTACCGACTCTGCCTCGCTCCAGTCCAACAGGCAGCAGTGAGGGAGCGTCCGAACGGCATTGGTTTGGAGCAGCGTGGGGTAAGCATGGCTTGTGGAGCGGAGTGCGCCGCCCTGGCTCCTCTACCCAAGCCACGCTGCTCCAAACCAATGCCGCTCAGTCGCTCCCTCACTCGCTAGTAATATCATGCGAGCAAGAGGAGAGGAGGTGACGCACACTGCTGCCTGCTGGACTGGAGCGAGACAGAGTCGGGGCTGGCTGCTGCCTGTTGTTGCCGGTACACTGAGTCTGAGAGGTGAAC
Source organism: Glandirana rugosa (assembly GCA_018402905.1). NCBI lineage: Eukaryota > Metazoa > Chordata > Amphibia > Anura > Ranidae > Glandirana > Glandirana rugosa. The sequence continues at coordinate 4,991,130 of BLSH010262742.1, forward strand.
TCTCAGCTAATGACACTACCAGACGGTGACTAATCGGTCTTCTTACACACTGCATTAGTGGCAGCGGGACATTGAGGTGGCAGCGGCCGCCCCTGCTTAAACTGCCGTCTGGTTCCCATGGTCCCACCGGGACCCATGGTAGGGCCGGCCCTGACATTGACACTTCTTGAATGTCTTATTTGGAATATCTGTATGTGCTTCTTAAATTAGGAACCTTGTTTAAGCACTTATTGCCAGGGCTGGGCTCAGCCCTCCCTTCTCAGAGCTCAGCTGTCGGTTTATTGCCAGTACTCATCATTCCACAGTGACTCATCTGATGATCATATGCTGCCCGTCAGTCAGCCTTGCTGGCTATTTAAACTGCCTGGATCAGATCTCCTGTGCCTTTGCCTTGGTCATCATATCTGGATACTCTCTGCTGTATTTTCCTGTTAAAGACTTTTGCCTAGCTTTTGCCTAGCTTTTGCCTAGCAGACCACACTTCTGGTTCCTGATTCCGTTTGCTGCTTCTGACTAAGCTGATCTCTGGATTCCTGTTTTTCTGGCTTTTTCCGACTACCCACTCTGGTTACCGAACCATGGCTATGTTTTGACCATGTTTATTCTGTTTGTAATATTTTACCATTTTATCAAAAAGTATGATTTTTACTTCACTTCTGTCTCACTCTGATTCATGGTCCCTGACAGTAGGCAAAGGCCATGAATTCAGAAGATGCAGACAATCCACTTGCTGGTTATATTTTTTACAGATTGGATGAGCAGGATCACCGCTTGGATCAGTTTGCTATAGCGTTACAGATGCTCCTGATTCACACTGCTCACCTAAAACCTCCCACTGTGGCTGTTCCGGTACAACCTGTGTTGCTGGCCATCCCTGCTGCTGCTCCAATCTCTGTGCAGCCTCCTGTACATTTGGCTCTGAGTTTTGCAGTCCCACCCTTGCCTCCCTCACCTCCTATGCCTCCTGGTACCGAGTCTGCCAGTGAAGTAAAACCCATGGAGTTAGGCTTCACATGTTTCTCTGCGGATGAGAGGGCCTTTAGGAGGAGGGAGAGATTGTGCCTTTATTGTGACAGGTCACTTTTTGAAGTCTTGTCCTACCCGTCTAGGAAACGCCAGCACCTTGAGGTTCTGTAGGGGACAGACCTTAGGTGGTGTTGTTTCATCCCCAGTTATCCTGAAGGATAAGCCCTTGGTTCCAGTTACCCTTTCTTGGTCTGAGTCGTCCATCGAGATACAGGCTCTAATTGACTCTGGGGCTGCATGCTTGTTCATAGATGATGCCTTTGTGTCTAAGCACTCCACTTGCCATTGAGGCTATTGATGTAAAGCCTGCCCATGTGACTCATGAGACTGCTCCATTGACCATGGCCGTAGGGGCTCTTCACCATGAGATAATCCTATTCCAAGTAATTTCCTCACCTCATTTCCCGGTGGTTATTGGTTATCCTTGGTTACAGAGGCACAACCCCTCTTTTGATTGTGTTCATGCTGAGGTTCTTTCCTGGTTGCCACAATGCAATAAGATATGTTTTCATAAAGTGGCTAAGGTCTTGTGCACCTCTTCACTCTCCTCCCTGCCGGAGTACCGCAAATCTAATGATGTCTTTGATAAAGGTCAAGCCGGTAGTTTTCCTCCACACTGGTTTTATGATTGACATTCAACCTTATGATTGACCTTCAACCTGGTGTCATACCTCCTCGTGGCTGGGTTTACCCTTTGTCTGTCTCAGAGCATAAAGCCATGGAGGAGTATGTTGCCGATTCACTTTCTTGAGGATTCATCTGCAAATCCCCGTCTCCTGCTGGTGCTGGTTTCTCCTTTGTGAAAAAGAAGAGTGGCGAACTGAGACCTTGCATCGATTATAGGGGTCTCAATCGCTTGATGATTAAGATTTAATTAAGAAATCAATTCTGTTGATTACGGAGTTATTTGACCGCCTCAAGGGAGCAAAGATTTTCATGAAGCTTTATCTGAGAGGGGCATACAATCTTGTGAGGATCAAGGAGGGCAATGAATGGAAAACTGCATTTAATATCAGGACAGGACATTACAAATACCTCTAGATGCCGTTTGGTCTTTGCAACGCTCCAGCAGTTTTTCAGGAATTCATCAACGATGTCCTTCGAGATTTGTTACAGCTATGTGTGGTTGTTTATCTCGACCATATCCTCGTATATTCCAAGTCCCTAGAGAGCCTCCACACAGATGTCTGCTGTGTGCTTCAAAGGCTGAGAGATAATAACCTGTATTGTAAATTGGAGAAGTTCCATCGTGAACAGGTTAAATTCCTGGGTTATATCATTTCCACTGCTGGTTTTTCAATGGCCCCAGAGAAACTATCAGCAGTTCTACAGTGGCCCTGACCCATGGGTTTACGTCCACTACAACATTTTCTTGGCTTTACCAATTATTATTGGAAATGTATTCCTAAATTCTCGTCTCTGGTCAAACCCCTGACTGATATGACCAGAAAAGACAGTAACCCACAGAATTGGTCTCAGGATTGCATTAAAGCCTTTAAGTCTCTCAAGGCTGCCTTTGTTTCAGCTTATGTGTTGGCACATCCTGAAACCACGTTACCCTTCATCTTTGAAGTTGAGGCATCTGAGACTGGAGTTGGTTCCCTTCTATCTCAACGTCCTACCCCTGAGAGCGCTATGCATCCTTGTGGTTACCTTTCCAAGAAATTGTCTCCTGCAGAATGCAATTATGAGATTGGGGACAGAGAGTTGTTAGCCATCATTTTAGCTCTTAAAGAATGGCGGCGTCTCCTCGAGGGTACCACTGTGCTGGTTCTCATTTTGACTGACCATAAGAATCTCACATTCTTATCTAAGGCTAATCGCCTCTCTCCCAGAAGGGCCCGATGGGCTCTTTTTTTGTCAAGCTTACATAGTCTCATTCTTACCCGGTACTAACAATGTAAGGGCTGATGCATTGTCGCAACAGTTTTCTTCCGCTTCCAAGATGGAATCGGTTCCTGTTCCTGTGATACCTCCTGATCGTATTCTGGCTATGGTTCGTACCAGTCTCACTTCACCTTTGGGTGACACAATTCTAGCCGCTCAGATCCATTCCCCTCCAGAGAAACCTTGTGACCGCTGCTTTATCCCAGAGAGTCTCCGCACTGCTTTGCTCCAGACTTACCATTCTCCCAAGGCTGCTGGCCACCCAGGGAAGAATCAACTCATTTGGGCTATTTCCCATCAATTCTGGTGGCCTAGTCTCTGCGCTGATGTAGCCGATTTCGTAGATGCTTGTTCCGTGTGTGCCTCGGGTAAGACACTACAACACCTTCTAGTGGGCCTCCTACAACCAATACCCAATAGAGAGAGGCCTTGGACCCACCTGTCTATGGATTTTCTTGTGAAGTTACCCAACACCCAGGGCAACACAGTTATCCTTATGGTGGTTGACCGGTTCTCGAAAATGTCACATTGTATCCCACTTAAGAAGTTTCCCATGTCCAAAGAACTGGCGTCCATTTTTTGCTCGGGAGATCTTTTGCTTACATGGGCTACCCAAGGTTATCGTCTCGGACAGGGGTAGCCAGTTTGTGTCCAGGTTTTGGCGAGCCTTTTGTGCACAGTTGGGAATTCAGCTTTCCTTCTCTTCTGTGTATCACCCGCAGTACAATGGGGCCACAGAACGAGCCAACCAGTCCTTGGAACAGTTTCCATGTTGCTATATTTCTGACCACCATAGCAACTGGTCAGATCTCTTACCTTGGGCGGAGTTTGCTCACAATAGTGCCGTTAATACCACTTCCCGTTTATGGCGAATTATGGTTTCCAACCATCCAAGTTGCCTGACTCATTTGTTCCTCAGAGAATTTCTGCGTTAGAGGAGCATCTCTGTGGTCTTTGTTCCACTTGGGTACAGGTCCAAGAGTCCTTGGGACATGCCAATGATAGGTACAGACTCCATGCTGACCGCAGACGCCTACCTGCGCCTTCCTACCAAGTTGGGGAGAGGGTCTGGCTGTCATCTCACAATGTTAGGAAAATGGACTTTCTGGCCATTTCCGGCTTCCTGTGTGCGTTCGCACCCCCACGCGCGCTAATGGCGCCAATAGCGGCCATTTAAGCAGGACAGCACCAGGAAGCAAGTGCTGTCCATTCTACAGCATTTGTGCGAATTTCCTGGCTTCCTGATTGCCCAATACCTGTTCCTGTGACCCAGCCTGTCTTGACCCTGCTCTGAACTCTGCCAGCACAGACCCCGGCTTCCACGACCACTCTTCTGCCTGCTCCCCTGTACCTAGCCACCTGAATGTTGCCGACCCAGCCTGTACCTGACCATCCGTTTGCCTGATCCTTCTGTACTGCACCGCCCCCCAGTTACCGACCTGGACTGCCTTAATACTCTCCTGCCTGCACAAGCTCCAGCAGACACCTACCAGCCACCAGAGACTTGTCCAGCCCTTGTGCCCCCCTGTGCTTCCGAGCTCCCTGTCTGCACTACAAGGGACTCTCGAACCAGGGCCGCAAGAGAGGTTACCCCTGCATAAGCCAGACTCCATCACCAGGTACGTGACAGTAACGGACAACCATGCCTGAGTCTGCGCAGGGGGCCTCTCCTGTGAATGAACTTTGCTCTCACCTGGCCGGTCTGACTCAAGCCATACAGTCCCTGCAAGAGGACTACCACCGGCTAGAGGGACGGCTCCAGGAGCTCAACGCTGGTCAATCTGCAGCCTGCACCACAGTGACTATGCCCTCTGAACCTCAAGTGCCCCTACCAGAACGGTTCTCAGGCGAACGCACCAAGTTCCGAGCCTTCCGTGTCTCCTGTGAACTCTATTTCTCCCTCCAACCCAGCACCTACTCCTTGGAGACCACGAAGGTGAGTCTAGTGATCTCCCTGTTGCTAGGAGAACCTCAGTCTAGGGCACACTGCCTGCTGGAACAGAGGGCCCCAGAAGTCTCTAACCTGACCGCGCTCTTCAAAGCCATGGCCCTCCTCAATGAGGACCCGCATCAGGCAGCCACTGCAGAAGCTGCGCTCCACACACTCCAGCAGGGCCGCCGCACGGCGGAGGACTATGTGACTGAGTTCAGTCGCTGGAGTGCTGACACGGAGTGGAATGACGCTGCGCTCCGTCACCAATTCCTCTTAGGCCTCTCTGACCCTCTAAAGGATGAACTGGCTCGTGTTGGGGTACCCCAGACCCTGGACGCATTAATCAAGCTCTCTATCCAGATCAACAGGCATCTCGGGAACTGGGAGCTGAGAGGTCTGCCGGGCCTCCACGACTTTCCTGGAGGCAACCCCGGGCTCCCATGTTCGCTACAGTAGCCACAGCTCAACCCGAACCCAGGAAACCAGGCATGCTCTGTCCTCCCCTCACTAGGGAAGAACGGCAACACCGCCAGAGCAACCACCTATGCCTTTACTGTGGAGAACCGGAACACGTGGTAGGGTCTTGCCCGGCCAAGCTTGGTAAACGCCCACCACCCATCAATGGCAACGTACCAGCCTCATCAAGTACCTCATCCCACCTGGCTCTTCCGCTATCCCTTCAGCTTTCTGACAAAACTATCCGGACTGCTGCCATCATCGACTCGGGCGCTTCCAGTGGTTACATTGACTGGACCTTTGTGGTCCAGCATCAGATCCCTCTATGACCAAAGTCTCATGGAATGGTCGTACGCCTGGCTGATGGCACCAACATCAAATCTGGTGTGGTCACCCACGAAACCTTTCCTCTGCCTGCCACAACCCTGGATGGTCACCAGGAGTTCCTCTGCTTGGACGTTATTGCATCCCCCCCCCGTTCCCTATCATCCTGGGTATACCCTGGCTGCAGGCCCATAGCCCCAGCATCAACTGGGCAACGGGTGAAACCAAGTTCCAATCCCCTTATTGTTGCCAGCACTGCTTTCCGGAGACTAAGGAATTGGTCCCTACTCTACTCAGTCTGGACGCAGACGCGGACCTTGATGCCCGTCAGTTGGTGCCCCCAGTGTACCACAGCTACTTAGACGTGTTCAGCAAGAAGGGGGCTGAACAGTTGCCGGCCCGCAGGGCCTATGATTGCCCTATGGAGCTCCCCCCCGGAGCCAAAGTCCCCTTAACGGAACTGGAACTGGCGGCCCTAAAGGCCAATATAGATGAGAACCTGCAGAAGGGTTTCATCCGACCCTCCATGTCTCCCGAAGGAGCGGGAATATTCTTCATAGAAAAGGATCACACGCTGAGACCTTGTATAGACTACCGTGAGCTAAATAAAATAACTGTGAAAAACCGCTATCCTCTCCCCCTGGTTCCAGAGCTCTGCCAGAGGCTAGGGGCGGCAAGAGTGTTCACCACACTGGACCTCCGCGGAGCATATAATCTAGTCCGCATCCGGGAGGGCGATGAAGGGAAGACCGCCTTCCGAACCCGGTTCGGACATTTTGAGTACCTAGTAACCCTGGCGAGTTTGTCAAACCCACAGGTTATCTCCATCCTCACACCTGCCCAGGCTCCAGGGGAGAAAGAAGTCTGGCCGATTTATCATGGCCTATCTTTCCTTTTTGTCTGTGTGTAAATAAAGCAGCCTGAACATCAGTCTCAACTCTTGGAGGGAGCTGAGATGGGACCATAGGAATCAGAGTTCTGGTTCATCGTGATAGTAAACATTGTGCCGGAGAAGGCATGCTATCCCTAGGTGTGTTGCGAAGGTTGAGCAGGGCTGCATACAAGTCAGAACCATCACATGCACATTTTTCTAGGAGATGCTTGCCCGATCTTACACTACATTCTGCAAGACCATTGGATCTAGGGTAATTGGGACTGCTAATGACGTGCTGAAAATCCCATTGGTGAGCAAAGTTCTTGAATTCTCTACTTGAAAATGATGTTGCATTGTCAGTCATCAATTGATAGGGAATTCCATGTGTGGAGAACATCCGCTTCAATGTCCTGATCACTGTGTTACTGGATCTACCAAGACCAGGTAATCCCTGTTTGACCACTCAAATATGTCAGCTGCTGTGATAGACCATGGTCTGTCAGATATTTGGTGAAGAGTTAAAGGCTCTCTCATCTGGTGCTGTCGTAGAGCATAGCATGGGACACATCTGGAAACTTCTCTTTCAATGTCAGTGTATATAGTGGGCCAAAACAGGGATTCACATGCCCTTCACTTAGTATAATGAAAGCCGGGATGACCTTGATGGAGCAGTGTCAAGTAGTATTTCTGAAGAGAGTGAGGGATTACATATCTCTGACCACACAGGATTATTCCATCCTCCTGTGTTTCTTACTTTAGTTCCTAAATCCTTCTGGATGACAACACCCCATCCAGAGCCAACATATCATAATCCTCAATAGCTCCAGAGTTATCAGAAGTGGGGAGGTGTGCACATGAAAGAGCATCCGCAACAAACAGTTCACGGCCTCATTTATAGATTACATTCAGGTGGTAGCGTTGAAGCTTTAGCATCATTCACTGGATGCACGCCGATGCTGTGTGCAGAGGTTTTCTCAGTATGGTTATGAGTGGCTGATGATCCGTCTCCACAGTCACAGGGCGGCCATAAGTATAATCATGGAATTTTACACAGGAAAAATACTAGTCCCAATAATTCCTTCTCAATTTGTGCATAACGTGCTTCAGTCTCAGTGAGGGCTCTTGATGCAAAAGCCACAGGCCTCCCATCTTGAAGACACACTGAACAAAAGACCATGCTGCAAAGCATCAGCAGACAATACCACCGGCTTATGCACATCAAAATACTGTAGGACAGGTGGACTAGTCAATTATGCTTTCAATGTATCCACAGCAACAGCATGTTGTTCAGTCCAACACCAGTCGGCATCTTTGACTGTCATTAAGCAGCAGTTTCTTTTTTATTTTCTCTTTTTTTAAATTTCACTGTTAAAAGGATTGCTTTGTACTGGCTTGCAACTTCACATGCACGTTTAAGGCATCCACAAACCATATTATTTAAAGGATTTGTGTATAGCCAGGTGCTTAGAGAGTGGGAGAAACACTAAATGTAGAATGGAAAGTGAGAGAAACACTGGCTGCAGCTGCTCTCTGTAGCTGCTACCCCGCGGTGCTGAATTGGTTAACAGCTGTATCAGCAAGAGGAGGGAACTGCTGAGCAGGAAGAGTTTAGTAGACAGGTAGCACTGCACTGTGGGAACTGTAGTCCAGAGAAGAGAGACTCTACTGTAATCAAGTGCTTTTGGACTGCATTTTCTAGAGGGAAATTGCCAGGAGAATGAGAAAGAGCTGCATTTTCTCAGTCTCTAGAGGACACATCTTCCTCTTGCCATGAAGGAGGCCAGAGTGTGTCCATCATTGTCCAGTGTGCATCACCACTGCTGCATAATGGCAGCCTGAGCGGCATCTGGAGTACTGAGTCCAGGTGTGCCAACAGGACTAATCGCTGTGTGTGACCAGATGGTGAGTTGCAATATCACTAGGACTGGTGAGATGCTGCTTTCGGGATTTACTATCTGCTGCTAGAGAGACTAAGCGCTTTAGGAATTGGCCATACAGCCATCTAGTAGCTTTATTGCTGCTTGCAGATTTGATTGGAATTATTCTCATGTACACCAATGGTACAACTGTGCTCCAAGCCAGCTGAAGAGTTAGAACTAAAGACTGCCCCTTTACAGCTGTTACATACTTACTATCTATGCTAAGAGGTACATCTCAGGGGACATTGCACCATATCCTAGCCATCTCCCAAGTGTGCACTCTAGACTAGTTATAGTATTACTATTCACAGCTAAAGCTTATATGCACTGTTTATTGCTGATTTTGCCGATTCATGAGTTAATTCCGGTCTAGTGGTACAGAACACTATTCTGAGCAACCTTGGCATAGTGATTATACTGTCTAGCGCCGTGTTTTTCAATCTTTTTTCAGTCAAGACACTCTTTAGACTTCTGCACCATCCCACGGCACACTAGTCCTTTGCACATTTCTTCAGTTTTTAATATGCTGCCCTATGCTTATGAAACTGTCACGCATCTGGTGGTGGAGTCTGGCTTGTGAAGGGAGCAACCGCTCTTACAACCCTGATTCCTGAACCCCTGGTAGTGCAGACAGGGAGCTCGGGAGTGCAGGGAGGCACGAGGGCTTGGATGATTAGTGGTGCAAGCGTGGAGGGTTCCTCCGGAGCTCGCGCTTGGAAGATAGAAAAGTGGTTCAGTCCGGGTTGGCAACAGGCGGGCAGTGCGGTACAAGTGGAGCAGACAGGAGTGTGGTCAGGTGCAGGCCGGGTCGTCAACAGGCGGGCAACGAGGTACACAGGAATGAGACAAAAGAGTGGTCGTAGGCAATCCGGGGTCGGTACGGGCAGAAGGCAACAGGAACGGAAGACAAGCTGGGGTCACAGGAACAGGAAACTCAGGAAACACACTGCTGTAGGCACAGGTAACGCTGTAGAACAGACAGCACAGGCTGCTGGGCATTGCTAGCTCAAATAGAGCTGTTTGGTGCCGTTTCCGGCGTGTGCGTGCACATGGGAACGCGCAAATGCGCACAGATGTCAGAAATTGGCCATTTCCTAACATTGCCCCCCCAAGGGGCAGCCTCCGGATGCCCAGGTGGGCCATTTTCTCTGGGTGATCCCTCTTGAAGATCCTGACCAGTCTTTCAGCATGTACATTGCTCTCTGACTCCCAAGATTTTTCTTCAGGGCCGTAGCCCTTCCATTTGATTAGATATTGAATGCGGTTACCCCTCTTTCTGCAGTCCATAATAGCTTCTACTTCATATTCCTCCTCTCCATTCACTAGAACCGGCTCTGGTGGTTTAGTCCTTCTGCCTGGAAAATGGTCTGCGGTTGCAGGTTTTAGCAGGGTTACATGGAATACCGGGTGAATCCTTAGAGATGGAGGTAACTCTAGTTCATAGGGCACCCTATTGATCCTCCTCTTAATTGGGAATGGCCCCATAGATCTAGGGCCCAACTTCTTAGTAGGACAAGCCAACTTCAGGTTTGTGGTTGCCAGCCAGACCCGTTCGCCAGGTTCCAGATTCAGCTCACCCCGCCTTTTCTTATCATAGGCCTCCTTGTTGTGCTCCTGGGTCCTAGACATTGTCTCTTGAAGTAGTTTACAATTTTCCTTAAAAAAGTCCATTGTCCTCTGAACAGCTGGTACTGGGCTTTCAGGAATTGGGTTAGGTAGGAAGGACGGGTGGAACCCATAGTTTGCAAAGAAAGGAGACTGGTTGGTAGCTGAATGAACCGTATTATTGTATGCAAATTCAGCCAAGGCAAGGAGCTGGACCCAGTTATTTTGAGAGAAGGTGGAAAAGCAGCGCAGGTACTGCTCCAACGTTTGGTTAGTCCGCTCGGTTTTACCGTTAGTCTGTGGGTGGTAGGCCGAGGAGAGAGATAGCTCAATGTCTAAAGAGGAACACAGGGCCTTCCAGAACCTAGAAATGAATTGGGTTCCACGGTCAGATATAATATTTGTGGGTACCCCGTGAAGCCTGACAATCTCTCTGATAAACACTTCTGCTGTTTCGGTAGCAGTGGGTGTGCCTTTTAACGGAAGAAAGTGTGCCATTTTCGTGAGCCGATCCACAATTACAAAAATAGCAGAATAGCCCTCTGATGGGGGCAGTTCCACGATGAAATCCATGGAAATCATGGTCTAAGGCTTTTCTGGTACTGAGAGGGGATTGAGTAGCCCCCATGATTTGGCTTTGATGCCCTTGTTTTGGGCGCAGGTAGGACAGGCATCAATGTATTTTTTGCAGTCAGCATCTACTTGTGGCCACCAGAAAGTATGATGAAGAAGATCCGATGTCTTGCGGACACGGAAGTGATCGCCAAGCTTATGGTCATGGCAAAGTTCCAAGACTGATAGCCGTAATTCCTCAGGTACAAAGATTTTATCACTGTAGCACAGCAAGCCCCCTTTTTTCTGTAGTTGGAGTTTGGGACATTGGTGGCTTTGCCAACTGCCCGTTGAATCCAGGAAAACAGGTCTTCCTGGGTGAGGAGGAAGTTTCCGGGTGAGAGAATAGTATCCGAGTATGTAGGAGTTTCTGTGTCACTAAACATGTGGGACAGGGCGTCGGGCTTAATTTTATTAGACCCAGGCCTGTAGGTAATGTGAAACACAAACTTCGAGATGAAGAGTGCCCACCGGGCCTGACGGGGTCTTAGTCTTTTAGCTGTCCTCAAGTACTCGAGGTTTTTGTGGTCTGTGTATATGAGGATGGGGTTGCAGCCCCCTCAAGCAGATAGCGCCATTCCTTGAGAGCTGCCTTGATAGCCAAGAGCTCCCAGTCCCCAACATCATCGTTTTTCTCTGGGTCTGTTAGTTTCCGTGAGAAAAATGCCACGGGATGAAGAAGAGCCTTGGCACCCTGTCTTTGCGAAAGCACTGCTCCTATGGCAGTTTCGGAGGCATCCACTTCCAGAATAAAAGGTAACACGGGGTGAGGGTGCTTTAACACAGGGGCCAACGTGAAAAGTCCTTTCAAGGCCTCAAAGGCTGCCTGCGCCTCGGTGGTCCATCGGAACCTGGTATCCATCTTGGTCAGCTGCGTAATGGGGGTAATTATGGCAGAGAATCCCCTGATAAACTTGCGATAAAAATTGGCAAAGCCAACAAACCATTGGACACCTTTCTTGTCCACTGGGACAGGCCAGTCTATAATAGCAGAGACCTTCTGGGGGTCCATTGTGATTCGGGTGTTCAAAATGACTAGACCCAGGAACGGGATGCTTTGGCACTCAAAGATGCACTTCTCAGCTTTGGCATAAAGTCCATGTTGCCTGAGACGACCCAAGACTTTAGCAACATGTTGACGGTGGGCCTCTAAAGAAGAAGAGAATATGAGGATGTCGTCAAGATAGATAATGACGAACTGATCCAGGTAGTCCTTTAAAATGTCATTCACAAAATGCTGGAATGTAGCCGGTGCGTTGCAGAGCCCAAAGGGCATCACCAGATACTCAAAATGCCCGAAGCGGGTACCGAAGGCAGTCTTCCATTCATCACCCTCTCTTTTTCGGATCAGGTTGTAGGCTCAGCGGAGATCCAGTTTTGTGAGGACAGAGACTGTCCCAAGCTGTTGGAAAAGTTCGGGCACCAGTGGTAGCGGGTACCGTTTTTTTACGGTAATCTTATTTAATTCCCTATAGTCGATACAGGGCCGTAGTGTGTGGTCTTTCTTTTCCACAAAGAAGATCCCGGCTCCTGCTGGAGATGTGGATGGGCAGATGAAGCCTTTTTTAAGATTATCGTCCAAGTATGTTTTCAAGGTTGAAAGTTCCGTCTCAGTCAGTGGGAAGATCCACCCGAAGGGCACTTCCGCTCCTGGGAGGAGCTCAATAGGGCAGTCATAATGCCTATGGGGCGGCAGGCACTCTGCCTCCTTCTTACTAAATTCGTCCAGATAGGCGTGATAAACAGGCGGAACGGCCTTGATGGAGTCAGGATTCAGGTCTGCATCAAGGCATAGCAGGGCTGAGGAGACTTCCGGGGCCCTGGGCCAACAGTGTTGCTGGCAGTATGGGGAAGGAAATCTGATCTCCCCTGTGGCCCAATTGATGAAGGGGTTGTGAGCCTGGAGCCACGGTAGTCCAAGGATGATGGGGAATAGAGGTGACACGATGGCGTCAAGGTGCAGGAATTCCTGGTGTCCATCTGCGGTAAAAGCTGGTAGGGGAACAGTTTCTTGGGTGACCACGCCCGACTTAATGGTCCTTCCGTCTTCAAGGTTGACCGTCATCCCTTGGGCTTTTGATTGCAGAGGGATTCGGTGTTGGGCCACAAATGTCTGATCCACAAAACAACTACAAGCACCTGAATCATTTGGACAAAAATGCAGCGCCTATAAAATTAATATAATAGAAAAGTCCAAAATCACCTCAGGGAAAATGCACCGCTGAATATGCAAATGTCCAATGATATGTCAACATGTGCAACAAAACAGTGTCCAAGATTCCAAAAACTGTAGGGAGTATAAGATGAATCCTTCAAAACAGTAAAGATGTATGCTTACCAGATTCTGATAGACTTAGCGCAAAACATGTCCAGAGGGCTACGTCATCAAATCGATCCCGGTATTCACGATATGGGTACACTCCTCCACAGAAATCTCCACTGGAATGGATCGCTCCAATCCGAAATCCGATCGTTGAATAGTACACCGGAATTCACCATAGATTGGAGCTTCCTTGAAACGGGGGGTGATCCATCTGGTGACAAACTTGGATGGCGTCGTAAAACCCTTTTTTCTCATCAATTGAGGAACACAGGAAGTATTTAACTTTCAGGACATCCAGAAGCAATTCAACGGAGGGGTGGGAAACACATAAAACAATACTAACAGGCCCAATAAATCAAAAGAGAACTGGAGACTGCCTGCAGCTCAAAGAATCACCTGAAAGACCTTACTCCTGAGGCTGCATCACCTGGTAAAACTTAGAGAATCACTCACAGGGGCACCTGAATCAATGGTCGCAGTGACTAAGATGCTTCTTCCCGGAAGTTGAAGGGTGATGGGGAGAGCAAGGTGAGAAGAAGAAGCCTTTGGCAGACAGAGTACTTGGAGGCTTCATGGTAGGACCTATACGGTTCTTGGCTGGACAAGACCTGACATAGTGCCCGGAACCTCCACAGTAGAGGCAGAGTTCTTGATTACGGTGGTGCTATTTCACTTCGGTGGTAAGCGAAGGGCGAAGGAGCCCAAGCTGTCTGGGTTCGGGCTTATCCAGAGTAGCTAGAGGAGGAACAGTGGCCGGTGGTGCTGGGCTGCAGTACTAAGGAAGCACCCCCCTGAGAACTGGAGACCCTGCGGTTCTCTCTGCTCTGCAATCTCTGAGGCGCCGATCTATCTGAATGGCCAGTTTGATAAGAGCATCCAGGGACCGGGGAACCCCTACACGGGCCAATTCATCTTTCAGGGATTCAGATAACCCCAGCCAGAACTGGTGACACAAGGCTGCATTGTTCCAATTTGTATTGGCGCTCCAGCGCCTAAACTCCAATACATAGTCCTCAACGGAACGACGGCCCTGCTGGAGGGTATGTAGCACAGCCTCTGCGGTGGCAGCCTGGTGAGGGTCCTCATACAGCTGAGCCAGGGCTTGGAGAAACAGGGCAAGGCTGGACACAGCTGGTGCCTTCTGTTCCAGGAGACGGTGAACCCATGCTTGGGGTTCTCCTTGCAGAAGAGAGGTCAACACACCCACCTTGGTAGCCTCCAATGCAAACGCATGTGGCTGGAGGGAGAAGTATAATTCATAGCCATTCTTGAAGGCACGGAAATTGCTGCGTTCTCCAGAGAACCGTTCAGGCAGGGGAACTTCGGGCTCTAACGGTAAGACAACCATAGTGCAAACAGGGGAGGAGAGTTTTTGGACACGCTCCTCAAGCTGTTGATATTCCTCCTGCAGGTTCCGAATGGCTCGCGTAAGGCTGGTCAGATGCTGGCAAAGATCTTCCGTTGGAGAGGGCTCCTGCGCAGACTCAGGCATGGTTGTAGGCAAGCCGGGGTCGGTGCGGGCAGAAGGCAACAGGAACGGAAGACAAGCCGGGGTCACAGGAACAGGAAATTCAGGAAACACACTGCTGTAGGCACGGGTAACGCTGTAGAACAGAAGACAGCACAGGCTTCTGGGCGTTGCTAGCTCAAATAGAGCCTTTTGGCGCTGTTTCTGGCGCGTGTGCGCGCACAGGCACGTGTGCACGCGCACAGATATCAGAAATCGGCCATTTCCTAACAGAAACACGCAAAAAGGTGCTGGCATTATTTTTGAAATCACACCCCACCAAAGTCCATGATACTGCGGTAACATGCATTTTAGTAGGCACACATGTAAACGCATTTGCTAGATGCTTGGGGGTGAATTAAGAATTATTGGCACCTGTGCACATCTGCAAATAGCAGCACATTTTTGTGTGGTGCAGAAAAACGGGTAAACATGCTTTAAAATGTAGTTTGTAAGGCAGAGTTAGGTAGTCTGTAAGTCATAAATCCCCTCCTCAAATCCCCCCAGCTAGCACAAATCCCCCCTCCTTGCACAAATCCTACCCCCTTCTAGCACAAATTGTCCCATCCTACCATATCTCTCTCATCACATCAGGAATGGTGACAGCAGCAGAGAGGAGAAGAGAACGGGTAGGCACCCACCTCCTCTTCTTTTGGTCTGTATACACAGAACTCTCAATTCGGACTTTACAGAGTTTGATTACCGCCCCACCCAGGACATGAGCAGTCTGGAAATGAGATAGGGGGAGGTAATCAAGTCCTGTACAGTCTGATCTGAGAGCGTTCGTGTTAATTCCTGTGTACAGAAAGGAGGGAGAGAGCACAGCCTGCACCTCCTCCCAGCTCTCTCCTGCTCCTCTGTAGCTTGGAAAGTAAATTACTCAAATTTATCCAATACATCTGAACCAGCAAAATTGAGAAGAGTGTAAGCTTGTACCTTTTTTGAAAAGTAAATGACTCAAATTTATCCAAAACATCTTAACCAGCAAAATTGAGAAGAATGTAAGCGTGTTTCCTTTTTTGAGAAGAGCGTAAGCTTGTACCTTTTTTGAATTTTCTAAGAGTCCTGCTTTGCTGTACATGTCCCATTCTTGTTTGAATTTCAGCCAGTTGTTAGCAATGTCATTATCAAAGATTAGAGGCTGTATGCCACATAGATTCTGAGCCATGATGTTTCAGAGAGTCCACTTCTGCCACCATGTATATTTTGTAGAAGTAATGATGAATAGTCAGATAGATCTTCTGTGGAGCTTGTTTATTCAGTCAGCAGAGGCACATGTAAAACAGTTTTCTCTAGTTTCACTTCATAACTTCCTACTTCCTGTTCCCACCCCCAGTCCTAACACAGCTATGCAAATACAACAAGAACATATTCTACAGGTTTGTGGCTAATTTTACCAGATTAGCCAGGGTTTTGAATTAATTGTTGGAGATGGCCTCTGGGGAAGAAATTGGAAGAGACCAGAGAAGAATACAGGCAGAAGGGGAAGGGTGGAGTCCATTTGCAGTCAGTGGAACACATTGTGTGAAGAAGCTTATCAGCGACTAAAATCCAGCTTGACGAAGGCCCCAATCTTAGCTTACGCTGATCCCTCCAAGCCATATGAGCTTCATGTAGATTCCAGTAGAGATGGATTGGGTGGAATACTCTATCAAGAGCAAGATGGTCATCTTCAACCAGTGACGTATGTAAGCAGAAGTCTTATTCCCTCTGAAAAGAGTTGCCCGGCTCATGTTGGAGTTTCTGGCTTTGAAATGTGCAGTGGTGGATAAGTTGAAGGACTATCTGTATGGAGCACAATTCATTGTCAAGACTGATAACAATCAATTGACCTATTTTTGACGGCTGTAAATTTAGATGCTACTGGGTATATATGGTTGGCTGCCTTAGCTGGGTTCCAGTTCAGTCTTAAATATCGTTCTGGTGCAGGAAACAGAGATGCTGATGCCTTGTCACGACGGCCATATCGTTCAGATAAGAATTCTCAAGAATGGACTTTTGTTCCCGCTGATGGAGTACAGGCCTTATGTAAAGGATTGGTTAATCGGTTGAGAGTAGGAATAGGGGCTGAATCAATAGGAGTTTCGCCAGCAGGTATCCCTTTATCCTATTGTGAACTGACTCAAGTGAGAAGTGAAGGACTCCCTCGACTGACTAGAAAAGAGATCAAGATTGATCAGGAACAAGATCCTTTGTGTCATGTGGCTTTACAGGCTTTAATACAGCAAAACCCCCAACTGCTTTTACAAAGTACCACCAAGCAGATTAGAATACTGCATCATGAATGGAACTGATTACAGTTAAAAGATGGACTACTCTATAGGAGAGGTCCTAGTGAAGAGACAGAAGAAACCTGGCAGTTATATCTACCTGAGAAACACTGATATTCTGTTTTAATGTCCTTACATGATGAGCATGAGCATTTAGGAATAGAAAGAAATTTCCAGTTAATTAGAGCTAGATTTTACTGGCCAGACATTAGAAGAGAAGTAGAGAGTTATTGCCGCTCTTGCATTTCCTGTATTCAGAGGAAAACCCTTCCAACTCAGGCTGTTCCTATGGAACATTTACAAAGTCAGGGCCCTGTAGATTTAGTATGTATTGTCTTTCTGTGCTTGGAGCCAGATGCAAGTGGAAGAAGCAACATTTTGGTGGTAACTGATCACTTCACCAGATATGCTCAAGCTTGCCCTACTAAAGATCAGCAGGCTACCACAGTAGCTAAGGTGTTGGTGGGAAAGTTCTTCATCCATTATGGATTGCCTGTATGAATTCACTCCAATCAAGGGAGGGACTTTGAGAGCAAACTTATTCATTATCTGTGCAAGTCCCTGGGTCAAGAAGTCGCGCACCACACCTTATCACCCTCAAGGAGATCGCCAACCTGAACGCTTCAATCAAACTTTGTTGAATATGCTGGGTACCTTGCCTTCTGAGAAGAGAGTAAACTTGGGCAAATCATTTTGCCACGTTAGTACACGCTTACAACAGCACTGTAAGTGATGTGACTGGATACTCCCCATATCGTTTCATTCTTTGGGCGAGAACTAGATTACCGATTGACTTAGTCTTTGGAACCCCTGCTGATGATAGCCTCAATGAGATATTAAGGAACTATGTAGATCGACTAAGAATCTAAAGCAAGCATA
Organism: Glandirana rugosa; assembly: GCA_018402905.1. Taxonomy (NCBI): domain Eukaryota; kingdom Metazoa; phylum Chordata; class Amphibia; order Anura; family Ranidae; genus Glandirana; species Glandirana rugosa. The sequence goes on from BLSH010262742.1 coordinate 5,008,745, forward strand.
TGAAGTTGCCAGACAGCATGCTACAACTCGGGAGGCAAGAAATAAAAAGAGCTTTGATCTTTGTGGGAAGATTCAAGAGCTTCAACCAGGGGACAGAGTATTGTTAAAGAATTTGAGTGTGCCTGGGAAACATAAAATAGTTGATCGATGAAGGCCTCATCCTTACATTGTCTTCAAACAACTTCCTGGATTGCCTGTGTATCAGATTAGACTTGAGGGTCAGGATGGTCCTTTGAAGATGTGGCATTGAGATCATTTACTTCCCCTTTCTTTTGCAGTAAGAATGCCTCTTCTCTTGAACGTTCCTCTGGGAAATTTAAGCCCTCCCAAGACAAGGTCTCGAAGGAAACCTCCAGTTAAGATTACTAAGCCAGTCTCTGATGATAGTGAAGATGATGAAGTGATACTATCCTGGATGTGGGATTCTCTTAGTGCCCTGATTAGGGAGTTCAACCTGGAGGTCACAGGCTCACATTTTCTCCTGAAGTTAGCAGGCCATTGATGATCTTCAAGCCACAACGAACTATACCTTCATTGTCATCAGGAAAACATGCCTCTTCAGACACCCGAATTACAGCAGTACCTAAAGTCTTACCTCCTCCCATGAAATCTCATATTCGGCCATCTGAAAAGAATCCTCCTGTTCTGTTAGACTCCTTGTCAAGGAATGGGAGCTGAAGATAAACTTAACTGTGAATCCATTAATACAGAGGGACAACACAATTTAATTAGCTTTTGAGAAGACTGTATCCCTGTGGTGGAGGACTCTCAGAGTGTTGAAGACCAAGGGGGAATTGATTTCTTTAGCAACCCTCAAGAGGACATGCCTGAAAACCCTGAAGTCCCAGCCAATGTACAAGTATGTGATCCTGTGGGGCTGTGCCACTCACCCACAGTATAACTACTGTGGGTGAGTGGCAAGTAGTTAAAAAATAAATACTTTGCGTGTCTCTTCTGTCAGAAATCAACTTTACCTGTTCGCTATCAATTTTTTATATTTTATAGTACCTGCAGCACACACAGTGTACACAGATTCAGAGAGTGTTGGCCTGTCATATTTGGAGGACCAAATATTTGTGTAATGAAAGACTTTAAATATATCTCCAATGGTTTTACGAACAAACAATATGTAGAGTCCCCAGAGACCATTAGGTGTGGGTCGACGCGTTTCACACCTAATGGTCTCCAGGGTCTCTACAATTAAGGCTCCACGCACACTGGCTTAAAAATCGCTGCTTCTGCAGGAGTTTTGTATTTTGCCTGTAGAAGCAGCTCAATGATATCCTATGTGTCCAAGCACATTTGGATGATTAAAGGCATATTGTGAGCTCAGTGTTTAGAGGCAGGAAAAAAAATGTTCTGGTTTGTGCTTCCGATTGGAGCTTTCTGGCAAAAATAAGGCTAAACTCTCCTAAAATCGCCTAAACTGTGTACAAAAACACTCAATATGAGCATCTTTTTCTGCCAAGGGAAATGGGTTTTTTTTAAGCCCAATGTGCATGGTGCCTTAAATCCCCACACTACTTAAAATCTAACTGTCGCCAAATTTACATTTTTTAAACATTTTATATATTTTTAATATGTATGAATAAAGATGTATGTGTCAAGTACCAGGTGCGAGGCTGAGATGCTGAGAGGGCTCCCCTTGCGGCTAAATGCAGTGCTCCCTGGAAGTGGTACAGGGAGAGAAGTGCCAGTTACTGTGGTTTGAAGAGCTGGTTACCGGAGTGTAGCTGGAACAAGCAGGGTGGACTGTAGAACTGGTGTACTTGAGAGGTACCAAGTGAACTTGGCAGAGGAGCAAACCAGGAACAGAACCAGAAGCCAGGCCAATGTTCATACACGGTAAGATCAGTTCAGGTAGCAAGACTGGAACAAGCCGGGTCATATACGGTGAGACAGATTTGCAGCAGTGTCAGTGAGGCAAGCCAAGATGAAACACAGTGGATCAGACAGGAGTGAAGTCAGTAATACAAGCCAAAGGTCAAACCAGTAGATCAGGATCACAGGTCAGAGCAAGCCGGGTCGGTAAGTCAAGATCAGGATTCACAAGAGCACAGGAACAAGGGGAAGCCGACTATATTCCAGCAATCTGCTGGTGTCAGTAGCAGATTTAAATAGGCCAGAGGGCACCATTATCTGTCATGTTGTGCCCAAACGAGCCCATCTTTCAGGGCGTCTGTTATGGAACTCTTGCAAAAGTCTAGGGGCATGTATATTACTTGCCGACTCTCATGAGTTCTCCTCTGCGGAATACCCCTTCCATTTAATAAAAAATTGGTTTTGCCTACCTCTCTTCCGGCAGTCTAGGATGGCTTCTACTTCAAATTCTGTCTCATCACCCACAGAGACTGGTGGAGGTGGCACTTCTTCTCTCCCAGAGAAAGGGTTTGGTATAGCTGGCTTAAGCAGAGAGACATGAAACACCGGATTAATCTTATAAGACCTTGGCAGGGCAGAGTTCGAATGATTAACTTCTCTCTTGATTTCAAATGGACCGACAAACTTTGGCTCCAATTTCCTGCAAGGGCACAACAACTTGAGGCTAATAATGAAAGAGAGCCATACCTTGTCTCCAACCTTGAAGTTAGGACTGCTTCTTCTTCTCCTGTCATATTGTCTCTTGAAGTCCTCTTGAGCCTTCTGCATGGTTTGTCGGAGGGTCTGATAATTCATCTGGATGAAGGTTATTCAATCCTGAAATGCTGGTATTGAGGCTTTGGGGTTGGTGTTTGGCAAAAATGAGGGGTGAAATCCATAGTTCGCCCAAAAGGGTGACTGATTGGTCGCTGCATGCACGGCGTTATTGTACGCAAATTCAGCACACAGAAGTAAAAAGAACAGAAGCATCTTAGATACTGTTCCAGAGTTTGGTTGGTTGTTTCGGTTTGCCCATTACTCTGTGGATGATAGGCAGAGGGCAAACATACGTCAATTGCCAGGCTTCTGCTAAGACTTCTCCAAAATCTAGAAGTAAACTGGACTTCTCTATCTGAAGCAATGTTGTCAGGAAGGCTGTGCAGTCTGAATATCTCTTTAATGAATATATTTACTGTATCCATAGCAGAAGGTGTGCCTATCATAGGCAGGAAGTGTGCCATCATGGACAGACGGTCCACTACCACAAAAATGGTTGTGTACCCTTCTGACTGGGGCAAAACCACAATATGGTCCATTGAGATCTTCTTTTATGGTTGCTCCAGGACTGGTAATAGCCTTAACAGACCCCAAGCCTTGTTTGCAAAACCTACAAACCTTTGGACACCCTTTTTTATCTACAGGAGTTGGCCATTCCAGGATAGCTTTTATTTTCAGTGGATCCTTGACGATTCCCTCAGTAGAAATGATAAGCCCCAAGAACTGGATTGACATTCTTTCAAAGTCACACTTTTTGGCTTTTACATATAGTCCATGTTCCCTCAATGTAGACAACACTTTTTTCACATGTGATCTGTATTGGAAGAACAACAGCATGTAATGCAATGTTGCTTATACTTTATACTGTGGACTATACATTGTATGCATTGCGCTTATCAAGCAGGTGGCACTGTAGTGTATATCTATGGTGATGTAATCCGAGGAAGTGTTGTCTCTCTGTGTATGTAGTTGTATGCTACTTGTTCCTGTTCCATGAAAAGACATGTTCTGATATTCCTCCATGAAAGTAAAGCATATTGCTGTATACAAGAAGCTTCCACAGCATGATTTCACTACTCTGACAACAATATGTGGAGCTCCAGGGTAGCTGAAAAAATGAGAATGCCATCAAGGTAGACAATGATGAAGTGATCCAAAAACTCCCGAAATATGTCGTTCACCAGATGCTGGAATGTGGCTGGTGCATTACAGAGTCTGAATGGCATTACAAAGTATTCAAAGTGCCTGAACCGTGTTCTGAATGCCATCTTCCATTTGTCACCTTCACAAATGTGGATCAGGTTATAGACACCTCGCAGATCTAACTTAGTGAAGACTCGGGTATTGTGGAACATCTGAAAGAGTTCTGGAATAAGAGGGAGCAGGTAGCGGTTCTTAATAGTGATTTTGTTAAGCTCCCTGTAGTCCACACATGGTCTTAGGGTCTTATCTTTCTTCTCCACGAAGAATATACCGGCGCCAGCAGGAGAGGAAGATGGATAGACAAACCCATATTCCAAGTTCTCATCCAGGGATAACCATAATGTCTCAAGCTCCTTTTCAGAGAGAGGGAATATGCAGCCAGAACCTGGAAAGAGCTTAATTGGACAATCATATGGCCGGTGAAGAAGATGGGCATCAGCATTCTTTTTGTCGAAGACATCCAAAACTCCTGATAGGCAGACAGCACATTCTGGTGTGCGCTGGACACTGGTTGAACAGCCAAGCAACTAGCAGGATTTCTCCGCATGGGAGTGAAACAGTGCTGCAGGCAATATGAAGAAGGAAATAGGACCAGTTAATTTGTGGATTTTGCACCTGCAGCCATAGGATGCCCAAAATGACCAGAAACATGGGTGAGCTCAGAACATCAAAGCATAGAAATTCTTGATGACCAGATACAGTCAAATTAAGGAGAGGTGCAGTCTCTTGGGTGACAGGCCCAGAACTGGGCATGGAGCCATCAGCTAGATGAACTGTCAGCTGCTGCTTTTTATGGAAGGTGGGGATGCCAAGTTTTGTTGCCAGAGTCAAGTCCAAGAAACAACTGCAGGCCCCAGAATCAATTATTGCTGGAAGCCAGACCTACTCTTCTGCCACCTGCAGGGAGACCGGAAGAACAAGATGGGATGGGGAGGAACCTGTCACCCGGAAGTATACAGGAATATGTGGAGAAGGTTTGCTGGGTCTTATGGGGCAATTCCGTAAGAAATTTCCAGTTCCCCCACAGTAAAGGCAAAGGTTAGCTTGCCGACAACGGAGTCCCTCTTCAGGGGTTAGAGCTGAGCGAGCTAGGCCAATCTGCATGGGCTAACTTCTGACGTTGATGCGATGGGGGGCACGGCTGCTGGAGAAGAAGAGACCTTGGGTAACATCCAAGTGGGTCTGAAGGCATGGAATGAGGCCTTTCAGAGTGGCGTGAGACTCTACCCTGGCCAACTCTTCCTTGAGAGATTCCGACAGACCTTGATGGTATTGATATTTTAAGGCTGCTTCATTCCATCCCGTGTCAATGTCCTTGTTGTAGAGTATGCAGGGCAGCTTCAGCAGTGGCCACCCACTGCAGGGCATCAAAGAACAAGTCCACAGAATTGATGACTGGATTCTTTTGCTCCTATTAGCTGTGGGCCCAAGCCTGGGGTTTGTCTGATAGTAGCAAGACAGCGAACCTCACTTTAACAGTCTTAATGAAAAAAATCAGTGGTTGTAGGGCCAGGTACAGCAGGCAAGCGTTTTTGAATGATCTGAAGGTCTTCCGATCTCTGGAGAATTGTTCGGGAGTTGTTACCCCTGGCTCAGGAGGAGGGACCACCACTGTACATGTAGTGGTGGTGCATTCTTGGGCAGGTGCAGCAGTAGCAGAGCTGGCAGAAGATAGATCTTGATCCGCATGGGCAGGTGTCACTGTCAGATGTTGTAGACGTCTTTCCAGTTGGAAGTAGCCCTCCTGTAGTCTTTGTACTGCCTGAGTGAGAGCAGTGACCTGTTGGCACACAGCCTTCAGTGGGGAAGCACCTCCGTCGGCCTCTGACATGATGGCTGGATTATACTGTCATGTACCAGGTTCGAGGCTGAGTTGCTGAGAGGGCTCCCCTTGTGGCTAAATGCAGTGCTCCCCTGGAAGCGGTACAGGGAGAGCAGTGCCCAGAGAGGCACGGTTTGCCACTTACTGTGGTTTGAAGAGCTGGTCACCGGAGGGTAGCTGGAACAAGCAGGGTGGACTGTAGTGCTGGTGTGCTTGAGAGGTACCAGGTGAACTTGGCAGAGGAGCAAACCGGGAACAGAACCAGAAGCCAGGCCAGGGGTCATACAAGGTAAGATCAGTTCAGGTAGCAAGACTGGAACAAGCCGGGGCCATACACTGTGAGACAGATTTGCAGCAGAGTCAGTGAGCCAAGCCAAGATGAAACACAGTGGAGCAGACAGGAGTGAAGTCAGTAGTACAAGACAAAGGTCAAACCAGGAGATCAGGATCACAGGTCAGAGCAAACCGGGTCGTTAACGGGAAGTCAAGATCAGGGTACACAAGAGCATAGGAACACGGGGAAGCTGACAATAATCCAGCAATCTGCAGGTGTCAGTAGCAAGTTTAAATAGGCCAGAGGACGCCAGTATCTGTCACGTTGTGCTCACGTCTGCCTGAAGCGGCCATAATTAGTGCTGGTAAGATTGCCATTTCTTCAGCACTTTCCTTGACAGTATGATTACTTTTAATGATGTTTCTTTGTTTGTAAAACCATTGGAGATATAATTAAAGTCCCTTTTATTTTGGTATTGCACTTTATTAAGGATGATATTCTCCAATGGGATTGTGCATTATATCAAACCACTACCCTACTTCATTTAACTGTCATAGTTGGAGGAGCACAAAATTTGAGGTGAGTTTGTCATAGTGTGCTGGTATGTCGTGCATACTTGCACATATGGCAAATGTTCCTGCCTGGGGCCCAGTTCTGCTTAAAGGTACTCAGAAAAAAAATAGACATTTAACTTCTGTATGGTATGCAAACAATCACAATAGACCTGTACTAAACACCTTTATCTGAAGAAATCAACTGGAATCTTTGTACGACTGTTTAGCAGTGTTGCCTAGGTATGTTAGTTTAACATGAAAGTAATCCTTTTGGAAAAAGAGCATTAGTAGAAAGATTTAGACAGAGTTTTAAAATAAGTTATAAAACTTGTTTTACAAGCAACAGTGAATGTTGGTGTAATTATATTACATAAGGTTAACGACTGCTGAAATGTGGAGAGATAAATAATAATAAAATTATTGAGCAAATTTCACACTAATTTATTGATTAATTCATTAATGAATGAATGAATTCATTCATTCATTCAAAGAACTGGAGAAAAAAAAGATGACAAAAAAAAGCTGAGTTGTGCCCATATTGGCCAATCGTGTCATTTTATGGTAGAGAAAATGCCACTTTGTCAATAAAAGACAAAATGACAGTGACTTCGTAAAGGACCTCCTGTACCACATTGCTACCGTAGTATTCTTTCTCATCTTCTATCTGTGACAGACCCAACCGGAACAGGGGCTTTTGGAGGGGACTGCAAGGTAGGATCTTGCCTACTGACTATGGGCCCTGGCATTTGAGGGAGCTACGGGCATTCAGGAAGATGACCTGTTTTATAATGCAAGATGACATGTTATTACCACATTTAACAGTCAAGGAAGCCATGATGGTCGTTGCCAACTTGAAACTCAGTGAGAAGATGGATGTGTAAAGAAAGCCGATTAATGAGATCCATTGTCGCACTGTCTGGGGTTAGTACTCCCTGACTAATCAAGGCTTGTCTTGGGGCCTAGCTGTTTATTAGCTTATTGTTAGTTAGATCACTGTTTAAGTAGGTTACTGATAGCTGCTAGCTGTCCATTAGATGTACCATGAAATGTACTGATGATATTACCGTTTTACCACTTGCTGACCGCCAACCGCAGGTTGACGGCGACAAGGTGGCTCGATATCGCAAATCGCCGTCATACGACGGCGGCTGCGATATCATGCACTGTGAGCTCGCCAGGGAGCGGGTAGGGCGGACTCGATCTCCGCCGGCTACCCGCGATGCCCCCCCGCAGTGAAAGAACGGAGGTCCGTGTAAGTAAACACGGACCTCCGCTCTGTGAGAGGGGGAAGGGCTGTGATCGCCTCTCCCCTTCCCCTGCTTAGAGCGCCCCCTGCAGGTTAACCCCTTCATTGCCAATGGCATTTACACAGTAATCAGTGCATTTTTATAGCACTGATCGCTGTATTAATGCCAATGGTCCCAAAAAAGTGTCAAAATGTTCGGACATGTCTGCCGCAATATTGCAGTACCGCTAAAAATCGCAGATCGCCGTCATTAGTAGTAAAAAAATAAAAAATAAATAAAAACCCCAGAAATGAATTCTCATCATCCGTAAACGCGGCCACTTTTGCGCAAACCAATCAATAAACGCCGATTGCAATTTTTTTTATCACAAATATGAGGAAGAATATAAATCGGCCAAAACCGATGAAAAAAAAGTTTTTTTATTTTTTTTTTTTTGGATTTGTATTTTAGAAAAAAGTAAGAAATTTGGGTTTTTTTTGCAAAATTGTCGCTCTTCTTTTGCTTATAGTGGCGATCAGAAATGACGCAGCGGTGATCAAATACCACCAAAAGAAAGCTCTATTTGTGGAAAAAAAGGATGCAAATTTCATTTGGGTACAATGCTGCACGACCGCGCAATTGTCAGTTAAAGCAACGCAGTGCCGAATCGCAAAAAGTGCTCTGGTCCTAAAGTGTGAAATCAATCCGGGGCTGAAGTGGTTAAAGTTTGCATTGTTTAGGATAATGTGATCAAGCTCTTATCTGATTTTGTATGGTACAAATTCTGTGTGAATTTACAATAACGCTACACACTGGCAATAAAAGCAGGCATTTGAGAAGCATTAAAAATACCCTTCAAACACCTATGCAAAAGATAAAATAGACAGCACATAGTGCTGTTCACACTAAGCGTTAGCGTTGCATCGCTTCAAAATGAAAGCCTCATGTTGAGTCAGGAGGTGTTTGAAGTTTTTCAACGCCTCCCATTCAAGTCTATGGTAATGCCTCACAAATGCTCTGGCAGGTGGTTGCGGGGTGTTATGATTAGTTAATTTACTGTAATAAAATAGGTGTTTGTTTAGCAGTTTTAATGCTCGTCAAACGCTTCAAAACTCGCCATAGGGAGTTTGGGGAGCATTTTTGACTCCTCATTAATGTTTGTGAAACGCCTGTCTAATGCCCATACTAAAACTCATTAAAGCAAGCCTAAAACCCAAGGTATAGGAGCGTTTATTAAGCGTTAGAAATTTAGTCAAGTGTGAACAAGCCCTAACTGTGGGATTGAGCCTTTGCAAAGGCACTGTCACTGAATTCTAGTTGATTACTGTCAGCAACGATTCAGATTTTGATCTAATTTCCCGAGTATTATAAATGAACACTATGTCAAAAAAGATATTGTGCTTTTTTTTAGCAGACGTGTGTTGTGTTCCTTACTTTATTCATGTAGCCCACCCCCAAGGAGCTGCTGGTAAACTTGTTTCTTTTCCCCCAGTTAAGTGCACAGCCAGGCAATCAGCATTTTCTCCACTTTATCTCTGGCTTGAAGGAACAGTCTAGGGGTGTCCTTTTAGGGTTTTAGTGTAATGGTGACCTTGGATGGAGTGAAGGGAAAATGGGAACAGTGTTTCAAATGAAACGGCTGTGGTAATTACTAAGGAAGTAAAACAGATCAAATTACCTGTGCAAGATAATGGAAAACCTGAAAACATGACCTGTTGGTGCGCTGTGAGGACTGAAATTGATAAACACTGTCTTCTGTCTTGCTGAATTACACAAAATGTCCCACAGGATCTCTAATGTTAACGGGTGACTATAACTTCTTCAAAAAGACCAAAACTGCTTACAGTCACTAACTTTCAGCACTGGGGTCTTTATTCACAAGGCAACAGAATCATTGAATGCCTCCTTCCGATATGCACCAGACACTCTTCAGTGAAGGAGACAGACTCACACCACTAGAAGACAGCTAGGCATTTTCCCTCCAAACTCCTCCTGGCACTCTCCGGTGAGCTCCTAGACCCAATCCAATTCCAGGACTAATCTCTTCAAATAGGCCCCCCAGCTAAAGCTTCAACTGGGACCTCAATGTCTTGTAGATAGCACCTCCAGTGATCCTGCCCCAGGGGCAGAGCCCCTGCACAGGGGTCTCCTCCAGCAGGGCTGGCCCCAGCAACTCCTCATCCTGCCCCAGGCCCTGGACTTTTTATGGACCCTCCAACCACCTACTGGGCACACATCCCCAAGGATTAGCTGGATTCCTCAAATAATATTCAGGCTAACCAATCTGTTCTTCTCACTATGATTCTACAATCTCCTAGAATACAGAGGAAAGTAATCAGAGCAACAGCCTGTTAAACACTGAACAGGGTAGAGTAGACCAATCAACCCCAGCTCTACTGATTAAAGGGCAGCCTGTAATAAATGTACCCATCAACCTGCACTGACTAGGAGGGTGCAACCATTTTGAATGCGTTGTGTAAAGAAAATGTATTAATGTGTGAATGCATTGAATGTGTATGGTTATGTTGAATGACTTGAATGGCAATTTTTCAGGTATTTTCATGGTGTCATGATAAATTGTTCATGGATGCTCTTTATCCCGTGGGTACCTTCAGAAGAAACTTGGAAAACATTCTCCTCAGCCGCACCTAGTTTTACATTGGATAATCACGGTTTAAGTGTGAGATGGTTTAATCTGTTATGAAATGTTGTGGTTTCCTGTTGCTACAGAAGTTGAGTTTTATGGCAGGGTGTTTCTTTTTCGGAGTATGACACTAATACCTAAATGATTGTTAAGCCAAAATGTGCAGACAAAAGGGAAAAGCATACACAGCTTTTTACTGTACTGTGCTACAGATTTTTAGCACTAAGAAGAGCTAGTGGGTGGGTATTCGAACAGGAGTTAAATACCATCCAGCCAGAGGTGTGTACAATGTTCATATGATAATTATACAACCGACGCAATACTTATTAACTACCAAAAAAAAAAAATCTTGCTTTAGCTTTGTGATGATCTAATTTCATTAATCAATTAAAAGATACGTATTGCACAATATAACTATGTTTATTGATTGTGACCTGGGAAAAAGTGTGTGTGCTGCTCAGGCTTGATAGGGAGGGGGTATGTAGACAGTGCATCAGCAGCTGCTGCTAGAGTGCTAACAGAAGATGGAGCCCGTCCTGGCTTCTGCAAAGCTTCAAGAAAGGAAGGGTGACCCCTGGAAGACGCACATCTATGGTGTCCAGCTGCAGTGGATGGAGTGGCAACCTCAGCCTGGTCTCCAAACAGGCCATGCCCCCAATGCGATCCCCATGACTAAGCTCCAGGACTAAGCTCAGGGGGCAGAGTGAAACGCATTGGGGCCTGGCCTGGTCGGAGTCCAGGCTGAGGTTGCCACTCCATTCATTGCAGCAGGACAACATAGATGTGCGAATTTCAGGGGTCACCCTTCCTATCTTAATTGATTCCTAGGGCTGCTGGACATCCAATCCATCAGTGGGGGCATGAACATGAGCTTTTGTTGAATGTACCTACATAATTCAGTAAAGAGAAAGGGAGGGGGGACAAAAGATATCTGAAGTTATATTCTGTTTTCTTTCAGGCAATAACTGTGATTGGGACAGGTTTTGTAATCTGCCCTACCCCCTCCTTTTTTCTTGCCAATCAGAAAAAAGCACTTGTATTCATTTAAAAGTGAATGGAGAATAATGAATAATGGAGATGCAGTGGGAGTGACTCTCTTTTAAGCAGCAGTGGAGAAGTTCCTTGTACCTGTGCAGGAAGACAACAGCACATACTATATTATCAGAACCTACTACAGTCTGTGACAGCATTCCCAGGAGCCATGCAAATAATTTGTTTGAGCCAAACTGCCTCAAACTATTTAACCACTTCAATACTGGGCACTTAAACCCCCTTCCTTCCCGGACCAATTTTCAGCTTTCAGCGCTGTTGCAGTTTGAATGACAATTGCGCGGTCATGCGACACGCGTTAACAGTAAGTTTGACGTTGTCGCGACTTTCGACTTTTAACCAGGCCCTTCCTTCCCCCAAATTCACGGGTCATAACTTCACCAATTTATCAAACTCCGTCAAACCGAGTTTGTTTAATAAACGTACCGAGGACCCTTACGACAGTGTCTGACATCATCCAAGACTATTATATCATACACGACAACAGAAGGACGTGTCCATGTTCCTTGAAGAGGTGACGACGAATTTTCTCTCAGTGAGGGTGACGTAGAGGTAATAAGTAATAAGAGGTAAGTGAAAATTTACTTATGTTCACGAAAAAAGACTAACCGTTCTTTTTTCCTCCCCCATCCCGTCTAATGTTTTGGACAGGGTTAGT
>BLSH010262742.1:5020955-5039450 GCA_018402905.1 Glandirana rugosa
GCACTGAGCTCTCACTGAGCTCGGCGGGGGAGAACTGTCACAGAGACGCTCGTCTCTGTTTACAATGTGACGGCTGTGATTGGACACAGCCGTCACATGATCGGGAGGGCCAGTCACTGCGCCCGTATCCCGATCTCCGATCAGCTGGATCCTGTGATCATAATGATCACAGGATCCAGCAGCAGCGCGGCGCGTGCCCGCGCTTCGAGCTCCCGTTCTGCAGGAAGTATATATACGTCCTGTCAGAACGGGGAAGCTCCCACCCGGCCGTATATGTACAGTGGCTGGGTGGGAGGTGGTTAAAGTGGTAGTAAACCGCCGGGAATTTTTTTTTTTTTAACCTGCAAGGCAAAGTTATAATATGCTAGTATGCAAGTTTGGAGAACAGGAGTCTCCAAACTTTTTAAATAAAGGGCCAGTTTACCGTCTTTACGACTTTAGGGGGGGCCGGATTGTGGCCAGTGTGAGTAGAAACTGTCTTGGCATCAGTGGGAGTAAGCACTGACCGTTATTGGTTTTAGCAGGAGGAATAGTGCTCCATCAATGGTGTCAGTGGGAGGAATGATGCCCCATCATTGGTCTTCGTAGGAGGAATAGTGCCCCATTGATGGTGTCAGTGGGAGGAATGGTGCCTCATCATTGATGTCAGTTGGAGGAATAGTGTTCCAAGGGCCGGATAGAAGCAAGCAAAGGGCCACAGCTGCAGTTTGGAGACCACTGCCTTAGAACAAAGTCCTTCCAGTGGTGGGCTGTCACTGCTGACAGGGCTTCCATCTTTGCCCTTCTTCCTTCCTCGGTTTGTAGACTCCAGCCGTGTGAGTGGCCAGAGCCGTGATGTCACTTCCGCACATGCGTGTGGGAGTTGCTGTTTACGCCAAAGGACTCTGAAGGGACGGCCCGGGAGGCCGTACCTTCAGAGCGCATGCACCAGTGATATCACTGGCTGATATCACTGTGATATCACTGGCTGCATGTACAGTAAATATCTCCTAAACGGTGCACATTTAGGAGATATTTACAGTACCTATAGGCAGTGGTGTATTTAGGTTTTGTGCTGCCCTAGGCCAGACTAAACTCGTTCACCCCCTAATTTAAATATGACCCACCCCTTCCTGTCAATGCCATACCCCTTCCTGTTTAAGACCCGCCCTGTCATCTGTAAACCACGCCCCTTGCTCTTTAGGCCCCACCTTTTACCCTTAGAGCTCCACCTCTTCCTCTCTGTACATTGAAAGTGGGTACCAAGTGCAGCCTCATCATTGTACATCAATACAGCCTCACCAGTGCCCATCAATGCAGCCTTATCAGTGCTGCCTCAACAGTGCCCATCAGCACAGCCTCACCAGCATTGCCTCACCAGTGCCCAATAAGGGTCTCCAATTGCATTCTAATCGTACCTGGCCCGTGGGTTCCCCTTGTCCTCCTCCTTATCGACACAGAACCTGGGCCAGGAGGAAGTTGTGATATGTAAGGATGCCGCGGAGGAGCGTAGGCGGAGCATTAGGCAGATGCATGACACAGGTTTACACACAGTTATGCCTCTTGGCTTTTGCCTAATATACCTCTTAGGAACACAATGGACTGATGGGAAGGCATCTGCTATTGGCAGCTTTCTTCTTTTGATTGCTGAGCTTTAAACTTCCCACCCACACATCCAGGGCCATCTTAGTAGCATCATAGGCAAAGTAATGCACTGGGGCCCCTACAAGCCTGCCATAATTTACGCATGACTCTCAAGAATTACAACCCACTACTACTAAATGCAACTCATTCAAATAAATGGGTCTGTGCTGCAGTTTAATACAGGTGGTGAGGAGGCAGCATATTGCCTCCTCACTGCCTGTCAATTGCCTCTGAAAATACATTTGTGTGTGGATTGCTTTCAGAGGAGCGGCAGTCTTTTTCAATCAGAGCATCAGAGGGGGAATTAGTGTAATTTTCTAGGGAGGAGGTGCTGTTTAAACTTACTCAGCAATTTTGCAGTCTCTAGTGTGCATGTACTCCAATTTGCCACCTGTCCTGCACACCTTAAGGCCCCTTGCACACAGGGCTGTCCATTTTCACAGACTCCACTTGCTCAGTGGGGATTGCTCCGCTGATCCCTACTGAGCAGGCGGATGACAGAGCCGTCTCCGCTCACTGTGCAGAGACGGACCTATCAGAGCCCCACTCTCCTCTATGGAGATCGGATGAAAACAGATCCACCTGTCCATTTTCATCCGATCCCATCCACCAGACGGATAAAAAATAGGGTGGAAAAAAATCTGGATTTAGCGAACAGGATCGGATAGTGGCGGATGTCAGCGCACATGTCACCGCTGACATCCGTCACACCATAGAGGTAAATGAAGCGTCCAATCAGGTCAGGACTGGCGGACCTAATCATACAGCATGTGTGAAAGGGGCCTAACATACACACAGAAAGTGTGTCTGTGTGTACATCAGGGGGTGGAGTATGGACGCAGCTGATGGGGCAGGTACAACAGAGATTGGATAGATCATAAGGAGTTGGGGCAAAATCACTGGTCTTTTCAGCAAATTGCACTGTTCACTCAAAATAGAGACATATGTAGTTAAAAAGACTAAAAAAAAAAGAAATATCTGTCAGAGTCGGTTCACACAGGGGCGATTCGACTTCAGCGCAACTTTGGGCGACTTACAACGCGACTCAAAGTGACCTCCATGCCAGGCAACTTTGCCTGTGGCCAATCAGAGGATAAATCTCTTCTGACATCATTCCTTTTACCTGGGTAAATTCTTTTCTTTTTCCTGTAAAGTCGCTTCAATATAGATGGGGATCTGACTTGGAGGCGACTTCAATTGAATTCTATGGGCAAAAGTCGGAAAGAAGTCGCCTTGAAGTAGTACAGGAACCTTTTCTGAAGTCGGAGCGACTTCAGTAGTGTACATTAAGAAGGCTCCCATTCATTTCAATGGGATTTCTGATGTCAAACGACTTGGTCACTGTAGTGTGAACCGGTTCTCAGTCTTAGCCCACTGAGTGTGGAAATGAAATTGTGCGAGTTCAGCTGAACTCGCACAATTTCATTCCCGCATGTCAGTCCTGTTTTCAGCGGCGATTTCACAGGCATCTGTGTGTGCGGGTTTCTGCACAGATGCCTATGGAACTCACACCTGAAATCGTAAAAAGTAGTACAAGAACTACTTTTTGAAATCGGTGCGGCGTCACACCAATTAGGACGGTGCCATTGCCAGAAATTGCCACCGATTTGGCATGTCAAATCGTGTCAATGTGAACCAGGGCTGAAATGTATTAAGCAGGATGGGCAATAAAATCCAGACTGATCTATAATCTGACCGACAGTGATGTGTCTCCATGTGCGTGGGTCACAACACAGGAGGAGAGGACGGGAGGACAAGCTGACGAGCTCCCTCCGCTCTCCTGTCTATGCGGAGGGGAGGGGTCAGGGTGAACTGTGCTGCATGAGACAGACACTCTCGGAATGCTGCAGCCAGCATCTGCGGCAGTGAATGGGCTGACTTGGGAGGATGAAAGAACCCTTTTCCGTGCGGGGGGCGCCCCCCCCCCACAAAGTGCCGCCCTAGGCCTGGGCCTTGTCGGCCTAGGCCAAAACACAGCACTGCCTATAGGTAAGCCTTATTATAGGCTTACCTATAGGTAAAATTAATGTATGGGAGTTTACTCCCAATCTAAGTTAAAAGTTAACTTGAAGTTATGGTGTAAAGACACTAAGATTAGTCGGTCTCCATTCCATCGTTTCATTCCCACAAACAAAAACTTGACAAATTCTGACCATATATAGAGACTGAGTGGGAGAAAGAAACCAGCTTTATATGCATTCTGGGACTTTTAGTTTTCTTCCAAATCTGGGTAACACAGTATACAGACTTTCAGGGGGCGCTTGCCGCACTTGCATGTTAGAGATTCAGCAGCTCCTTACAAAGTAAGGAAATAATGTCGCTCTACACTTTGTAAGTACCAGAAAGCTTGCATGTCCTTTACATGCGACTAGGTCCCCAAGATCAAAGGTCTAAGGATCAGGAGACAGGGGTTTATTACAGATAGTTAAACATGGGACCACCAATATAGTAAATAATAGAATAAATACCCTCCAAAAGAAAACAGGGGGATTATTGTAGGCAGAACAGACTGTGGGAACTCAAAGTTAAAAATACCGTATGTCTTTTGTTACAAATCAGTAAAAACAAGTTATGAAATACTAGCAGCTGTAAATTGCATTCATGAACAGCACATTACTGATCAAAAATGTCTTTGACCATAAAGAAAGAATATTTTGAAACATTCATGCATGCAATTTACAGCCGCTAGTAATTCATAACTTGTTTTTACTAATTTGTAATAAAAGATATATTTGAGTTCCCACATTCTGTTGTGCCTGTAATAGTCCAACTGTTTTCTTTTGGAGGGTATTTCTTCTATTGTCAATATGGAAGTGATGGCACCTCCCTAGGACCTTACAAAGTTTTTGTAATATAGTAAACAAATGCTGACTCCCCTCCACCAAACATGTACCCCAAGGCAACTTGTCCAGGGCTTTTGCAACGTCCCTGGTTAGTGTGGGCCATTTGGACCATGGCATATGAACCTTTTGTTTGTATGGTGAAAGCGTTCTTTCTGACAGGTTGAAAGGTGTGCTGTAAAATAAACCTGTACTGATTAACCACTTGTCCACCGGATGATTTACCCATTTTTTGCAATACCGCACTGCGTTCCTTTAATTGACAATTGAGCAGCCGTGTTATGTTGTACTCAAATAAAATTTACTGTATGTCCTTTTTCCCCTACAAATAGAGCTTCCTTTTGGTGGTATTTGATCACCTCAGCCACTTTTATATTTTACGCTATAAACAAAAAAAGACCAACAATTTTGAAAAAAAAACCAATGTTTTTAACTTTCTGGTATAAAACATATCCAATAAAAAAATTGAAAAAGATCGAATTTCTTCAACAACAAAAAATCCCAATAAGCGTATAATGATTGGTTTGCGCAAAAGTTATACATTCCCTGACAAAAGTCTTGTCGCTTGTGTACAAATTGACCTGAAGTGCAGCTGAAATATATTTCTAATCAAGATTTTTTTTACAAGAAATGGCTCATTTTAATCCCAACAGCTTTTGTAATAATGTTTCAGTGCAAAACAAAACTGTCAAAAAGTATTCTAATATTCACAGCTTGGTAAAGCCCATTGAGTCAATTTTTGCAAAGACATAAGTGTTGTCGCCTTGTCATATGAGCTTCACCTATGACTAATAATGGATCAATTAGGTCTCAGGTGTGTATAAAAAGAACCCCAGTACACTAGACCTTCACATCAACTGCAACTAGACCTCTGCAAACATGCCTAAGATTCACCCTGAGACTAAAGTTTTGATTATCAAGAGGCTGAAGACCAGATCCACTGCTGATGTGACAGACACCTTCAATGTGTCTCAGCGTCAAGTACAGAGGATAAAAAAAAGATTTGAAGAGACTGGAGACGTTTTTGACAAGCCCAGGTCAGGCAGACCCCGCAAGACAACTGCTCGAGAGGACTGATTGTTGGCTTGATCACCTGAAGTCCCTGTGTCAACCAGAACAGTTTGTCGGATCCTGTCTCTAAATGGTCTCCATGGTCGAATCAGTGCCCAGAAGCCAGCACTAAACAAAAGACAATTGAAAAACCGTGTGGCATTTGCAAAGGCCCACAGCCTGCTAAAAGGATGGACGCTGGAAAAGTGGCAGAAGGTGGATTTTTCAGATGAATCTTCTGTTGAATTACACCACAGTCGCCGCAAATATTGCAGAAGACCTACTGGAGCCCGCATGGATCCGAGATTCACCCAGAAAACCGTAAAGTTTGGTGGCGGAAAAATCATGGTCTGGGGTTAAATCCAGTATGGGGGTGCGCGAGAGATCTGCAGTCTTCATCTTCCATTACTCTATAAGGTATGTTTTACAAAACGCTTGTTACACCGACTTTTGAGTGTTTTCAATGATCTAGTTCCAAGAAATACAATACCAGTCATGCAACTTCCTTTTTTATACAAAATGCCCTACAATACCTAGGCAAATGTTCACAAAATACATGGAAAAATCTTGCAAAGCTCTTGTTAGCGCTCAGCCATGCTCACGTTAAAGGACCACTATTTTGGAACATTGTATTATAATAACTTTATGCTGTAGTGTAAAGCATGTGTAAGGAATTGGCTCACCTGCTGGTGGCACTGTGGCTCCCAGACCTATTGGCTGTAGTTCTGGTGTCCACCAGCAGGTGTCTCTCAGCAGCCAGAAGCTCATAGTGATCACTCATCACCTGATGCTCGTTGCTGAAAGAGTAATTAGTCTTTCCTGTGCTACTTCCCCTTGCCTTGGTGTTCTGCCCGTATGCCCCTGTCCTGCAAACTGTGTACCTCCTTCCACCTGTTCTCGTGTACCCTCTCCTTGTTCTGGCTTGCTCTTTACTCCTTCTGCTTGATGTTCTGTGCATAACCCTGGCTGTGACACTGACTACGCTTGTCGGCCATACCCTACTGTCTGTATTAGGGTTGCACCGATACCGGTACTAGTATCAGTATCGGTACAGATACTGGGCATTTTCAGAGTATTGATACTCGTGAAAAATGCCCCAATACCGGAAACCGATACCAGCGATCTCGGTTCTTTCAGCTGTCAGCGGGAATTCCCGCTAACAACTGAAATGTAATGGAAAAAATGCCTGCAATTATTGCTTGCTAAGGAACGGGGCCGCCACTTCCTTAACAACCAATGACATGTCCTGGGATTCCCCCTCTCTGCCTTCTCCTCGCCTCCCGCCAGCTGTCACCAGGCTAGGGTGACCCCCCCCTTAACCTGATCCTTGTACCCCCCTGATGGCAGCCCCTGCAGTTGCCATCATTAGCTGGCATCCCTCCTCTGCCGCTCCCACCAGCTTCAGGTGCTGCATGGGGCTTGGGGGGATCCAGATATGTCCTCCCCACCACGCACAACACCCCCATACCGACCCCTGCACTCCTTCTCCTCCCGCTGCAGCTTCTGACTGTGTTCTCCGGCGAGCTGTCAGGCTGGGGATCGTGGCGGGGGGGGGGGGCAGTGCGGATGAGGGTGAAGTTAGGGCTTGGTATACATGTGGTTACCAACCCCCACAGCAGACGCAAGCAGCGATAACTAAGATCGCTGCTATATGTCCCACTGACAGCAGATAATAGTAACCGTGAGTGTTACTATCTATCAGTCTGTCATTTCTCAATGAGTGAGAAATTCCTGAAATTCCTCACTCATTGAAGTTAAGTGCTGCAGAGAAAATGGACTTCAGTTCCTTTTCTCTGTCTCAAAATAAGAGATATGGGGGTCTGTGTAGACCTCTGATATGTCACCAAAGACCCCACCTCCCCAGTCCCTCCACCCCGCCAAAAAAAAAAAAAAATGAAAAATTTAAAAAGTAAAAAAAAACAAACATAGTAAGACCCCCCACAGGTCCACCCGCACTCACCCCTCCAAGGTGACACCCCCAACCAAAAAAATAAAAAACAAACAAAGTAAGAGCCCCCAGGTCCACCTGCACTCACCCCTCCAAGGAGACCCCCCCAAAAAAACACACAGGTGGCTGTGTAATGTAAAGGAGTCCAGAGGTGCAGGGGGTTGTGTAATGTAAAGGGGATGCAGAGGAGCAGGGGGCTGTGTAATGTAAAGGGGCCCAGAGGAGCAGGGGGTTGTGTAATGTAAAGGGGATGCAGAGGAGCAGGGGGCTGTGTAATGTAAAGGGGCCCGGAGGTGCAGGGGGTGTGTAATGTAAAGGGGATGTTGAGGAGTGCCTCCCAAACCACCCCTCTACTTACTCTTCCTACGCGGTAGGTATCTGTAATCGGTATCGTGACTACCAAAGGTAAAGTATCGGTACTCGTACTCGGTGACAAAAAAGTGGTATCGGTGCAACCCTGGTCTGTATATATTTGCTTTAGGTGGTTGTTTATTGTGTGTTGTTCACTCATTAGATTAATCAGAGTCCAAACTTAAACCACATTGAAAATCTATTGAATGGCTTGAAGACTGTAGTCCACAAACAGTCACCATCAAATTGAACTGAACTTGAACAGTTCTGCAAAGAAGAGTGGGCAAATATTGCAAAGCCTAGATATTCAACGTTAATAGAGACATATCCCAACAGGCTGAAGGCTGTAATTAAAGCAAAAGGGGGTTCAACAAAATAAGGGGGTGATCCATTTTCCAACTCAGTGATTCTGTTTTTCACTTGGATGTTATAAGTTGCACTAGTAAATACAGCTGGATAAAACAAAAACCGTGCATGTCTTCATTTCAAGCTGCAAAGCAACAAAATGTGATTATTTTAAAGGGGGTAGGGGGGGAGGGGGTGATTCTTTTCTATAGCCACTGTATGATCACAGAAATGTGGTCCAGGAAATATGGGCAGGGATGCTACATATCCTTTAGCCAGGGCTGCCGATAATGGGGTAGGGGGTTATTGGTGTGGTGGGAGGCTATTACAGGAACCGATCTCTGTGTGCTTCTCCCTGCAACAACAGCTGAAAGCCGGCTTCTCCTCCTCTCCCTCCAGCCAGCTTTCAGCTGCTGCAGGGAGAGACAAACAGAGGTCAGGTCCTGTAATCCTTCCCCTCCCATCACACCGATCATCCTCCCTGTGCACTATCCTTTTCCCCCAGCTCGTCAGAACCAGAAATCCCCCCAAATGCCCCAGACTACACACTGCCATGCTTTGTTGCAGTTAGTATGCCTGGGGAACAGGAGTCACATTGGACCAGAGCTGCTGGCAGCTTTGCAGGCCCAGGCTGAGAGGTGGCTGACACCAAGCCATCCTCAACCAGTCAAGGTTATGGGTAACAACGGCACTAGCCTTCGCTGCTGACCACCCTTTGCCAGGGAAAATTCACACACGTGCCTTGCCAGGCAGCAGTTTATCACAAAATACTCTATCTTCCAGTACTGTAGGTCCTTTGTCAGGCAAAGAGGCTTAATGGACACTCTAGCTGTTCATAACTGACTGTGGCTTGCTTGTAAGAAATGCATCTCCAACATCAGCTGTCTGCCAATCGTCTCATCTGCAACACCTGCACACGTTGATGCCATCAATGAGTACTTTTGCAATTACAGCCCGAATGCAGGCCCTGGGGAGTCTTTTCACTGCATCAGTTGGTCATCATTCAGAACTTGTGCAGCACTTTGAGGAGGCGCCCAAAGTGGTGAACTGTGATGAGGCAGCGAATAGTGACACAATCCTTCTTGTGTTCCTCTTGGAGCAGGGGGCAGGTCCTTTGGGCATCATTCAACTTGGAGGAGATTAAGTGACCTTGTCATAGTGGCACAAATAGCAGTTTCAACATATTCTAAAATATTCTAAAACAGTCAACATGTTTCCACCATAACGGCCTTACTATTGAGTAAGGCCATTAAGACAGAAACGCATTAACAGTTTTGCCTGTATACACAAATGTCTTAATAAAGCTGATGTCTTGCTGCACTGGACTGTAAAGCTAAAAAGTTGTCTTAATTCCAGGGCTTACATTTTGGCATCACAGCAGAATGCTTTAGAAAACAGTCCCATTCAGGACCCTCTCACCAACGATGACAGAAGAGGAGGAGAAGGACCGATGACATCACATAACTGGTCCAGAGACATTTCAAGGAGAAGTTTGGGGTTAACAAAAACACACATACTCTGCTCTATGTTGCTGCATCGTTTTGATGCTGCAACTGTCCCACGTCTTTGGCCATACTTTCTTGAGAAAAACAAAGGCTTGCATACCCTTTTAATTAATAAATAATGTATCAGTTTTTGTTATCTCCATTAATCAGTGCCGAAATGACTGCTTATGGCTGCTTTACCACACAGAATGGGACCTCAGTTACGAAAATGAAAAAAATTTTTTCAACTTCAGTTCAATTGTTTACTCTTTTTTTAACTTTAAGAGTAAGTTACACCAGAACGCAGTGTGGGAAACCCGTTTTCCATGCAGGATTCCCGCACCACATTTAAAACGCACTACACTTGCGACGACACGTCAAATGCAGGTCGCAAACAGTGCGTTTGCCTGCACTGGATCACATGGTACAGAAGTACTATGCGATTCAGTTGTTCTGTGTTTTGTAAAGTAGTGCATGCACTACTTTTGCCGCGGTCCAGTGTGATTTCAGCCCATTCAAGTGAATGCATTGAAATCATGGTGTGAACCGGCCCAAATAAAATGAAGTGAAAGTGATAAAACAATATCAATATATGCCTCAATTTTCCATAGAGAAGCCCAACATACTAAAAGGAGTACATTTTCAGAAAACCAGATTGGATGTGTTTGGGCACTTTAATTTCAGCTTTAGATATAGCTTGCAATGTTTAACTAAAGGAGTAATTTTAAAGCCCATCTCCTGACAAAACACGCTTTCCGGTATGGGGGGGGGGGGGGATTTCGAAATGTTTCAGATTTTATTGCTGTTGGTGTCCCCAATGAGTCCTGTCCAGACATTTTATTGTGTTATTCTGATGCAGTACTAATAGTTTTTTTTGGAAGTCACTTGTTAAATAGCAAGGAGTTATGATTATGCTACACCATGGTGTGATACCAAGCCCTCCAGGATTTGCAACTATTGCACACAATAGCTAAATAACTTGGGTTCACTTCAGTGTGTTAGGTTGCCACTGAAAATGAGTGGCACCGCAAGGCACTGACAGTATAAATGCGCCCCAACACCCGTCTGCCAGGCTTTGTGTTTAATTTTAATTCTTTTTTTTTGTTGTTGTTATTTTGTTTACTTCTTTATTAAAAACAATTTACAAAGAAAGGTTACAAATCAGTTAACTACAACAGTTCCATGACGGAAGAACAAATGATGAACGCCAGAAGAGAAGTCTACAGATGGCTTGTATCATGGCCTGGTTGGCCTCATGCCAGGTGGGGATGGTCTCATATTAGGTGGGGGCATTCCCATTGGTCCTCCTCTGCCTGGTGGCATGCCCATTGGTGGACCCATGGGTGGCCTCATGCCTGGAGGTAGGACAATCATGCCTGGTGGGGGTGCTCCATGACTGATTGGTGGCAGTGAACCTCCATGTCCACGAGCAGCATACTGTGTTGAGGCCCCAGCAATACAAGCTGTAGCTGCTGCAGTGGCAACGTTGCCGTGGCTCTGAGGTGTCATCACCTTGTGTGATCGCCCTCCCACACCTCAGATGGGCCCTGCTAAGCCAGCAAAGCATTGCGGCATCAGAGAAACAGCTGGCACACCTCTACCAGTTGCCCTCCCAACTCCTGGACCACCAGCTCCTCCTACCAATAGTACTCTAGCAATACCAGTATCTTTTGGATGTGAGCATTCTACTGTTATGGATACCAAGTTCTCCCAACGTAGTAAAACCAACCCTAGTACCCTCTTCTCTTTCCGTTCTGGCTGTTAGGAGTTCTTGGGCTTGATCTTCCTAAATTCATCAAAATCACATAGTATAAGATTCATATGCTTGCCAAATGCTTTGAAGGTTCCAATGAAGATACAGAATGTAACGCATTCTGTAGTCAATGTGCTGTAGCATCTAGCTGCTTTTCCCCCACTGTAATGGCTGCAGGTTGGATGCCGTGAATTTGTGGCAGATTAGGGGAATTAACCACTTCAGCCCCGGAAGGTTTTGCAGCTTTAGGACCAGAGCACTTTTTGCGATTCGGCACTGCGTCGCTTTAACTGACAATTGCGCGGCCGTGCGACGTTGTACCCAAACAAAATTTACGTCCTTTTTTTCCCACAAATAGAGCTTTCTTTTGGTGGTATTTGATCGCCTCTGCGTCATTTCTTATCGCCGCTATAAACAAAAGAAGAGCGACCATTTTGCAAAAAAACCCAAATTTCTTACTTTTTGCTAAAATTCAAATCCAAAAAAAAATAAAAAAATTTTTTTTCACCGTTTTTGGCCGATTTATATAATTCCTCATATTTGCGATAAAAAAATTGCAATCGGCGTTTATTGATTGGTTTGCGCAAAAGCGGCCGCGTTTACGGATGACGAGAATTCATTTCTGGGGTTTTTATTTTTTTTTATTTTTTACTAGTAATGGCGGCGATCTGCGATTTTTAGCGGTACTGCGATATTGGAGCCGACATGTCGGACATTTTTGACACTTTTTTGGGACCAATGACATTTATTCAGCGATCAGAAATTTAAATGTCCACTGATTACTGTATAAATGTCATTGGCAGTGAAGGGGTTAACCTGGGGGGAGAGCTAGGGATTAACTGTGTTCCCTGGGTGTGTTCTTACTGTGGGGGGGTTGGGCTAACATGAGCATGAGAGATCTAACTGATCCCAGTGACAGGGATCAGTAGATCTCTCATGCCCCACTGACAGGGCGGGGAACCGCCGTGTTTACATCGGCGGTTCCCCGTTCTTTTCCCTGTAGCCGCACATCGCGGCTCGCCGGCGGACATCGGGTCCGCCCGAGCCGCGGGCACACTCCTCAGGAGTGCGGCGCGCGCCCCCTGGTGGCCAAAAGCAAATCGCCGTTTATTTACGGCGATTCGCGCAGGGGTCCCCCACTGCCGCCGTAAAAAGACGGCGTGCGGTGGGGAACCGGTTAAAAAAAAATTGCACCAAAATTATAATTCTTTTCAAGAGATACTGTGCCATTGCTGTCTGAAACTTCTGGGTATGTAGGATAACATGTCCCCTGCAGGGCGCTGTGGTTCCTCCCACCATCCACTATGTGTCTAGTTTCCTGTAGTATCGTGGAAACTGGCAAGAGAAACCATAGTGAGACCTGGGGACTGGATATCTGACACACCTCAAAGTGTAGGATAGCAACAGCCCCCATGGCTCTTTAAGAGAATGAAGATTTAATGCAGCTGGAAAGGTAATTATTCAACTTCTTCTTTCCCAGGGAGTTGCTAATTAACAATGGAACTCCAGAGCAGAGTTTTTTTCCCTTTATACTGCCCCTACTAACTTGTTTAAACCCTATACAGCTAGCCCTAGAGCTAAAAATAAATCACAGGGAGAAAGTGCACCAATGCTTGGCTTTGTTTTCAGATAGATTTTCAGCATTGGTGGGACCCTCCAGACTTTTGGTTCAATGCAAGTAGGAAGATAGCTGTGGTTTCCCAATCTGATTTACTCTTGGGTAGACATGTTATATTTTACTAACTACCTAAGACTTGAATGTTCTATTGTGCTCTGATGATCACCTGTTATTTCTATCCCGTTTTACAGCAGTCTTCTTGCCAGTCTGGTGATGTAACAGGATCTTTTTCTTTCTTGGTGGTTGTGGTGGGAACAAATGTTCTGTTGTACTCTGGGGATCACTTATTGTTTCTATACCATTTTTGGTGGTGGGGCCAGAATATACTGTTATACTCTGGGGATCACTTATTGTTTCTATATCATTTTACAGCAATCTTCTTCCCGCTCTGGTGACATAACAGGATCTTCCTTTTCTTGGTGATGGTGGGGCCAGAATGTTCTGTTGTGCTCTGGGGATCGCTTATTGTTTCTATGCCTTTTACAGCAATCTCCTTGCCGGCCTGGTGATGTAACGGGATCTTCTTTCTTGGTGGTGGTAGTGGTGGGGCCAGAATGTTCTGTTGCGTTCTGGGGATCACTTATTGTTTCTATACCTTTGTACAGCAATCTTGTTGCTGGTCTGGTGACATAACAGGATCTTCTTCTTCATTTTTATAAAAAGAAAA
The DNA here is from genome assembly GCA_018402905.1 of Glandirana rugosa. Lineage (NCBI taxonomy): Eukaryota > Metazoa > Chordata > Amphibia > Anura > Ranidae > Glandirana > Glandirana rugosa. Next base: position 5,034,635 of record BLSH010262742.1, read on the forward strand.
ATGTGGTGCTACCTTGAATCCAATTGCAAAAGTAGAAATCCAATAAATGAAAGTGTGGCGCTACTTCAAATCAAATCACAACAGAAAAAAGTACCAGCAAAAAGGATAATGTACCACCGCACCAAATGAAAATATTCCCAAATAGATAATTAAGAATGATAAAGGGAAAGAAATGAGATATATAGGTTTTTTCAGTAACCCTACTGGGCAATGAACCCAGATCACAAGTACTGCAAATAATTAAAAATATGTGCAAATGGCAAAAAAATCCAATTTCAAAGGTTACCCTACTAGGTATCAATTAACCATTAACACTACTGTAGTGCCCTCCACATTAGGTAAGTGTAAGAATAAGTTTTTGCTAGGTAAGACAAAATTTAGTCAGGCTTGACTTAGTGTAGGCCTGATTGTTTTGATTCTGGGCTAGGAGTGGCTTAGGTAGGACTGGGTGATTCACAGATGGTGTCATCAGAACCTCCCACTTATTTCCAGAGGCTTCTGGTGTTTTCTGGTAAGAGAGGTGGGAGGGGAGGTATAGCCAGTGGCAGCTGGTGAAGTTTTAGGATGGGGTGGGGGGGGGGTAAGGCCCTGCCCTTCCTTTTTGACCCCTCCTATTTCTAATAAGAATCCTCCCACTTCATCCCCTGTATTCCACATATCATGTCAGGAGTACATAGCTCAGCATCACAGGACACAGTATACGGCTCAGTATCACAGGACACAGTATACAGCTCAGCATCACAGGTGAGGTATATTGCAGCCAATAACACACGTGGGGGCAAATTGCAGCCAATATCACAGGTGGGGGCTCTTTGCAGCCAATAACACAGGTGGGGCACTTTGCAGCCAGTATCACAGGTGGGGCAAATTGCAGCCAATATCACAGGTGGGGGCACTTGTGCAGCCAGTATCACAGGTGGGGGCACTTTTGCAGCTAATAACACAGGTGGGGGGCACTTTGCAGCCAATATCAAAGGTGGGGGCATTTTGCAGCCAGTATATCACAGGTGGGGGCACTTTGCAGCCAATATGCTTATAAATATATGTACTGTGCTCAGGATTTTTGGGTTCAGTAGCAGGGTTTGCTGCCCCCAGTGGTGACTCCCTAGTAGGGAGTATTAATGTGATATGTTTGTGGGCTGGGTTGGCGCTTCCCTAAGTAGGCTAATAAATATATATCAATAGACTATTTGTTGAATCATATACATATAAAGTGCTTAGTGTTAATAAAATGCTTAGTGTTAATAAAAATGATAATAATTGGGAATGAGAATCAAAATATTATTAAAAAATATAAAATAAAAAATGTGATATAAATAAACAAGAAAAAATGTAGAGTGCTTTTTTGTGTCCTTATTGAAAATATAATCCTATAAAAGATGTATTGAAGTTCCGATTTGGTGTACCCCAGTGCTATATAAAATAACATATACACATAAATACGTAAACACTGCTGAAAAAATATGTGAAAAAAACTGAGAAACACTGGTATTGATACAATCAACAAGTGTCCATAGAGTGAAGTCCATAAACTTTTCTTTGTGCATCACACGTGCTCCCCTATCACCACCCTGCTTACCGGACAGCGCCACCCCACACAGGGGTAAAGCGCTGAGGCGCCTGTCTAGGCAGGTATTTCTGGGGTCCTGTAAGTTGATGCTGCTTCCCGATGTTCCGTCTTGTCTTTCAGGTGTATGGTTGAATCCACAATATGATTAATCCAAGTCCTCCGTAGGGGATATTTTATCCAAGTTGAAAAAAGAAAGGGAATAGCTCCATAGTGTATATCAATAAAAATCAGTATTTATTGTAGAAAAACAATAAAAAACACAAACGTTCATCCACATCCAATGAATTGCAACAAAGAGCTGGTCACTTTTCACCCAGGTCACTCCCACGCCTCTGCTGGTAAGAGTATGTCTTTTGACAGAGGCTCATCCACACTTCCTCCATATGGACTAGCGTTCCAACTGAACAAACGGCGAACCGGAAGTGACCGGAAGTGACGCTATGCGTTGGTCTGGTGTCACCTGACGCGTTAAAAAATTCGTAGAAAAGGGCTACCAAAAAGATACACTGCAGAAAATCAAAACAGAGGTTGCACTTATGAATAGAGGAAACTTATTAAAGAAACGGGAGTCCAAGCATGCTAACCAAGTCCCCGCTTTTATTACCGGGTTTAATAAAGACTACAAAAAGGTGGAGAAAATCATCAAGAAATACTGGCCGATTTTAAAAACAGACAAACTCCTGAACAAATTGCTCCCAAGTAAGCCTAGGTTCATATATAGAAAAGCACCAACATTAAGGAACGTCCTGGTACATAATACTATAAATCCTCCCAAAGAAGTGAAACTGTTTCAGGATATAAAAGGATTCTACAGATGCAATAAATGTCTGCCATGCCGTACTGTTAAAAATCAAAGCAGGAAGAAAGAGGTTTTCAAATCATGGGCCAATGGAAAGCAATACAAGATACAACAATTAATCACATGTAATAGTACACATGTCACATATATAATTGAATGTCCATGTAGGCTATTATATGTGGGTAGAACTACCAGACCCCTACACAAAAGGATCAGGGAGAATATCAACAACATAAAAAGAGGATTCCCCAAACATAGCCTTTCCAGGCACTTCAAAGTAGTACACGATAAAGATCCCTCAGTGATGACATTCTACGGGATTGACATGATTAAAGATCACTGGAGAGGAGGGAACAAAAAGATTAAGATATCCCAAAACGAGACCATGTAAATATATCGTTTGGGGTGTCTGGCACCGGGGGGGTTCAACATAGATATTGATCTTAACTGCTTCATATCTGATTTTTAATAATATTTTGGGGAAATAATGGGCCTCTACATTAGCCTCCCTCTCTACTTCCATAATATGTAATATGGCCCCCTACATAACTACATATTTTGTCTAATCCGGTACAGGTCTAACACTATGTAGGAGCACGTTACCTGATACTAATATTATAGGATAAAAATATATAATATTAGCTAAATATATAGATCCCCCCTTGGATGTTTAGAACCAAGCGACGAAAACGTACATAATGTGGTCCAATATAGTTTATAAAATTATTGTTAAACAGGTCAAATGTGGTTTTAGTCAAGAACAAGTCCTCTATGTCTTTTAATATTTTGTTTTTAACATTTGGTCTTATATATATTTTTTAACACATTAAATATGGGATTTTGCATGATAGGTGTGGGGGAGGTATTTATAACATTAGTGTGTTGTAAAATGTATGAGTTTTAAACATAATTTTAAAGTTTTATGAAATGATAGTTTTACTGGGTAATAGCTGGTGTTGGTATATCGGGCCGCAGTGGAGTGTTCATTTACATGCGCTTACATCTAGTCACCACTGGGGACTTACCAACATTTGTATTACTAACATACAAGGAGTAGACATTATGTTGGTTTCAGCACCTTGTAGTGCCATACAAACGTAAAAATAAAACCGATATGCCCCCCACAGTATTAATTATTGTTTGCCCCGGTGTTAAAGCGCAGTTTCATAAATTAAGGGTATGGAAATATACAATTTTAAAATTTACCAAATTTACACATTACGGGCCCGTCTCCCTGGGACAGTTATTTAAGGAAGAGGTTTGTGATGGTCTGGCAGCACCTCAGAAGACGTCATTGGACGAAACGCGCCAGGTGACACCAGACCAACGCATAGCGCCACTTCCGGTCACTTCCGGTTCGTCGTTTGTTCAGTTGGGACGCTAGTCCATATGGAGGAAGTGTGGATGAGCCTCTGTCAAAGGACATAATCTTACCAGCAGAGGCGTGGGAGTGACCTGGATGAAAAGTGACTGGCTCTTTGTTGCAATTCATTGGATGTGGATGAACGTTTGTGTTTTGTATCGTTTTTCTACAGTAAATACTGATTTTTATTGATATACACTATGGAGCCATTCCCTTTCTTTTTTCAACTTGGATAAAATATCCCCTACGGAGGACTTGGATTAATCATATTGTGGATTCAACCATACACCTGAAAGACAAGACGGAACGTCGGGAAGCAGCATCAACTTACAGGACCCCAGAAATACCTGCCGGTAAGCAGGGTGGTGATAGGGGAGCACGTGTGATGCACAAAGAAAAGTTTATGGACTTCACTATATGGACACTTGTTGATTGTTGATTGTAACAATACCAGTATTTCTCAGTTTTTTTCACATATTTTTTCAGCAGTGTTTACGTATTTATATGTATATGTTATTTTATATAGCACTGGGGTACACGAAATCGGAACTTCAATACATCTTTTATAGGATTATATTTTCAATAAGGACACAAAAAGGCACTCTACATTTTTTCTTGTTTATTTATATCACATTTTTTATTTTATATTTTTTAATAATATTTTGATTCTCATTCCCAATTATTATCATTTTTATTAACACTAAGCATTTTATTAACACTAAGCATTTTATATGTATATGATTCAACAAATAGTCTATTGATATATATTTATTAGCCTACTTAGGGAAGCGCCAACCCAGCCCACAAAACATATCACTTTGCAGCCAATAACACAGGTGGGGCACTTTGCAACCAGTATCACATGTGGGACAAATTGCAGCCAATATCACAGGTGGAGGCCCTTTGCAGGCAATATCACAGGTGGGGGCACTTGTGCAGTCAGTATCACAGGTGGGGGCACTTTGCAGCCAGCAACACAGGTGGGGGCACTTTGCAGGCAGTATCACAGGTGGGGGCACTTTGCAGGCAGTATCACAGGTGGGGGTTCACGGGGGTGGACACTATGACGGACGTTTCACGGGGG
>BLSH010262742.1:5073038-5093744 GCA_018402905.1 Glandirana rugosa
TAGTTAAGTCCCACACGTAGGCTGCCATGGAGTCTGTCAGGAAAACGGAAAATTCCTATCCGATACTTACCGTAATTTTCCTTTCCTGATGGACTCCATGGCAGCCAGAGTTCCCACCCTTGGATGTGGAGGAGGAGCTATTTACAGAACACAGGTGCGGGCCATGAGGCTAAATTTATGGTAATGGGGTCCTATGGGAGTGAGGAGGGCGGGGTAAACCCACACGTAGGCTGCCATGGAGTCCATCAGGAAAGGAAAATTACGGTAAGTATCGGATAGGAATTTTCCGTTTTTTTCCCCCCAAAAATTGCGTTTGAAAAATCGCTGCGCAAATACTTTGCGAAAAAAAAATGCAATACCCACCAATTTAATCTGTAGGGTTTTTGCTTTAAAAATATATATAATGTTTGGTGGTTCAAAGTAATTTTCTAGCAAAAAAAGTATTTTTCTTGTAAACAAAAAGTGTCAGAAAAGACTTGTGGTTCAAGTGGTTAGAAGAGTGGGTGATGTTGGGCATAAAATGCCAGGACAGCTCAAAACCCCTCCAAATGACCCCATTTTGGAAAGTAGACACCCAAAGCTATTTGCTGAGAGGCATGTTGAGTCCATGGAATATTTTATTTTTTTGTCACAAGTGATTGAAAAATGACACACAGTTGTCACTGAAATTATATATTGCTCACACATGCCATGGGTATATTTGGAATTACACCCCAAAATACATTCTGCTGCTTCTCCTGAGTACCGGGATACCACATGTGTGAGACTTTTTGGCAGTCTAGCTGCGTACAGGACCCCAAAAACCAATCACCGCCTTCAGGATTTCTATGGGAGTAAACTTATGCTTTCACCCCACACTACCTATCACAGTTTCAGAGGCCATGAAATGCCCAGATAGCAATACCCCCCCCCCCCCCAATGACCCAATTTTGGAATGTAGACACCCCAAGCTATTTGCTGAGAGGCATGTTGAGTCCATGTAATATTTTATATTTTGCCACAAGTATCGGGAAAATGACATTTTTTTTTTTTTTTTACACACAGTTGTCACTAAATGATATATTGCCTGAACATGCCATGGGTATATGTGGAATTACACCCCAAAATACATTCTGCTGCTTCTAATGAATACGGGGATACCACATGTGAGACTTTTTGGAAACCTAGCCTCGTACAGAACCCCAAAAACCAAATCACCACCTTCAGGCTTTCTAAGGGTGTAAAATGGTGATTTCACTCCTCACTACCTATCACAGTTTTGGAGGCCTTGAAATGTCAATGACCCCATTTTGGAAAGTAGACACCCCAAGGTATTTGCTAAGAAGCATGGTGAGCATTTTGCAGCTCTCATCTATTTTTGAATATGAAAAAAGAAAAGGAAAAAACATTTTTTTCTCCTTTTTCAAATTTCAAAACTTTGTGACAAAAAGATCTGCAAAATACTCAACGTGCCTCTCAGCACATAGCTTGGAGTGTCTACTTTCCAAAATTGGGTCATTTGGGGGGGGGTTTGTGCTATCCGGGCATTCCATGGCCTCCGAAACTGATAGGTAGTGAGGAGTGAAATTAAAAAATGTACGCGCTTAGAAAGCCTGAAGGCAGTGAATGGTTTTCGGGTCCTGTATGCGGCTAGACCGCCAAAAAGTCTCACATATGTGGTATCCCCATATTCAGAAGAAGCAGCAGAATGTATTTTGGGGTGTAATATCACATTTACCTATAGTGCCTGCCCCGATTTTCCGGAAGCCTGACAGTGACTTACAGAGGTGGGGAGGGTTACACAATCCTTAGGGTGTAGGGTGTTGGGCATGGTGGGTGAGATCCAGGAGAAAAAGAAGTTGAGCGGCAGTCATTTTTATGCTTTAACCACTTCAGCCCCGGAAGGATTTCCAGCTTTAGGACCGGAGCCCTTTTTGCAATTCGGCTCTGCGCCGCTTTAACTGAAAATTGCGCGGTCGTGCGACGTTGTACCCAAACGAAATTTGCGTCCTTTTTTTCCTACAAACAGAGCTTTCTTTTGGTGGTATTTGATCACCTCTGCGTCATTTCTGATCGCCGCTATAAACAAAAGAAGAGCGACAATTTTGCAAAAAAAACACAAATTTCTTACTTTTTGCTAGAATACAAATTAAAAAAAAAAAATATAAAAAAACATTTTTTTCCACAGTTTTTGGCCGATTTATATTCTTCCTCATATTTGCGATAAAAAAATCGCAATCGGCGTTTATTGATTGGTTTGCGCAAAAGTGGTCGCGTTTACGGATGATGAGAATTCATTTTTGGGGTTTTTTTTTTTTTTTACTAGTAATGGCGGCGATCTGCGATTTTTAGCGGTACTGCGATATTTCAGCGGACATGTCGGACTATTTCGACACTTTTTTGGGACCATTGGCATTGCTATAAAAATGCACTGATTACTGTGTAAATATCATTTGCAGTGAAGGGGTTAACCTGCAGGGGGCGCTCTAAGGGTTAACTATGTTCCCTGGGCGTGTTCTAACTCTAGGGGGATTGCACTATCTGGGGAAGGGAAGTGGTCACAGCCTTCGTATACAGGAAGGCTGTGATCACAGCCCTTCCCCCTTCACACAGAGCGGAGGTCCGTGTTTACATACACGGACCTCCGTTCCTCCGCTCGGGGGGGCCATCGCGGGTAGCCAGCGGCAATCGAAGCCGCCGCACCCGCTCCCTGGCCCTCCCCGAACACAGTGAGCGCGCGGGCGCGCCTCCGGCGGCGCGCGCTCACTAAGCTCGATCCCGCAGCCACCGTCGTATGACGGCGTTTTGCGGGAACGAACCACTTTGCCACTGTCAGATGCCGATCGGCGGTCGGCAAGTGGTTAATCAGTTCACCCCCGGAAGGATTTTCCATGTTAGGACCTGAGCACTTTTTGGATTCGGCACTGCGTCGTTTTAACTGACAATTGCGCGGTTGTGCGACGTTGTACCCAAACAAAATTTGTGTCCTTTTTTTCCCACAAATAGAGCTTTTTTTTGGTGGTATTTGGTCACCTCTGCGACATTTCTGATCACTGCTATAAACAAAAAAATAGCAACAATTTTGCAAAAAAACTGAAAATTGTATACTCACCTTTCCGTAATTTTCCTTTTCTGGTGCATCTTTATGGCAGCATACACATGGGTTCTGGCTCCGCCCCCACAACATGATAGGACTGGTTAACTATAAATCAAAGACAGACCCGGCTCACAGTGTTCTCTGTAACTTTCCCCAATTTGGGTGGGAATCTGTATGCTGCCATGAAGATGCACCAGGAAAGGAAAATTACAGAAAGGTGAGTAATATACAATTTTCCGTTTTCCTGGTGCATCATGGCAGCATACACATGGGAATTAACTCGCCATACGGGAGGCTGCAAGAAAAATTTTGTAATGATCAGAAGCGTAATTATGCACCATGAATTTTCCAAATTTTACTGTCGCGAGCCGGGTTCACTTAAAGTGTAATAAAGGTGTTTCCTGGGAGGACCATATTGCTGACTTGCAAATAGCCTCAGGAGACACTCAGCACTGAGCTGTGCACTGAGCTGTCCACAGAGCTGGCCCTGCCCTAGTTGAATGTGCTCTTAAGTCATCCGAATCAGGGAGGCCTTGTGGAGAGTAGGCTCTTTTAATTATCTTAATCTAGGATATGACTGTACATGTTGATGCTGATTGACCCTGCCTTAAGCCATGCTGGAACCAAGTACATATTTCAGCTTTCCTGAATGAAAAGGTAGCTGTCACGCAGGTCACCAGGGTTAGATCAACATCCAGGGGATGTGGTTCTCTCACTCAACCAAGAAAGATGGTAAACTAACTTCCTGGTTAAAGTCGAAGGAGAAAGACACCACATGGATAAAGGCAGTCTGGAGTTTTAGGACTATTCTGTCCGGGTAGAATGTTTAGGTGAGGCTCCTTGAGTACAAAGCCTGCAGTTCTGACACCCTTTTTCACAGAGGTTGTAGCAAACAGAAATACGATCTTCAGATTGCAGAGTGTAGCCAATTCTGTAGGATAGAAGTGAGGCCTTGATAGAGATGACGAACATGAGCAATGCCACATAGGGAACAATGGTTTCCTGGCAGGTATATAAATTCATGCAAGCCTATTGAGAATTGCATCACTAAAGGGTTAAGGACTCCCTGTAAGTGCAGACAAGGCTGAAGTTTGAACTTTAAACATATTTGAACCTATGCCCTTGTTTCGCCCCAGTTGTAAGAACTGTAGAACCTTGGCTCGTTTACGTGATAAAGGACTCCAGGCTTTTACTGTGTGAGATCTGCATAATTTTCCCATATTATTTGGTAAGTCTTATTCACAAAGACCTCTCTGGCTTAACACAAGGTAGCCACTACCTGCACTGAGCACCCTTGACTTGGTAGCCTGCACCTCTCAACTTCCATGCCATCAAAAAGTAGTCTCTCGGAGCTGGATGGCAAAACTGGCCATAAGAGAGTAAATCTATCATCACTGGAAGAGGCAGTGGTGACTCAATGCTTAAGTGTAGGAGAGACACTAGAGCCTCCTAAGCCAAAATGGCATATTTGCAATTATTGATACAGGAAATTTCACTGACAGCCTAAGAATTCTACCCTTCCACTGCTGTCTTGCTCCTCTTCTAAAAAGGAGTGAATGACAGAAGGGCTTTGAACACTACTCTCAGTTCAAGAGCATTCAATACTATGCCTCATAAGCTGAACATCCCATGACCTCAAGCAGCCTGCTCTTTGAAATGCGTCCCCCAACCTTTCTAGCTGGGGTCTGATGTGATAATGTTCCATTCAAAAACAATTGGTCAGTTACAAAGAACCAAGGATACTCCGCCACTGTCCTGCTGGAGAGACTTCACTCCCAAAGCACCTTTGACTTTCTCTATCAGAGGACTGATATTCCCTTGTGGATGCTCTACTGAATTTTCCCCATCGCTATTGCAGACAGTGAAACCTTTGTGAATGCCCTGGGGGAGATTTACAGACCGAAGAGGAGGCACTGAAACTGGCAGAGGAATTGAGGATGAAGTAGGTGTCTGATAAACCTACAGAGCATCCAGTCTCCCAGATTTATCAATAATATAATGGATTGGAGGTTTTCTATCTTGCATGGCTCCAACTTCCTATGCTTGTTGAGGGTTTTTTTTTTACCACTGGGCACAGATTACCTGATTTTGATTTTTTTTTTCTTTCCAGAACAGAGGTGAACCCAATCCTCATCTCCTCTAGGCAAGTGGAACCTTTAAGATTGCTCATTTATTTAATCCGGCTACAAAACTTGACCAGAATTTTTTACATTTTCCATTAATTCTGGTAGCCTGGCTGACTGGAAGAGATTGAAAGGTGGACATCCCACCTATCAATGTTATATGATCGTTATGTTCATTGAATTACACCCCTGCATGAGTGAATGTTTGTCATGATGTTATACTTTTTCAATAAAAATGATTGTACCAGAAAGGTGGACATCCCTTAAGCTTCCACCAATGTCACGCCAATATAGCTGATATGGCCCGCTGATCCTGAATATTTTCAATCCAGGTGTGTGCGCAAAGCTTCACATAGGCACACACTTGTATGAGTGCACCCTTAAAAAGACTTTCGCTGTTCTCCCAATACAGGTGCCTTAGATTTTTAAGGCTTTAATAATGAAGATTGGGTACTTCTCCAGTTCCTTCACCAATCTTTTCCCCGATCCATAGGATTTTGCCTTCTTGTATCTTTTTGGGAGTTGCCGCCTGTATGCTGGACCTTTCAGAATTTTCTGTTTTTTGTCAGATGATATTCGCCCTGACCTGACAGTGGTCACCCTTGAGGTGGCTGTATCCTGTCTACTCCCAAATAGATTGGCTCCGTTGTCTAGTATCTTGCACCAGTTTTATTTATTTATTTTTTTTAAGGCAATTCGCCAACCATGGCTTCAGCTATAATACCCTCCTGCTGTGACCACGGGTAACACCGCTCTTGAAAAACATCAATTGACGTCTACTGACACAAACCTAAAAAGAAAAGAATGAATTTCAGCTCTTACAAAGCCGTTACCACCTTGTCTCTTCCCTTCTTCCAGAAGGGCTTCTTTAAAGGGTTACTCCACTTTTCAACCTTCAGGGCTATAATTTTATGTAAAATGCAATGCAATATGACTATCTGGAGGTGTTCTGTACCCAGAATGTGTACGGAACATCCCCCTGCAACATCATTTCCTGTTTGTGTGACTGACTGACTGACATTCCCAGAAGTCTGCACCAATATAGTCCGGCAGGTGCAGCGGCTGGTTGATAATTACGAAACCGCTCCCATTAGACTCACTCAGCACAGGGGCTGGTTATGGCTTGTCTGCTGCCACCTGCAGATCCTACAGTATGTAGGAGCACTTCAGATCTAGATCTAATTTTCAGACTAGAGCCTCCTTGAACATAACAGCAAGTTGACATGTCTTTCCAGCTACATTAATGATGCATCCCTCATTGAAGGAGACTGCAGCAGGTTCACGGTTAGCTTTTTCAGAGTATACAGTTTTGACCTGTTTATACGGGCCTTTTTCTCTGACCCTTCCATTCTTCCTGGATTAACTCCTCCAGTTCAGTGAAGGGAATGAATACTTTCTAACCTTGTGGAGAGTTTCCTCCACTTCACCCCAGGCAATTGCCTTACAAAAAGGCTCTATTGGGCAATCTTCAAAGCTTGTGGCCCCTTTAACACTTTCTTAATCTGACAAGCTTTCCAATTTGGACACCACCTACTGGCTCTGGTTGGAAGTGCTAGGCTATTCAGCCACCGACTGGGGAGTACAGGCTTCATGTATCAACTCATTGGCCGATTCTTTAATCAAGGCAGCTACTTTCCAGACACCCCCTTATTTGTTAGTTGTCACTTCCTCCAAGCGGACTTGACATACTAGCTTGTCAAACAATGACCCTCCACCACAAATGCAGCCACCATTAGGGCTGGTAACCTGTGGTGTTTATAAACAGGGAGCAATAATAATGAGAGGTGAGATGATGACCTTGATCAATGTTGCCTGGATATAATATAAAAACAACACTGCGCTAACTCCAATGAGCAGCAGCCTAATACCCAATCCGCACTATAGTCCAAATATTAAAACACAAAGGCTGCGCTAGCAGTATGACGCAAATTAGTCCACATATAGCATATAGAGTGGATCATGAGAGATCAGCAAATAAAGATGTATAATCCTCCTCATATTCTCCTGGATAACATACACCCAAGTGTCGCACACAGCAATCGTGATCCACCACCGGTAAGGTAATGAGGTTACCAGACTTTAGATAAGAAAGCGCATAATGACATTAGACATATGATCCTTCTCCTGGAAGTCTTCTTAGCTGAACATCACATAGAGTGGATATGGCTAAGGCACCGTTCCTCCCTTGCTGGTGTGGAGCGATCTCCAAACGTCTCAATATATATCAGGGAGAGAAAAGGAGTCACATAGCCAAGTACAGTTTGATAGTTTAATGGTATTAAAATAGAACAACTCACATGAATATAGAAGAAATCGTGCAGATAAAAGCCGGCATATATTTTCAAAAGGTGACGTCAGCGTGCACTCCCGATGTACGTTTCGTCCTACACAGGCGTCGTCATGGGGATAGGGCGCACACGCTGACCGTCACCACTTAAAAAGACTCCCCTCACTCCATCCGAAGTGAGGGCAAAAGATGCGATACGCCATCTTGACTCAGGCGGAAGTGGGAAGTGCTATGTCTTCCGTCCATCTCTTATTAAAAAAGATAGTAAACCTTTATTCATTGCTAACATAGAACTTCCCGATTCAAAGTAAAATAAAAATAAAAATGAGAATTAAATTAGAACTCCATCGAGCACCATTATTTTAACAAGCATAGAATATTAAAAAAAAATATTAAAAAAAAAAAATATATATATATATATATATAGAGAGAGAGAGAGAGAGAGAGAGAGAGGAAGGAAAAAGTTTTTACATTAACCACTTCCCGCCCGGCGCATTGACAAATGACGTCCGGGCGGGTGTTTCACTATCCTGACTGGACATCTATTGATGTCCTCAGGATAATCCGCGATCGCGCGCCCCTGGGGGCGCGCATCACGGCGATCGGGGGTGCCGTGGGTCAGTCTGACCCACCGCATTACCGACCGAGGTAAAAGGCTTCAATCCGAAGCCTTTTACCATGTGATCAGCCGTGACCAATCACGGCTGATCACAGTGTAAATAGGAAGAGCCGTTTATCGGCTTTTCCTCTGCTCAGGTCTGCAGACCTGAGCAGCGGAGAGCCGATCGGCTGCTCTCCTGACAGGGGGGGGGGGCTGCGCTGAACGTTTATCAGCGCAGCCACCTTCAGGATCACCCCCACTGGACCACCAGGGAGCCGGATGAGGACCACCAGGGAGCCCCCCCTGGACATCGCAAGGAGGCCGCCCAGGACCACCAGGGAAATCATACAGAGGCCGCCCAGGACCACCAGGGAGCCCCCACTAGACCACCAGGTAAGGGCAATATTATGCACTGTAGGGATGGCACTGTGCCCATGTATGATGCCTGCCAGTGCCATCCCTAACAGTGCTTGTTGCACCAGTGCCCACCACTGCCACCTATAAGTGCCCACCTGTGCCACCTATCAGTGCCCACCTGTGCCACTTAAAGTGCCCACCTGTGCCACCTAAAAGTGCCCCCTATCAGTGCCCATCAGTGCCCAGTGCCACTTATCAGTGCCGCCTAGGAGTGTCCATCAGTGCCGCATATCAGTGCCACGTATCAGTGCCGCCCATCAGTGCTGCATATGTGCCCCATCATCAGTGCAACCTTATCAGTGCCACCTCATCAGTGCCAATCTGTACTGCCTCATCAGTGCCTGTCAGTGTAGCCTCATCAGTGCCCATCAGTGTAGCCACATCAGTGCCCGTCAGTGAAGGAGAAAATGTACTTTATACAAATTTTTGTGACAGAAACAAAGAAAAATGTTTTTTTTTTTTTTAATTTTTGGTCTTTTTTTGTTATAGCGCAAAAAATAAAAACCGCAGGGGTGATCAAATACCACCAAAAGAAAGCTCTATTTGTGGGAACAAAATGATAAAAATTTTGTTTGGGTACAGCGTCGCACGACCGCGCAATTCTCATTCGAATCGCAACAGCACTGAAAGCTGAAAATTGGTCTGGGCAGGAAGTGTTCTAAGTGCCCGGTATTGAAGTGGTTAATGTTACCCTTTAAGGTCAACTCTAAAGCATAATAGATTGAAAAAACGCTATAGATTCAATTAGGCCATCACTATATTAAATGCCGTATTTAAAAAGTAATCACTTTTACCCTCAAGTCGGTTGCAGTTCACAGATGGGGATATTCACCAATCTTATAAAAGTACAATTTTTTAGAAATTGACACCGAAAGAGAGCCCCCCATACTAATCTCCTCCCCAAAAATTATAGATTCTAGGCTCAATCCTTTCAGAGTGTACCTCACATATACTCCATAGCTATAACTAAAGATTAGGCCAATATATATTACCCAATTTACCACTAAGAACCCCTTAAATGGGTCCCAAGGAGCAAATGGGGTGTATGTGGGGTCTCCCCGAGCTCTTTGAGCTATTCTCCCATCAAAATATGCGGCCACAAACATATTCTAAGAGGATTAAAAACACATGATCCTCACAACGACCAATTCCAAGGAAATCACATCACACCAAATACCTACTCCTATGAGGTGAAGGCACTCACAGACATACATCAAGCTTCACGAGTTGTCAATGAAGGCATTAACATCTGTGTCTATATTGAGTCCAAAAGGTGTGTATGTCTTAATCCTATGTACCCAAGCCATATCCATCTTTGAGATGCTCCTAACTAAGGAACTCCATCTCCAATGAGCCTGGTACTTGTCAATACCCAAAAAGAGTGTTTTAGAGGGATCCCTATTGTAGCATAGCTTATAATGTTGGGACACGGAATGATTCTTGAACCCTGAAATGATGTTAGTGATGTGTTCATTCAATCTCACTACCAGGGAGTGTTTAGTCCTACCCACATATTGGAACCCACATAGGCATTGGAGTAGGTAAACAACCCCCTTGGTGTTACAGGTAATGAATGGTTTGATTACAAATGATGTAGACCTGCTGGTGGAGGTAAAACTCGTCGTCCTACGTTGTGTAATGGTATTAAATGAACACACCCTACACTTACCACATCTAAAGAAGCCTGTCAGCTGCTGAAAAAACATGGGTTTTTGTATAGGGTGGTTTATAACGTTAGGGGCTACCCTATTTCTCAATGAGTAAGCTCCTCTGAACACCACTGAAGGCCTTTCTGGCAGGCTATCTTTCAATACCCGGTCATTAGTCAAGATGTGCCAATGTTTGGACACAATTTGTTTAATTTTTTTCGCTTTACTAGAGTAAGTGGTAATAAAAGGTATCCTTGGTGTGTTATCAACCAATCCTACTCTCCTATCGGGTTTTTCACTTAATAACTCGTTCCGATCCATGTTAGTGACCTCAGATAAGGGAACCCTTAGACTCTCTTCGGTATAGCCTTTCTCAAGGAACCTATTTGTTAGGATTTTAGCCTGTTCTTGGAAATCACTAATATGAGTGCAATTACGTCGCAGTCTCATATATTGGCTTTTCGGTATCCTCCCAAGCCAAGGTGGATGTTGGCAACTCGTTTGGGGGATAAAGGAATTTCTATCTGATGTTTTGAAGAAGGTAGAGGTAATTAAAGACCCCCCTCTTTTCGATCCTCAAATCTAGAAAATTCACCTCTTGAGAACTGATGTCGTATTTCAACTCAATACCTCTATCGTTGATATTAAGGTTCTCAAGGAAAGTCTGTAGAGACTGGATATCTCCGTCCCAAAGGAGGAGGACGTCATCTATATAACGTGCCCACAAGATCAACTCAGGTCTCGCTTGGGCATAGACGATGTCCTCCTCCCATAGGGCCATGAATAGATTCGCCAGACTAGGGGCGTATTTCGCCCCCATCGCCACACCCCTAATTTGGTTATAAAATTTTTGATTAAACCAAAAATAGTTATGTGTGGCTGCGAATTTTAGGAGTTCCATGATGAATTCTATCTGTCCACTCGGAAGACCAGAGTCACGTTCTAAATAATGTCTGATGGCAAAGAAACCCAAATCATGAGGTATAATTGTACACAGGGAGGTAACGTCAGCTGTTACCAACAGAAGTCCCTCTGTGGGTGTGATATCCGCGAGGATATTGATCACGTCTCTAGAGTCCTTTAGAAAGGAGGGCATATTGCGGACCAATGGCTGAAGAAAAAAATCTATATATCTGCCCACCCGGGATGTAAGGGAATCTTTTCCACTCACAATAGGGCGCCCAGGTGGGCAGACAGGATCTTTGTGAAGTTTCGGGAGATAGTAAATGACAGGGGTCCTAGGGGCTTTAGGTATTAGGAAACTGCCTTCTTTTTTATTTAGGATCCCCCTGCTAAGTCCCTTCTTCATCAGTTGACTTAATTCGGCCTTATAGGTCCGCTTAGGATCATGACTCAAAATCTGGTATGTAGATTGGTCACCAAGAGTTCTGTTCATTTCAGACATATAGGCACTTCTATCAAGCACTACTATACCTCCTCCTTTATCCGCCGGGCGTATTGTGAGTTCTTTGTTATTACATAATGAGTCTAAACCATTTTGCAGGTCCTTCCTGAGGCGGACTTTTTTAAATTGTAAATGGTCAACATCCCTCAGAACCCCATCCCTAAAGACTCTCAGGGAGGGGGCCAGAGAACCTGGAGGGTTATATAAGGATGCATTGGATAAGTTAGTATGGGAAAACTCTGACGTTACTCGCTTGTTATCTATAACCGGGTTCAGAGTGAGATATCTCTTAATATTCACCTTCCTAATAAATTTGTGTATATCCATATACGTTTCAAATTTATTAAGATTCCTTGGAGGAGCAAAATTAAGGCCTTGATCTAGCAATAAAGTTTCTGAACTTGTAAGTGTTTTGGAGCTTAAATTAAAAATACCCGTCCCGGCTACACCTTGAGTCTTTTTTGGTCTAGATCTCCTCCCCCATTGGACTCCTCTTCTGGTTCTGCGTGTCTCTTTGTGCCCTGAATGGGCCAAAAAAACCCCCAACCTGATCCACGAGATGTTTCTCCAACATTAGATGGAGGGATTGGAAGAGTACCCTGCGTATTAGATGGGACAACTCCAGAGGAGGTCCCCAATCTCTGATGTGGGCGTATATTTTGAGGAAATGCCCATTGATATTCTTCCTCAGGTCCCCTTAAATCACGAAGTGGGTAAAATCTATTCAAAGTGGCATTTTCAGGTTCCCTCTCATCATTATAGTCATAAGGGACTTCTTGTCTATTGGGTCCCCCTCTATAATTAGTATTGGGACCTTTCCCCCTATACGGGCCTTTAATCCCTCCCTGGGGGGGTCTATGACCTTGCTGTATTTCATCATATCTAAACCTTCCCTGTAGGTTGGGATCTTGCTGGAAAGAACCCAATCTTGGTCGCCTGAAGCCTCCACCATGTTGCCTGGATGTCTGTGCCTAAATGGTGACTGTTCTGGCTTTTAGAAGGCTACCTTCATCTTGAGGTCCTTGCAGGGCTGTATCCTGCTTGTTCCAGGCAGATTTGACATATTAGCTTGGCAGGCAATGACTTTCTACCACAAATGCAGCACCTATTAGGGCTGGTAACCTGTGATGTTTGTAAACGGGGAGAAATGACAATGAGGGGGTAGGACGGTGACCTAAGTCAAAATTGCCTAGATGTCTGTTCCTTTAGAAGGCTCCCTCCATCTTGTGGTATTCAGGACTATAGATATTAGCTCTCTTTTTCTCAATCTTCACTACTTACCTAATCCCTTTACCTTAAATGCAATGAGTTGTCTGACTGGACAGCGTACCCCGAAGAAACAGAGCAAGTAGCAGATTTAAATTAAAAAACAGCATAACACAGTGATCCCAGAGCAAGCATTGAGAAGGGGATAGGAAGAGCCCAGGTGAATGCCATAAAGAGTACAATGATCCCAGAGCAACACTGAGAAAGAGATAGGAAAAGTCCAGTTGAATACCATACAAAGGGAAAACATATCTGCAAGCAAAGAACACATAAGCATCCAGGATGGATGAGTAGAGAGCTCCACCATGTGTTGCCCGAAAATGCCATAAAACCATTTAAAACTGTCATATTTTGCTATTAGTAATATCAGTGCCTGAGCATGCTGAGATCATCATCTTGGAAAAGCTCTAGCCAGGAAACTGATCACAGAGGCCGCATAGAGTTGACACCTCATCCCTTTAAACCCAAACACATATGAATTACACAGGTTTTGAGGCTAATTTAATGCAGATAAGACACCAAGTGAGTTTAATTACCACATTATCAGCCACAGAACCTGTGTAATTAATATGTGTTCGGGTTTAAAGGGATGAGGTGGCAACCCTAAGGCCGCATCACTTCCTGCCTCTCATGCTCAGAGTGTACTTGCACTGCTGCAGCCATCTTAGAAATGGCAAAAGCCCACAAAACAGAGAAAAGAAGTAAAAAGCCTATGGAAAACAAAGGGAAATTATGTCACTTACGTCAAAGCTTGTTTAAAGCTTTCTTTGAGAGGCCTGCATCACCAGAATGGGGCTCCAACCATATAGCTCATTTAGAGACTGTACAGGAAGGATATCCACCCAGGAGAAGCTGAAATATGCCCCCCAGACCATCAGAATGGGGCTCCAACCATATAGCTCATTTAGAGACTGTACAGGAAGGACATCCACCCAGGAGAGCCTGAAATACACCCCTCAGACCACCAGAATGGGACTCTAACATATAGCTCATTTAGAGACTGTACAGGAAGGACTTCCACCCAAGAGAGGCTGAACTTGGCTGGAGTGACAAACGGTAAGGGATACCTCGTGACTCCAGTCCTGATCAGGTGAGGAAAAGCCGGGTCTGTCTTTGATTTATAGTTAACCAGTTCTATCATGTTGTGGGGGGAAAAACAATATTTCTTACATATTTGCTAAAATACAAATCCAAAAAAAATATATAACATTTATTTGTCGGTTTTGGCCAATTTATATTCTTCCTCATATTTTTGGTAAAAAAAAAAAACGCAATCTGGGTTAACCTGCAGGGGGCGATCTAGGGGTCCTGTACGCGGCTAGACTGCCAAAAAGTCTCACATATGTGGTATCCCCGTACTCAGGAGAAGCAGCAGAATGTATTTTGGGGTGTAATTCCACATATACTCATGGCATGTGTGAGCAATATATAATTTCAGTGACAATTTTGTGTAATTTTTTTTTGTCATTTTTCAATCACTTGTGACAAAATAATAAAATATTCCATGGACTCAACATGCCTCTCAGCAAATAGCTTGGGGTGTCTACTTTCCAAAATGGGGTCATTTGGGGATGTGCTATCTGAGCATTTCATGGCCTCTGAAACTGTGACAGGTAGTGTGGGGTGAAAGCATAGGTTTACTCCCTTAGAAATCCTGAAGGTGGTGATTGGTTTTTGGGGTCCTGTACACGGCTAGGCTCCCAAAAAGTCTCACACATTTGGTATCCCCGTACTCAGGAGACACAGCAGAATGTATTTTGTGGTGTAATTTCACATATACCCATGGCATGTGTGTGCAATACATCATTTCAGTAACAACTTTGTGTAATTTATTTAGTTTTTTTTGTCATTTTTCATCACTTGTGACAAAAAAATAAAATATTCAATGGGCTCAGCATGTCTCTCAGCAAATTCCTTGGGGTGTCTACTTTCCAAACTGGGATCATTTGGGGGGGGGGGGGGGTTGTACTGCCCTTCCATTATAGCACCTCAGGAAATAAGGAAATAAGATAGGCAGTCATGGCTGCGTAAATTCCAGAAAATGTACCCTAGTTTGTAAACACTATAACTTTTGCGCAAACCAATAAATATACTCTTATTGACTTTTTTTTTTACCCGAGACATGTGGCTGAATGCTTTTTGCCAAAAATGTATGACTAAAATTGAGGTTATTGTATTTTTTTAATAACAAAAGTTGAAAATATCACTTTTTTTCAAAATTTTTGGTCTTTTTTAGTTTATATCGCAAAATATAAAAAACGCATAGGAGATAAAAATCAACACTGTCCGTTGAGGTCCCACACTTGGAACCCTAACCTGCAAACAAAGGACCTCAAACCTGTGCCAACAATCTTAGAACATATATATATATGTACACTCTAAAAAAAACCCTTTTCCGGGGAAGAGATGTTAATACATGAAATATAAACACAGCTGCCGCTATAATAAAGTAATGTGCAAAAAAAAGTCATATATATCGTCCAACATGGAATAAATGTAGCAGCGCTGAAAGTGTCAAAAGACAATGATTGTGATTTCCGTGTTCAATGATTGGTGAAATATCATGCAGGAAAGGGCATAGTTCAGAATACTTTAATTGGCTCCCATCTATGAAATATGAAGAAGAAAAATCCCACAGTCCCTGGAGTGACTTTCACCACACCAAGTGCACAATCTGACAGTGAACAGCGCTCCCAATGGTAAGACTCTTACCAGATCTAAATGCCAGGCATTCTCATGCACAGGCAACCACGCTTCTTTGTGTATCATATACACAAACTGGCAGATGTATTCTAATCTGGTCTGTGCAGACGTTCAATCCCATATAAAATGTAAAAAACATATACCGAAGCATAGTGTGATACCGTTTTTAAACAAAGGAAATTTATTGCAAACAAAAGTACTCCCCCCGCAGGTAAAACTCTTACCAGAAAGAACAGAAACAGGCACAGATACAAATGAATGTATGCGGACGCCAGTACGGATCAGGCAGGGAAAAGACCGTCCATCTCTGTATAGTTGCCGCACAGCCTCTCTCTCTTTTGAAAAGCTGTGCGGCAACTATACAGAGACAGATGGTCTTTTCCCTGCCTGATCCCTGCTTGTCGGGGTAAGGTGGCGGCCTGTTAGCGGTGCCTGGAGGGGGTCCGGAGAAGGCTGATGTCCGCATACATTCATTTGTATCCAAGGCTCAAGTCCTGCGAGAATGCATGGGAATGGAGTTCCTGCACTTTTTCCACAGCAGGAACTCAGTTCCCATTAGCAGCCGCGTCCCACAGGTCTGGCAGTGTCTTACCAAGGGGGGAGGGGCGAGGTAGAGTGGGCGGGGACTTCCAATCCTGTCCACTAATAAGCTTATCCCCCGCTGTGCAGCTCTTTAGACAAAAAAATAGTCCGGGTCCCCTGTGTTCAGCTGGGGCCGGGGGACAGAAAGTGGACTATTTCTTCTTTTTGGGCTTTAGGTGAATTACATAATGATATAGCACAGGCCAGCTTTCACTGTGTAGTGCGCTGCAGCAGATTAAGAAATAGTCCGCTTTCTGTCCCCCGGTCCCAGCTGAACACAGGGGACCCGGAAAAGTTTATCCTATTCCAACCCCCAAAATTGGCTGTCTACCTCCTCCAACAGTAGCTGTAACCCCCACTTTCTCATTTAAATTCCCCTGATTCCACAAGTCACCTCCCCCCTTGCGTGTGCCCTCTGCAATGCCCGTTCAGTCTTCAACAAACTAGCCTCTGTCAATGACCTTTTCCTGTCCAACTCCCTTAATCTATTTGCTATTACCGAAACCTGGCTCCGGGAATTCGACACTACCTCTCCAGCTGCCCTGTCCCACAGTGGCCTCCTCTGGACTCAGGAGGCGGCGTCGAACGTCTCCTCTGCCCACAATGCACCTTCCAGGTTCTTCCCTCACCTCCCTCTCTTTCCCCCTGCTCCTTCGAAGTGCACTGCATTCGTCTTTTCTCTCCAGCTTGTCTGAGGTTCGCAGTCATTTATCAGCCTGCTGGACCAGTGTCATGCTTTCTGGACGACTTCTCTGCATGGCTACCCTATTTTCTATCCTCTGATATACCTGCCATCATCCTAGGTGACTTTAACATTCCAATCAACAATAATACTGCAACCACTTCTCAACTACTCAACCTGATCTCCTCTTTTAACCTAACACAATGGACACAAGCCACCACTCACTTCAACGGCAACACTCTTGACCTTGTATTCTCCCATCGCTGCACCCCCTGCAACTTCTCTAATACTCCCTTTCCTCTCTCTGATTACAATCTTATCCGTTTCACATTCTCTCTGTCTCCTGCCTCCCATGCTGCCAACCTGCAAACCACTACCTGCAGAAACCTTCGCCATCTCAACCCTTCCCTCCTTCATTCTTCTACTGATGGCCTCTACGACAAAATCGCACCCCTGTCCTGCCCAGACCAAACCACTTCTATCTAGAATAACACGCTGTCATGCTCCCTAGACGCACTTTCTCCCCTCTCTACCCACAAAACTAGGCCTCCTCTGCCACAACCCTGGCAAACAGACAACACCAGAAGTCTCAAGAGATGCAGCCGTGCTCTTGAGCGAGCGTGGCGTAAATCAAAATCCCTGCAAGACTTTACCCTCTATAAATCTGTACTTCTCAAATACAACTCCCGCCTCCACACTGGTAAACAAACCTACCACAACACTCTCATCCAAACCCTCTCATCCAAACCTTGTCAACTCTTTTCTACCCTTAACTCCTTACTTCACCCCCCACCTACCAACTTGCTTACCGCTCAAGAAATTGCCAGCCATTTAAAAAGCCAAATTGACACAGTTCGCAAGGAGATATCCAACATCCAACTTCCTCCCCTATCCAACACATCATTTCCAACACCGCACTCAATACTCTCCTCCTTCTGCCCTGTTACCACCAAGGAAGTTGATAAACTCCTCTCCATGGCCCACCTCACCACCTGTCCCCTCACAATTACTGCGGCCACCTTCCCGCTCTATTCTAAACTCCCTAACCCACATCTCCAACCTCTCCCTCTCCTCCAGCACCCTTCCCTCCCCGCTCAAACATGCATTGGTTACCCCCATACTTAAAAAACCCTCACTTGACCCCACCTGTTTGAATAACTTAAGACCCATTTTCCTGCTCCCGTTTGCCTCCAAGCTCATTGAACGCCTTGTACACGACCAAATGAATTGCTACCTCACTGACAACAACCTTCTCGACCCCCTACAGTCGGGCTTCTGCCCACAACATTCAACTGAAACTGCCCTACTAAAACTCACCAACGACCTACTAACTGCTAAAACCAATAGCCAGTACTCCATACTCATGCTCTTGGACCTCTCTGCTGCTTTTGACACAGTTGACCACCCCCTCCTCCTCAGCAAACTCCACTCCCTTGGCCTCCGTGATTCTGCTTTATCCTGGTTCTTCTACCTATCTCAGCGCACTTTCAGTGTCACTTACAACTCCATCTCTTCTTCCTCTTTCTGTTGGGGTACCCCAAGGCTCCGTCCTTGGGCCCCTCTTATTCTCTCTCTATACCTCTTCCCTGGGCCAGATAACCCCCCCTGGCTTCCAATACCACCTCTATGCCGATGACACCCAGATCTATCTCTCCACTCCTCAACTCACCCCCTCGATCTCCTCACGGATCACAAACTTACTGAATGACATATCGGTATGGATGTCACTCAAACTCAATCTTTCTAAAACTGAGCTTGTTATATTTCCTCCTTGCCGGCCCTCCCCCCATGACTTTACTATTAAGATCAATAGCACAACCATTGGTCCCTCTACACATGCCAGGGTGCTGGTGTAATCCTTGACTCTGACCTCTCCTCCAGCCCCCACATTAAATCACTGGCTAAAACTTGCCGCCTCAACCTCCGCTACATCTCCAGAATTCGATTCTTCCTGACTAACGACACCACAAAACAACTTATTCACTTCTTGGTTATTTCCCGCCTTGATTACTGCAACTCTCTCCTTAATGACCTAACCTTACACAGGCTATCCCCCCTTCAGTCTATTATGAATGCTGCTGCTAGACTAATACACCTCACTAACCGAGCCGTGACTGCTGCCCTTCACTGGCTTCCCCTACCCCACCGTGTAAAATTTTAAATACTAACCACAACATACGAGGCCATCCACAACATCGCCCCCAGCTACAACAGCAACCTCATCTGCAGATATCGCCCAAATCGTCCCCTCCGCTCCTCCCAGGACCTCCTGCTCTCTAGCTCCCTTATTACCTCCTCCAATGCTCGTCTTCAGGACTTCTCCAGAGACTCTCCCATCCTCTGGAACTCCCTGCCCTGGTATGTCCGATCAGTCCCTACCCTGTCCACCTTTAAAAGATCCCAGAAAACTCATTTATTCAGGGAAGCCTATCCCTCACCCACCCAAGAACTGTACCTGAGCCACAACATCAACCCATCCCCCGCAGCAACTACCTTTTGTACCACCACCCCCCTCCCTTTAGAATGTAAACTCTACGAACAGGGCCCTTCGTCCCTCCTGTATTGAACTGTATTGTAATTTTGCTGTCTCTTCCCTCTACATTGTAAAGCACTGCGTAAACTGTTGGCGCTATATAAATCGTGTATAATAATAATAAAAACATTTCTAAAGAGCTGCACAGCGGGGGATTAGCTTATTAGTGGACAGAATTGGGAGTCCCCGTCCACTCTACCTCGCCCCACCCCCAGTTTCCTGCAGCCCTATTTTCCCAGCAGATAGAGTGATATTGCGCTCAGGCTCAGATGTTAGGTTACGGGTATAAAAAGCAAAGTTAAGTGAGCATAGGCAAGCAGCTATATCTCAATCAAACTCATTGATAATACAACTCTATACAGATAATAATATAGCGCTCAAACCATATATAAACGTGAATAATCCGGTAAGTCAGAAGAAAATAAAAAATGTATTTATAAGTTCATGACAGTCTATATTTGTATGGTATATAATGTACAAATTCTTCACTGTGGGTGATGTGACCACATCGCTGTGGGATACAGGTTAAATCCTCATATCAAGGTAAGTTGGAGGCTTACCAGATACCTATAGAATATAGGCATATAGTTATCCCACAGGAGTCCTGGTTATGGGGGGTCTTGTCCAGTTAGGGGTATTCTTAGGTGTGGAGAGTGTCTTCCAATCGGTCCGAGATCTTTAGGAGGACTTCTTCCCGATGGGCACGGCGTCACACAATCCTGGACGATGGTGAGGGTCTCCTCAGCTGCCTCTTCCTGCTTTGTCTCCTCTCAAAGCAGGAAGAGGCAGCATCGTCCAGGATTGTGTGACGCCGTGCCCATCGGGAAGAAGTCCTCCTAAAGATCTCGGAACTATATGTCTATTTTCCCAGCTGGTGGTGTCCAGTGACACATCTGAGGGGGCCGGCCCCCCTGCTGCCCCTCCCATTGATGGGCACTGGTGAGGCTACATTGATGGGCACAGGTGAGGCTATATTGATGGGCACTGGTGAGGCTGAGCTGATGGGCACTGATCAGGCTGCATTGATGGGCACTGGTGAGGCTGAGCTGATGGGCACTGGTGAGGCTGCATTGATGGGCACTGTGGTCCCGGGTAGTTATGTCGGAATAGTCACGGGTAGATACGTCGGATTAGTCACGGGTAGTTACGTCGGAGTGGACACGGGTAGTTACGTCGGAGTGGTCACAGGTAGTCGAGTCGGAGTGGTCACGGGTACTTACGTCGGATTGGTCACGGGTAATTACGTCCGACCAGTCACGGGTAGTTACGTCGTACTAGTCACAGGTAGTCGAGTCGGAGTGGTCACGGGTATTTATGTCGAAATAGTCACGGGTAGATACGTTGGATTAGTCACGGGTAGTTACGTCGGAGTGGTCACGGGT
>BLSH010262742.1:5098858-5111405 GCA_018402905.1 Glandirana rugosa
GTGGATGGATGCCATCTGGTCCGGGTGCTTTATCTACCTTTATTCTGTCTAAATACTTCTGGACCATTTCACTTTTGAGCCATTGTGGATCATTTGGGGCCGTGTCACTACCAACCCCGACGTGGACATGAGCTCCCCCATGCTCCTTTGTATACACAGAGCTGAAGAAAGTATTTAATAAGTTTGCCTTCTCTTTGTCCCCAGTCACGCACTCTAGATTATTTTGTAAAGGGCCTACATGCTCAGACCTGACCTTTTTACTATTAATATATTTGAAGAATTTTTTGGGGTTTGTCTTACTATCTTTTGCAATCTGTCGTTCGTTGTGAATTTTTGCATCCTTGATTTCCTTTTTACATATTCTGTTATATTCTTTGTAACATTTAAAAGATGGTAGTGTTCCCTCATTTTTATATTTTTTAAATGCTCTTTTCTTATCATTTATAACTTTTTTAACTTTGGCCGTGAGCCACATTGGTTTTCTTTTTAGCCTCTTAAATTTATTGCCCATGGGAATATACTTTGCAGTGAGTTCGCATACAGCTTCAGGAGGGATATTTCCAGATAGAGGGACATCTTCAGCATCTATCCACGTCTCCTACCCCAGCATCCACCTCTTCTGCCTCACCTTCCCAAGAACAACCAGCTCAAGTCACCGCTGTGATTACTCCATCCCCTGAACCAAGGGTTCCCACACCAGAACGCTTCATGGGTGACCGAAGAAAGTTCAGGGCATTTAAAAATGCTTGCCTACTCTACTTGGCCCTGCAACCAAGGACTTTTTCCCAAGAGACTATTAAGGTGGGATTCATAATTTCGCTATTGTCTGATGAACCCCAGTCCTGGGCTCACCGTCTCCTGGAACAGAAAGATCCTGCCGTCGCCTCGGTAGAGGCATTCTTCGAAGCCATGTCCCTGCTGTACAATGACCCATCCATCCTACACTCCTTGGAACAAGGATGGGCCGCTGATACTCAGTGGAATGAGGCCGCCCTCAGACATCAATGTTAGCTGGGACTTTCTGAAACTCTTAAAGACGAGTTTGCGTGAGTACAGGCTCCCGTTACCCTAGAGGGGCTTATTCAGCTATCCATCCAGCTGGACAGACGTCTGTGGGAGCGGCGAGCAGAACGCTCTCAAGTACTTCGGCCAACTTGGATGCTGCCCAAAGTTCCCTCTGTTCCAGTACCTGTTCCAGTGCAACCTGCTGTCAACCTTCCCGAGGATGAAGCCATGCATGGGCCTAGTCCACTCATCCCTAACACCACAGGAAAGTCATCACCGCCGACTGGCCAACCTCTGTTTCTACTGCAGAGAGAGTGGACATTTCCTAAATAGCTGTCCTGTAAGGCCAAGTAAGTCTGCCTGTCAGAGCCCCATACATTTGCAGGCTGCTGGAGCCTCTCCATCTCACCTGGTTCTTTGTGTCTCGTTACCGGTGGCCGAAGGGGAGGTCCAAGTACCAGCAATCATTGACTCCGGGGCATGCAGCTGTTTTATGGACTCTGCACTTGTAAAAAGACTTTGTGTGCCTGTATAGCCTAGGAAACAAAGACTCAAAGTCCACCTGGCTGAAGGAACTATTCCCAGGTCTGGGCCCGTAACCCAAGAGACTGTGCCTATACTCACCTCAACAGTATCCGATCACAAGGAATTCCTCCGTTTTGATATCCTTGGTTCCCCTATGTTTCCAGTGATTTTGGGGATTCCATGGTTACGGGCCCACAACCCGCAGTTCGATTGGAGAAAGGGGGAGATCCTCTTCAGATCAACCTACTGCCGGAAGTCCTGCCTTACCCTGGAATCTGTCTCCCCGACCAGCTGTCTTACTGTTCATCCGGCCCCCCGACATCAGCCAGGCTATTCCCACAGTATACCATGAATTTCTTGATGTCTTTGACAAGAAGAAGGCAGAAGTGTTGCCCGATTAACTTTTGCCAGGTGCTGAGATCCCTTTAGGGCAGATCTTCCCATTATCAGAGACTGAATTGGAGGCACTACACCAATTCATTGATGAGAACTTGGAAAAGGGGTTCATCTGTCCCTCTTCCTCCCCAGCTGGTGCAGGAATCTTCTTTGTACAGAAAAAGGAGCACACTTTGAGACCGTGTGTGGACTATGGAGAGAGCTAAATAAAATCACGATCAAGAATCGTTACCCTCTGCCTCTTGTTCCTGAACTGTTTCAAAGATTCCGTGATGCCCGAATTTTCACTAAGTTGGACTTGAGAGGGGCATACAACTTGGTGCGGATTCGAGAGGGAGACGAGTGGAAAACAGCGTTTTTTACTCGCTCTGGACATTTTGAATACCTTGTCATGCCTTTTGGACTATGCAATGCTCCAGCCACTTTTCAGCATTTTGTGAATAAAATATTCAGAGAATTCCTAGACCATTTCCTGATTGTCTACCTGGATGACATCCTGATCTTTTCTGCTACCCTGGAATTACACAGACTCATGTCAAGAAAGTCTTTCTCACCTTAAGGAAACATGGACTGTATGCAAAAGCTGAAAAGTGTGACTTTGAGAAAACCACTATCCATTTTCTGGGTTTAGTCATCTTCACAGATGGGGTGGCCATGGATCCCCAAAAATTGTCAGGCATCTTGGAATGGCCAGCCCCCACCGACAAGAAAGGCATCCAAAGATTTGTGGGCTTTGCAAATTTTTATCGGAGATTCATCAAGAACTTTTTTTGGTATCATTGCTCCGATCACCCAGCTGACCCGTCAGCATGCCCGCTTTCAATGGACACAAGAGGCCCAGGTTGCTTTTGAAAAGCTAAAGACTGTGTTTACACTGGCCCCGGTCCTGCAGCATCCAGATCCTGCCTTACCCTTTGTCTTGGAAGTCGATGCTTCAGGAGCAGTCCTTTCCCAACGTCAGGGGCCTAAGGCATTATTACATCCGGTTGCCTTTTTCTCCCATAAGATGAGCCCGGCAGAAAGGAACTATGATGTGGGAGACCGAGAGCTGCTAGCGATTAAAATTGCATTGGAAGAATGGAGATATCTGTTTGAAGGAGCAGCTCACCCCATCAAGATATTCACAGACCACAAGTATCTGGAATATCTAAGATCAGCCTAACGTCTAAAACCCCGACAAGCTCGGTGGGCTCTCTTTTTCTCCAGATTCAACTTCCTTCTGACATATTGTCTAGGCTCCAAGAACGGAAAGGCTCTCCAGTATGTTCCCAGAGACACCTGAGGTCACCGCCCCAGCACCACCTTGTCCCCTCAGAACTTTTTGATGATCCAACCCAACTTAAGGTCAGCCCTTGAACAAGCCTCCACCCAATGCTCAGAATCTGAGGCTTCTGCGCTCAGGAAGCAGGATGGACTTTTGTGGCACGGAAATAAGATCTTTGTACCCGAGGAAGCCAGAATTCAGGTCCTCAAGACTTTCCACGACCACCTGCTTGCGGGTTATTTTGGGGCCCACAAGACATCCGAACTGATCCAACAATCCTACTGGTGGCCCAAGCTGAGACAAGACTGTAAGGACTACATATAATCTTGTACCACTTGTACCAGGAACAAGGGTAGTCATTTGCAGGCCTGGGGTTTGTTAAGACCTTTGCCAGTCCCGGAGCTCCCTTGGAAAATGCTGTCCATGGACTTTATAGTTGAGCTGCCCTCCTCTGATGGTTTTTGCACAATCCTGGTGGTAGTGGACCGTTTATCAAAGAGGCCCACTTTATACTTATAGTGGGCACCCCGTCGGCAGTAGAGACAGCTCATGTATTTAACAAGGAGATCGTCAGGCTCCATGGTCTTGCCGACAACATAGTTCCCGATAGAGGAGTCCAGTTCACCTCCAGATTCTAGAGGGCGCTCTGTAAAGCCTTAAATATCGAGGTCTGTCTGTCATCCGCCTACCATCCACAAAGCAACGGCCAAACAGAGTGAACCAATCAGACCTTGGAACAATATCTCAGTTGTTTCTCCACTTTCTCGCAGGATAACTGGGTTGAACTGCTCCCTTGTGCCGAGTTCGCTTACAACAACTCCATACATGCTTCAACCAACCAGTCACCATTCTGGGCAAATTACGGTTTCCATCCCTCTTTTCTGCCAAACGCAATACCGGAAACGGCAGTACCTGCAGTACAAGACAGGGTAAACTTCAGCCAAGAGAACTACCAAGTCTTGCGAGAAACAATACAAAAGGCCCAGGAGGACTACAAAAGACATTATGACAAGAGGAGGAGAGAGGGTCCTACATTTAAGGTTGATGACAAGGTATGGCTGTCCACTACAAACTTGAAATGAACCTGTCAATCAAGGAAGCTAGGACCAAGATTCATCGGTCCATTCATGATTAAGAAGGAGATCAACCCAGTGGCCTTTGAGCTTGCTTTGCCAAGATCTTATAAGATCTATCCAGTCTTCCATATCTCTCTGCTCAAGCCAGTCACTGCCAGCCCCTTTACAGAACAAGAGTCTTCACCTCCTCCCCCTATCTTGGTCGGAGAAGACACAGAGTTCGAGGTGGAAGCTATCTTGGATTGTCGGAAGAGGGGTAGGCAGGCCCAGTTCCTCATCAAATGGAAGGGGTATGCACCCGAGGAAAATTCATGGGAACCTGCGAAACATGTGCACGCCCCTAAATTGGTGCGTGAGTTCTTCAAGAAACATCCTGAGAAGCAAGCTTGTTTGGGCATCCGGAGGCTGCCCCTTGGGGGGGGGGCACTGTCAGAGAACAATCCAGCAGCAGAGGTATTCTCCTCTGGCACGAAGGAATGCACCAGTGCACATGCGCAGAAGATCGGGAACGAACGGGAAGTTCCGAACGTTAGTGCGTGTACGTTCGGAACTTCCCGTTCGTTCCCGATCTTCTGCGCATGTGCATTGGCGCATTCCTTCGTGCCAATGGAGAATACCTCTGCTGCTGGATTGTTCTCTGACAGTGCCCCCCCCCCCCACGCACACGTCCGTTCGTACGCAATGCGTGACAGATGGCGCCCAATGCCCTATTTAAACCTGTGCAGAAGAGCCATTAGTTGCTGGATTATCTTCGGCTTCCTAGTGTTCCCTGTGTTCTTGTTCCTGACTGATCTTGATCCTCGGCTACCGACCCAGCTTGTCCTGACCATTCTGATCCTGATCCCTGGCTTTGACCTCTGGCTTGTCTCACTACTCTGTACTCCGGCTCCTGACCAGTGTTTGACCCTCGGACTGGCTTATGACTTCGTTCCCGGCTATTCCTGATTCAAGGCTACAGACTTTGCTTGTTATTCCGTGTATTACCTCCAGCTTGACTTCTGATCCTGATTCCGGTTCTGTCTGCTCCTGCCACGTGTGTGTTCCAGGGTACCAAAGGGGACTCCAGCCCAGCAGCACGTCCCGGTTCCCGCGGAGCCATCCTGGGAGACTACGCACCTGGCCTGCACCAACCGGTAACCCCGGCCTCTCTGGGCATAGCACTCCCTGTTCCACCTTCAGGGGGCGCTCTGCACCTAGCTGCAAGGGAAGCCCTCTCTGCACCTTGGCCTCCAACCAGGTAACTGACACAGTGTAGCCAATGGCCCCCTTAGGGGTGGCTGGTAGTTGTGGTTCACCTGTCTCTCTGCCCTCAATCACACAATTTTCCTCACATCCGGAGTCATGGAACAGGCCAGTACTTTGTTTTGTTGTTTTATTGAGGGGATAAACTTGAATGGGGTAGGGATTGCTGTGGGATGCCCCGTGAATTGATGAACAGGACCGTTCTATATACACCAACAGTATATACACTCCTCTTCCTCCAGCACTGACACTTGCTGACCGTTCCACTTCTTACTTCTCTCCTGCACATTACTTGTTTTTCCAGGCCTGAAAGGCAATTTATCAGGCCTCCATGACACTCCTTCCTCCACCGCAGCTAGCACATGGTGAGGCCTGCTCTTTTGCCAGCAGGACCTTAGGACCACCCATTACAGGCAAGGGCCACGGGCACCCAGTTGTGAAGCCACGGGCCCTCAAAGTGTAGCTAAATACGTTGGTGCTAGCTGGGTATGGATGAACTACTACTCCCAGCCATCCTTCTCCAGGCCACACCGGCCTACCTCTCTGTCCAGTGACACTACTTTCCCTGTCTGGCTCCTCCGATCTCCGCAGACAGTCCATTGTCTCCTTCCAGCCTGCTCCAGTCTTTCTGTTCAGCTCCCAGGGTCTGTCACTCACTGACATGGGTGGATCCTTTAAAGAGTCTTTTATGTAGCTTCTCTGCTGCTCTCCTGTTTCCTTGTGCTGCTCCAAGAACCAACTCCGCTCCTGGCTGCACCTGGAACCCCAGGCCTCAAGGTCACCCCCAAGACCAGGGGCTCCCTCCTGGGTAAGGCCTCCACAGCACCTGCTACATCTCCACTCTTCCACCTGACACTTGCCTCCCCCCACTGGGCTGTCCCAAGGTATTTAAGGAGGCCTGCCCCCTGCCAATCCAAACTGGGGATTGGTCAGGGCTCCTCAGAACACCCAGATGAATACACCTCCCCTCCAGCCTTTCTCTCCTGGCTGTTCCAGTCCCTTTTGGAAAGAAGTAGGAGGATACGATGACACCATCTAGAAACTGCCCAGTCCTACCTGAGCCACCCAGAAATTAAGAACAATCAGGCCTGCTCTCAGTCAGGTCTGACTAAATTTTACCTTACCTAACAAAAACTCCTACACTCTAGCTCCCACCTACCAGGGGGAGCTACACCAGGAAGAGAGGACATTTTTGCTCTGTCCTGGGACTCAGGAGCCATCAGCCTGAGAGAGCTGATGTATGGAAGTTTGCTTATGGACTGAGACAAAAGGTTTGCACTGTCTATGTTTTGTGGGTGTCTGGGAGAAGCCCTACACTGCTCAGTTAGGAAAGCTGAAATGTTTAGTTAGTGCCTGGATGGCGAGGATTTATTTTCTGTTTTGTTTATTTTGATTTCTACATGCAACCTTTTAAATATACCTGGCTACAAGTCAGATTTTAAGGAAAACTGCTGTTTGGACTGCCTTTTTCCTGAGAAGGTGATCCCCATTGAGCTAGCCTCCCACACATGGTGGAGGATGCGGGCATTTTCCTGAACAAGTAGAAAGATGGAGGATGTATTAAAAGCCCTGTTGAAGGCCACTGCAACCCAAGTCGCACAGGCCATTAAAGCGCAGCAGGAACTGAACCGCCAGGCCGTGGCAGCCCAGCAGGAGGTGAATCGCCAGTTTGCGGAGGCCCTGGTGGAGTTAAAGAAGGGGTCCGCAAGTCCTTTAACAGAAAATGGTGAATGCCAGCTAGTTCCACTGTTCGAGTAGGATGGCAAAAAGAGCAATGGCCAGGACTGCTAGCGTCTTTTCTGAGCCTATTATGACCTGGAATCAGAGGCTGCCCAGGATTATAAGGCATTGAAAGCCGAGATGCTTGCACGCATAAGCGTCACTATTGCAGTCCGGGCTCAATGGGTGCAGCACTGGTCATACAGTACTGACAAGCCACCCTGCTCCCAAATGTTTGATTTGATACACCTCATCAAGAAATGTCTGCAGCCAGAGACTTTGTCAGACCCTAAGATTGTGGAGCGTGTGGCCATGGACCATTATTTACAGGCACTCCCTGCCACTTTGAGGAAGTGGTTCAGCCATGGGGGAGCCTAAGACTGGAAACCATTTGGTGGACCTAGTGGAGAGATATACGGCGGCTGAGGACTTGTTGAACCCACCCGTGCCTAGCTCCAATGTCTCTAGGGGTGAAAAATCGCCCGGAGGATCCGGTAAGACTTTTCTAGGGTTCAAGGGCGTGGGAAGAACTTACAAGTCTGTTGCTACAGATAATGAGAGTATGGGCTCAAGACCTGGAGACTGGCCAAAAAGGTCAGGAAGGTCTCTGAGGCCGTTTAGAGGACTGGGTACAGAACATATAAAATGTTATCGCTGCCATGCGTTGGGTCATATTGCTGCTAACTGTTCCCTAAATGATGAATCAGTGCAATGTGATAATGCTTACTTGAAAAAATGCATGTCTCCTTTCTCACAGGTAGCATGTACTGCAACATGCCAGGAACACATGGAAAAGAAAATGTGTTAAATTTCAGTTGATGGAAAGCCAGTCACAGCTCTGCTAGTTTCTGGTAGTGTGGTCACCTTAGTCAAAGGTGATTGTGTAAATCCCGCAAAGTTACACCCTAGCACTATTGGGGAGTTATTTGCATACATGGTGACAAACGTGATTACCAGACTGCTGTGGTTGAGATTGATATTCCTTGGAGCATGGTGACGCATTCAGTGGGTCTGGTACCCTCACTGCTTCATGAGGTCCTAGTGGGGAGAGATTTTCCACACTTTTGGAGTTTATTGGAAAACAAAAGGAGTCGGGAGGACAGAGCTCTCCCTGCTGGGGAAACACTGGAACTCACTCTGGACCCTTTTGATTGCAAAATGAAAAAGGAAACTGTGGGTGTGTCCAACGGAGGCGTAGGTCCTTTCCCTTTTTCTGTAATGGCTGGGGACCAGGAGGAGCTGGAATCCAACCCCCAGCTGGAGGTTAATGAACACGAAAGACTGACTTAGGCTTAGAAGCCAGAAAAGATGATTTTTGTACGGAACAACTAAAAGACGTCACACTCAATTCAGCCAGAGAAAACATTAAAATGGTAGATGGGGAACCTGTTGAACCTAATATAGGGGTGTATTTTCCCTACATGGCTCTTAAAAGTAATTGCTGTATCAGGTGGTAAAGCAAGGGGAGGAGGAGGTAGAGCAGCTGGTGGTTCCCAAACCCTATCGCTGGATGGTATTAGATTTGGCCCATGAGCATATGATGGAGGGACATCTGGGTATCGAGAAGGCCAGGGAGAGAATCACCCAGAGATTCTTTTGGCCCGGGTTATATGCAGATGTCAAAGAATATTGTGGGCTATGCCCAGAGTGTCAGTATTCTGCACCATCGCCCCATTTTCATGGGCCACTAGTGCCATTGCCAATCATTGAGTTGCCTTTTGAAAGTTCTGGCATGGATCTGGTGGGACCAGTAGTAAAGTCTGCCTGAGGCCATCAGCACATACTGGTAATACTGGACTATTGCTAAACAGCTTGTCCAGGTATTTAGTCGTGTAGGTATTCCAAAAGAGGTGTTGACAGATCAAGGCACCCCATTTATGTCCCGAGTCACTAAAGAGTTGTGTAAGTTGTTCAAAATCTCCCATCTCCGTACCCCTGTCTACCACCCGCAAACTGACGGTCTTGTGGAGAGATTTACCAAAATGCTCAAAAGCATGTTAAAAAAGGTGGTGGACAAAGATAGGAGAAATTGGGATTTTTTGCTGCCATACCTCATGTTTGCCATATGGGAGGTACCGCAGGCATCTACAGGTTACTCCTCTTTTGAACTACTGTATGGGAAACATCCCAGGGGATTGCTAGATGTAGCAAAAGAAACGTGGGAGGGAGCGACCACGCCTTATAGAATCGTCATTGAGCATATCTCACTGATGCAAGATAGAATTGCTGCTGTCATGCCGCTTGTACAGGAACATATGGAGCAAGCCCAGGAAGCCCAGATATGGGTTTATAATTCTTTTATCACGGTTACGTGATATTTTAAGTTCTATCAAGATTTTTATTCCATATGTGCAAAGAGAGATCACACACACACTTAAAAGTATAACATTTATTACAAAGCAATGAAAGATACAGATAAAGATAAAGAAAATATCAAGAATACTTAACTATAGATGCTTGTTTCCACGAATCCCCCCCCCCTTTTAAGGCGTGGACAGTTAATCAGACCAGATGCTTGCATGTTACATGGTGCTGCTCTGGAGACAAGACTAACTTATGCCAACCTGGGGTGTGGTAGATACAGGCTAGTATGTGAGTAAAATGACCAATCACAGTTGTTTGGACAGTGATATCACCTTTTAAGTGGGATAGTGGGCTTGGTCATCCTGCATTCCTCAAGCTTTACATCATCAAGGTTAAACAATATACAATATATATGACCTTATATGGCTCCTTGACCAGAATTTGAAGGCCAACGTTGAGAGTAAATTCCTAGCAATGTGGCAAGGTCCCTTTGAAACTATGGAAAGAGTAGGGGAGGTAAACTACAAAGTTTACTATCTGTAGAAAAGAAAAACCGAGCAAATATATCTGTTAATCTCTTGAAACCTTGGAAGGACAGAGACACTTTACTGGCAATGCCAACCCCCCAAAAGGACATGGCCCCCGTGACTCCTAAAGTAACCATAACTGAAACCTTGTCAGTGGCCCAACAGAAGGACGTTACAGAATTTGTGAATAAGAATAGAGACTTTTTCTCTCACCTGCCCGGACTGACCACAGTTATACAGCATGACATAATTACTGAACCAGGTGTCAGCGTAAACGTAAAGCCCTATAGAATACCCGAGGCCAAGCGCAAAGCATTTGCAAGTGAAGTAAAGAACATGTTAGAGCTGGACATGATAGAGGAGTCCCACAGTGACTGGTTCAGTCTCATAGTATGGGTCCCAAAACCAGATGGAACGATAAGGTTTTGAAATGATTTCAAAAAGTTAAACAGCGTGTCCAAGTTTAATGCATACCCAATGCCTCGGGTCGACAAGCTTGTTGACAGATTGGGTAGTGCCCGGTACATAACTACGTTAGATCTGACTAAAGGTTATTGGCAGATACCCATAATGGAGTCGGTGAAAGAGAAAATTGCGTTTTCTACCCCTGAGGGGTCCTTCCAGTATAAGCGGATGCCTTTTGGCTTGCATGGTGCTCCTGCCTTGTTCCAGAGAATGATGAATAAGCTGTCACCTGAAATATGCAGTCACCTATTAGGACAATGTAGTCATCCACAGCCCATTTGCCCCGGGTACAAGCGGTAGTAGATTCCCTTAGGTTAACTGGACTCACGGCCAACCCCAGAAAGTGTTCCATAGGCTTGGAGGAGGCCAAATACCTTGCCTACATTATTGGTCGGGGGCTGATCAAACTTTAGATCAATGAAATTGAGGCAGTTCAAAAGTGGCCCCAACCTATAAATGAAAAGCAAGTTTGTGCAGCCCCACTGACAGATCTGACAAAGGGTAGAGGGTCCGTCATGATCAAGTGGAATCCGGAGGCAGAGAAGGCATTTCAAATGTTGAAGCAAACCCTTTGTGCACAACCTGTGCTCGTGACCCCAGATTTCACAAAGGAATTTGTGGTACAGACATACGCCTCTGATGTGGGACTGGGTGATGTACTGACGTCTGTAGAGACGGGGAGGAGCACCCAGTAGTCTATCTTAGCAAAAAACTCAACAGGCATGAGAAAAACTATACAATTGTTGAGAAGGAATGTTTAGCCATTAAATGGGCCTTAGATGCCCTGAAATATTACCTATTGTGGAGACCATTCAAATTGGTCACTGACCATGCCCCTCTTAAGTGGATGTGTGATAACAAGGCGAAAAACAGTCGGTTGACAAGGTGGTTCCTCGCTCTGCAAGCATTCAAGATCACAGTGGAGCATAGAGTGGGGAAACTCCAGAATAATGCAGATGCCCTTTCCCAGGTCCACTGTCTGGTTGAGACAGTTGCTCAGCCGCAGGGGCTTGAGCAGGGGGGGGGGATATGTGACGTTATGCGAGGCGATCGATGGATGCTATGTGTCGCCTCGCATGCGTTAATTTGGAGTGGACTAAGGTGGAATCCGGTCCGGGTTTTACCATACACCTTGGCAGGGTTGGTTCCGGACCAGATTTTGTGGTCCACTGGAGTCCACCATCAGGTGGTTTAAATAACCAGGAAGAGAGGAAAGTTTTGCTCTGGCCTGGGACTTAGGAGCCATCAGCCTGAGAGAGCTGACGTATGAAAGTTTGCTTATGGACTGAGACAAAAGGTTTGCACTGTCTATGTTTTGTGTGTGTCTGGGAGAAGCCCTACACCACTTAGTTAGGAAAACTGAAATGTTTAGTTAGTGCCTGGATGGCGAGGATTTATTTTCTGTTTTGTTTATTTTGATTTCCACATGCAAATAAGCCTGGCTACAAGTCAGATTTTAAGGAAAACTGCAGTTTGGGCTGCCTTTTTCCTGGGAAGGTGATCCCCATTGAGCTCACCCCCCACAATATACAGGGTGGGCCATTTATATGGATACACCTTAATAAAATGGGAATGGTTGGTGATATTAACTTCCTGTTTGTGGCACATTAGTATATGTGAGGGGGGAAACATGATTACACGGTGTTTGTCCTTCAATTATAGTGGTTGGTAAGGGTAAAATAATTCCACATAGGTATATTTACCGGGTGGGACATATAACACCCCCCACTCGAGTTACCCCTAGTGGAAGGGTCCTTTTTCCGTCGGGTTTGACGTCAAAAGGAATTTTAGACTGAACATCGGTCCGAATAAACGTACACCTTTAGTTTTATTTGTTTTGTCTTTTATTTAGGAGCGGTAGGTCCGTGATTGATTTGTAAAGTCAAAAGGATTGATTCACCACATCCCGAAGAGGGTCTGTGTGTGTTTTGTATCTGTCACGTTTGGAAAACAGAGTCAGGTATTCGTTTGAAAGTATGCAGTCGAGAGAGTCCGACTACCGAGGATTCAGGGTCCGGTCTCGT
>BLSH010262742.1:5113815-5124299 GCA_018402905.1 Glandirana rugosa
CCCCCCCCCCCCCCCCCCCCCCCCCCCCCCCCCCCCCCCCCCCCCCCCCCCCCCCCCCCCCCCCCCCCCCCCATCTGTACACAGGTGAGGGCAGTGGGTGATCAGGAGTCAGAGCTGATGCAGCAGCATAGAGAGAAGGAGTGTTTAGCTGTTGTGTGGGGAAGGTCTAAGAGGTGGTGTAATATGCAGTCCTGTGCCCAATGCTCTATATATTATGCAGTCCTGTGCCCAAAACTTTGTGTATTATGCTTTCCTCTGCCCAGCGCTCTGTGTATTATGCAGCCCTGTGCCATTTGCCAATAAAAAAAAAAATATGTCCCCGGATTTCATTTTAAAAATCTGGTCACCTTAATGTAGAGGGCCTTTAAGCTAGATGCAGCAAACTGTATTTTGCAGAACTGTTTTTTCCTATAGCAACTGAACTTTCAACAGTCAACATAGATCTGTACACATAACTCACAGTATCCCGTTGTAGATCTTCACACTGAGCTCCCAGTCTCTCCCTAGACTTCCAAGATCCCAGCCGCCGCTGGATCCACTGAGCTCTTCCACAGCTAAACCCGCTGTATACTCTTCAACCTTCACCCACGCTATATCTGCTGGGTCCCTGACTTCTTCAGACTTCCATACACTGGCCTCTAATAACAGGAGTGGTCGTCCCTTAACCACTTCCTTACTGGGCACTTAAACCCCCCTCCTGCCCGGACCAATTTTCAGTTTTCAGCGCTGTCACTCTTTGAATGACAACTGCGCGGTCGTGCGACGTTGTACCCAAACAAAATTTGCGTCCTTTTTTTCCCACAAATAGAGCTTTCTTTTGGTGGTATTTGATCGCCTCTGTGTCATTTCTGATCGCCGCTATAAACAAAAAAAGAGCAACAATTTTGAAAAAAAACAATATTTTTTTACTTTTTGCTATAATAAATATCCAAAAATAAAAAATAAAAAACAAATTTATTCATCAGTTTTGGCCGACATGTATTCTTCTACATATTTTTGGTTAAAAAAATCGCAATCGGCGTCTATTGATTGGGTTGCGCAAAAGTTATAGCGCCTACAAACTATGGACATTGATTTATGGCGTTTTAATTATTTTTTTTTTTTTTACTGGTAATGGCGGCGATCTGTGATTTTTATCGGTAATGCGATATCGGGGCGGACATGTCGGACGTTTTTGACACTTTTTTGGGACCAATGACATTTATACAGCGATCAGAAATTTAAATGTCCACTGATTACTGTGTAAATGTCATTGGCAGTGAAGGGGTTAACCAGCAGGGGGCAGTGAAGGGGTTAACTATGTTCCCTGGGTGTGTTCTAACTGTGGGGGGGGCGGGGTTGACAGGGGCATGACAGATCTAACTGATCCCAGTGACAGGGATCAGTAGATCTGGCATGCCCCCCTCACAGAACGGGGAACCGCCGTGTTTACTTCGGCGGTTCCCCGTTCCTCCTGTCTGTACGGAGATCGCGGGTCTCCCGCGGGCACGCTCCCGCAGTGTGCGGCGGCACGTGCACGCGCCGCTCGCCCCCGCGGGAGCGTGCCCAGCACGAGCCGAATGGGAGGACGTCTATTGACGTCCTCCCGGCATTTTAGAGCCGCGCTGTAGCCGTCATTCGGCTATAGCGCGGATGGGAGGTAGTTAATGGCAACTGTTTCCCCTTTACCTCTGGCCTTGATTCTTGCTTGCCTCTGGCAACAGGAGTGGTCATCCCTTACGGCAACTGCTTCTCCTTCACTTCTGGCAACAATTTGGTTCCCTGTCTGGCTGAACCTCTGCAACTTGGTTAAGCTCCCGACCTGAAGCCCCAACCTCGCGCTGTTTCTCACAGTCCTGGATAGGCCTTAGACAGCCTAGCAGCCAGGTGCTCCCAGGTAGGCCTCAGGCTTCTGGCCTAGCAACCGGGAGCATTACAACACATGTCCACCCAGACAGCCATCCAGGTGCCACAAAAACCCGATCAACTGATTCCTCCCAAATAAATAGGCTATCCCAGCAGGGCATGGGGCCAAAGAAGCTTCTACCAATTGGCTGGGACAACTCCTATCCACTCCTAACCCGAATGTCACTATGCCTTTGTCATTCCAATGCCACAGACAGCAATGCCACCTAGTGACAGAAAAGAGAGGTGGATCATATTCAGAGTTAGGGCAAAGTCAGTGGATCACCCTAACAATTAGCCAGGCTAGTTACCACTTGGCAGAGCTATATTTGTGAGCACCAAGGTGCTACATACATATGTCATTTACCAGTTCCTTCCTTTTCTAAATCACTGTGTTCATAACTGAAGCATAGTAAACTATATTTATGTAGCCATGTACTTCCTCAAGAGTGGCTGATAGTTGTGGTCCACCTGCCTGCTGCCCTCAATCACACGAATTCCACACACCCAGAGTCACTGAACAGGCCAGTACTTTAGGGGGTTGAACTTGGATAGGGACTAGGGATGACTGTGGGATGCCCAATTGAACATGAGACCTACTATATACACCGCTGGTATATACACTTCTTCTCCTCTAGCACACTACTTGCTGACCGTTACTCTTCTCCTTTCATCTCTCCAGCACACTACTTGCTGACCGTTACACTATCCATCTTCCAGACCCATCCGGCCATTCCTGCTTGATCTCCAAGAACCGGGCCTACAATTCACTTTCTGGCCCTCTCCATGGCTTTGGTACATGTAGATAATCCCAAATAAGGTCGTCCTCTCACGTCCTCCACAACGTCCATAATTTGGGGTGAGACATAGGGAAAGTCTAGTCCTCACTCCAGGGCTACCCTCCGCTGTACCTCCCGCTGAAATCTGGAAAATCTTGCCAAGTCCCTTGCATTTCCTTTCCCTGGGAGAGTCTCAGTTTCAGGTCACCTCACCACCACTTGGTAGTAATTTGGTGCCCTGGTCTGGGTTGTGGATGGCCTGCGATGAAACTGATTTACTTGGGTTCCTGCAGGGGGTCTGGATGACAAACTGGGTGTTGGCTCTCTCCCTGCTACTTGGGCTCCTGGAGCACTAATCCCTCCGATTTCCCATTCTGCCTCATCAGAGTTGATTGACTCGGGGGACATCCACTCGGTAAGTCTTTCTAGGGACCCAAACTCACATTGCAGTCTGGGGGAACCCCAGTCTAAGGCAACTCCTCACCTTCCCTGTCCAGCTCACCTGAGGAGACTCCTCTCTTTGGCAGTGGCTCCTTCCGGACAGGTATGGCAAGGGGTTGCAAGCTGACCGTCACATCAGGGACTTTAGATTGTCCAGGCAGGACAGTACTCACCAGTCCCTGGTCCCTGGCCAGGTCATGGGCCTCCACTGTTTCTTCCCTCTTGTCCTCTATCTTTGCAGGGGAGTCCCCAGGCTGCAACTCTACTCCACCTTTAAGTAATGCCTCCAGCCCTTTTCCAGCCTTCTGGGACTTCTGCAGCTGCGGATGACACAGTCCTGATTGCAGGTCCATGGTATAGTAGAATGGCTCCTGCAGCACCGATACCAACGGTTCATCACAATGGCCGTATCGGGCCCAAGCAGTGACCTCCGCTGTTGGGATCTGACAGTCCAGACAGATCAGGCACAACTGCTCTGTCCCTCCGATCACTCCGAGGGCGAGTCCCCCGTGAGGCTCCACTCGGACTCCGGTGTCCACCAAGGTCCCCTCCAGCTTTTCCGGCAGCCATACCAGCGAAGCCAACAAATGACCACCTTTAGCAATAAAACAATTACAGTTCCTGGCTCGGGTCTCTTTCAGTTGCTAGAGGCGACGACTGGCAGCCTTGCAGGTGAATCCCGGACGAGCCCCCAAATGTAGCCATGTACTCCCTCAAGAGTGGCTGATAGTTGCTGTCCACCTGCCCGCTGCCCTCAATCACACGAATTCCACACACACCCGGAGTCACTGAACAGGCCGGTACTTTGTTTTATCGTTTATTTAGGTGTTTGAACTTGGATAAGGATTAGAGATGACTGTGGGATGCCCAGTAATTGAACATGGGACCTACTATATACACCTTCGGTATATACACTTCTTCTCCTCCAGCACACTACTTGCTGACCGTTACTCTTCTCCTTTAATCTCTCCAGCACACTACTTGCTGACCATTACACTTGTTTCCCTGGTCCTAAAGAAAATTTATCAGACCTCCATGACACCGCCTCTTCACCACAGCTAGCACATGGTGAGGCCTGCTGCAGCTGTGGGCAAGGCCTCAGAACCACCCTTTGCGGGTAAGAATCGCAGGTTTCCTTCCCTGAAACAGTGGACCCTCTGTTTTGTAGCTAAGTACGTTGGTGCTAGCTGGGCCTTGGATGAACAACTAATCCCAGCCCATCCATCTTCCAGACCCATCCGGCCTGTCCTGTGATCTAATGGCTCTCCTTCCCCTTGTTTGGCTCCTCCCGACTTCTACAGACTGCTCTCTCTCCTCTCAGACTGTCTCAGCCTTCTCATCCAACTCCCTGGGGCTGCCACTTACCGACTATATAGTGGATTCTTTAAAGAGTCTACTTCCATGTAGAACTCAGCTGCTCTCCTGCTTCTCATGTGCCACTCCAGGAGCCGACTCCCGCTCCCGGCTGCACCCAAGCCCCAGGCCTCAGGTTCACCCCCCAGACTGGGGGATTCCCTCCCGGGTGAGGCCTGATCCACAGCTCCAGCTACATCCTCATCTCTTCCACCCAAACTCTCCTGACTCCTGCTGGCAGATTGCTGTGTATAAGGAGGCCTGCCCCCTGCCAATCAGGCGGTGGATTGGTCTGGGCTCCTTGTCATACATCAGGAAGTGACACCTTCTCACCCATCCCCCTTCTAGAGCCTTCCCAGCTCAAGGCGAGGACATTTCCAAGAAGTGTCCCTTCCCTCCATCTCCAGCCCCTCCCCTGAGCCACTCCCAGCTCAGATCAAAACATTCAGGCCTGCACTTACAGTCAGGCCTGACTAGATTTTTCCCCTCCTGCCAAAGATCTACAAAAGTAAAAGCACCTACGCTATGAGGGTGCTAAATTTTCTATGCTACAGTTTGTGAATGAACAGGAAGACAATCAGCACAGAGCACTTTCCGTTCATTCACTGTCCAGTGCAGCTGAGGCTGTGCACAATAGGCTGTGCACACCTATGATAGCCACACACATCAAAAGACAAATATATTCTGCAAGAACAGAGTTTCAATTCAATATAAGTGGTAGCGCAAAGGATTTCCTACATTGATAAAATCGTACTCCAAATCACGTGACTTTGGAGTCGCACTAGTGTGAACCAAACCTTATTGTTTCTATACCTTTTTTACAAACAATCTTCTTGCCTCTCTGAAGGCATAACAGGATCTTCTTTTCTTTCTTGGTGATGGTGGGGTCAGAATGTTCTGTTGTGCTCTGGAGATCGCTTATTGTTTCTATACCTTTTACAGCACTCTTCTTGCCAGTCCAGTTATGTAACAGGATTTTCTTCTTTCTTGGTGGTAGGGCCAGAATGTCCTGTTTTGATCACGTATTGTTTCTATACCTTTGTAGAGCAATAATCTTGCAGCTCCAATAATCTAACAGGATCTTCTTCTTACTTGGTGGTTGGTGGGGTCAGAATGTTCTGTTGTGCTCTGAGGATCACTTATTGTTTCTTTACCATTTTTAAAGCAGTCTTCTTGCCAGTCCAATGACATAGCAGAATCTTCTTCTTTCTTGGTGGTGGGGCCAGAATGTTTGGTTGCATACTGTGGTGCACTTATTGTTTCTGTACCTTTTTACAGCAGTCTCCTTCCTGGTCCGGTAATGTAACAGGAGTAAAAGACCCCCTTTATTCTTGGTGGTGGTGATGATGGGGCCAGAATGTTCTGTTGCACTCTGGTATTACTTATTGTTTCTATACCTTTTTACCACAATCTTCTTGCTGTTCCAATAATGTAACAGGATCTTCTTCTTGGTGGTGATGGGGCCAGAATGTTCTGTTGTGCTCTGAGGATCACTGATTGTTTCTATTCCTTTTTTACAGCGATCTTCTTGCCATTCTGGTGACATAATAGGGTCTTCTTATTCTTTCTTGGTAGTGGTGGGGCCAGAATATTTTGTGGCGCTCTGGGGATCACTTATTGTTTTTCAGGCCTTCCTCCTGGACTAAGTAGTGCTCACATAATGACATGTGAGTGCTGATGAATACTTTGAGCCCAAACTGTGTGATGATGTTCC
This sequence comes from Glandirana rugosa, assembly GCA_018402905.1. Taxonomy (NCBI): domain Eukaryota; kingdom Metazoa; phylum Chordata; class Amphibia; order Anura; family Ranidae; genus Glandirana; species Glandirana rugosa. Next base: position 5,119,987 of record BLSH010262742.1, read on the forward strand.
ACCATGGGTGTGTGAATGACAGGCCAGGCTCACATAAAATAGACAGAAGGACATGTTTGTCCCTCTGTCAGAAAGGGAGCAACGATGCTGGACCAAGAATAAAGTTGAAGACAGTGTTGGGGCATTGGGAGGGTAATATTTTTAAAATTTTCCATTCACAGCTAATGGGCAGTTATTCCAGCATGGTCCCATCACCTGACAAGGCAAAATGGCTCATCTCCTGTGTGCCTGATTCACACCACTGTGTTGCGCACTGAAAAAAGAGCAGTTCATACTTTTTTCAGCTTATTGCAGTGCAGCACGAGGCACCGCGCAGCAGCCAATTGAACTTTATGAAATGTCGGTGTGATATTTCAATAAAGTTGGTTAAAAAAAAAAAGGAGCGGTGTTGTACAGAGCAATGATTCTCACTGGAGGGCACTGCACCACAGCCGCTGCGTTATAAAGCAGCTGTCGGTGTAAATGGACCATAATACAGGAGAAGGGGAATCACATACTGTATAGTAAAAGAAAATTGAGTTCTGTTGTTCTGCTGTATAACTGAAAGCATTTTTATTTGGACAGAGTGGAGAAGGATTATAAGATCTATCTGATTTTTATTGCTGCCTGTACACTGAGATTCATCTTCTCTATCTGTCCTGTTTATTACTACCACCAAATGTTGGGTTGTCCTAAGAACAGAAAGAGAAGGAAAATCTTCCAATGCGGACACTAGTTGTGGTGGCAAAAAAAGGTTCCCTTAAGCCTCGTACACACAAGTCACGTAATCGGCCAACAAAGCCGAACGTAGTGACGTGTTCCGAGCGTATAACGAGGAAGTTCAGGTGAATGTGATTTGTGAATTCCGAACACAGGTTACACGACGAACACTTCCTGGATTCCGAGCATGCGTGTTTGCATTTCCAACTTCTTGATGGCCAATTTCTGTACACACGAGCCAACAATCGGCAAACGCCTTGTTGGCCAAAACAAGTTTTTTTAGTCTCGTCATCCAACTTCTGTTGGACGACGAGTGGAAATCGGCTGTAGACTCGTGCATACACACGATCTGATTTTTGGCCAACAGGCTGTTGGACGACCGTTGTTGATCAATAATCGGACTGTGTGTACAGGACTTTACTTTGAAGAGATTTCCTCTCACTTCCTGTTTTGGCTATGGGACAGGAAATGAAGGTAAATCTCCCTCTCTTACTCTATCCAAAAATGAAAAAAAGTTTTGCCTTTTAGGCTAGGCTCATACTTATGCTTTTGCAGTGCGTTTGCAGAAACACACTACAGTCCATTTAACATTAGTTCCTATGTGAATATTGGTTCACATCTATGCAGTTTCCACAGGTGCACTTTTTGTAAAGGTTTAGGGATTTTTTTTACACACAGCACGGTGCGCTTTTGACTCCAGAGACTTCAATGGAATTGCATCAAAGATGCATTAAAACGGATGTACATGCACTTCTGGTGTGTTTTCCTGCATGACAACAGACACTTCCTCTTAGCAACAATAACACATCTGAAAAATACATTAAAAACCCATCATAAATGTGCATGAAAAAAATATTATTATTATACAGGATTTATATAGCGCCAGCAGTTTGCTCAGCGCTTTACCACATGGGGGCAGACAGTACAGTTACAATACAATTCAATACATGAGGAATCAGAGGGCCCTGCTCGTTAGAGCTTACAATCTAGGAGGGAGTGTCAAGAGATACAAAAGGTAATAACTGTGGGGATAAACTGATGGAGAAAGTAAAAGTACAGTTGTTAGATGAAAGCAGAATGTCAGGGCCACGAAAGAATAAAATAGAGCATTGGCCCCATCGGATTGTCACCCCTAACACCCTTTTGTTTTATAAATACATTTTACTCTTAATAGAGAGCTATGGTGATTGTTAAGTGCATGTCTCACTATGGCTACTTTGCTGGTTCCTTCTGTTTTGTGTTTCAGGTGACAAGCTGCCTGCTGTTGCTAGGAAGATTTACCTCAGCTGCTGAGCACTGGATTGGTGACAAATCCATTGGCGGGAAACATCTAGCCAATGATTGTAACCTCTTACTTCTATCCTCTCCTGTCACTGGGCGGAGTCAGCATTTACCTCAGATCTGTCAGCTGGACTCACCTCTGGATTCTCTTCAGCCTTCCTTGTGGATCTTTAGACCTGTTCTCAGCCCAGAATAGATATTCTACTTCATGAACTACTTCAAAGGACTAATTTTCCTGGAGAAAGGTTTGCCTCAGTCATTTCATTTATTTATTTTTATTCCCCCCCCCCCCCCCTCAGTTTTCACTGGTGACAGCTGTATCATCACTTACATCTGTGGGCCCTGTGCCTGTATTATTACCTCTCATTCCTGAAGGGCCAGGGCTACCCTGTATACTGATGGTAATAGGTTACACCTTAAGTATCTTATCAGCCTTTGATGGTAATAGGTTACCTGAGTTCAGCCAAGAAACTTTTCATCCACTTATAGGCAGACCTGGACCTGCAGCAAGACCATAGGACAGTGATATGCAATTAGCGGACCTCCAGCTGTTGCAAAACTACAAGTCCCATCATGCCTTTGCCTCTGGGTGTCATGCCTGTGGCTGTCAGAGTCTTGCTATGCCTCATGGGACTTGTAGTTCTGCAACAGCTAGAGGTCCGCTAATTGCATATCCCTGCCATAGGAGATCACATCACCACTGGGACTTTACAGGGACCAGAAGAGGACCGCTGCCTAGAAGTGTCTGTGCAAAGGCCGACAGGACAGGAGCTATTGGGAAGGCCCGTTTCACACTGGGGCGCTTTACAGGTGCTATTTATCTAAAAATAGCGCCTGTAAAGCACCTCTCCAGTAAACCCAGTGTGTCCTTTCACACTGGGGCAGCTCGGGACAGTGCGCTTGCGGGGATATGATACAAACAAAACTCCTGCAAGCAGCATCTTTGGGGTGGTGAAGGAGCAGTGTATACACCGCTCTTCCACTGCCCCTGCCATTGGAATGAATGGCCAGCGCTTCCGAAGCAGCTATACACCGCTCTGGAAGTGCAGAGCGCCTGCACTTTTAACCCCTTTTTAACCTTTTAAAAGTGGCCCGCTGCTGCCAGATTGGGCACAAAAGCGCCGCTATTTTAGCGGCGCTTTACCGCTGGCGCTCGGGCGGCCCCAGTGTGAAAGGGGCCAAAAGAATACACAGGACGAGGAGGCCCTACTCTTTTTCAGATGCCATAGCACCACTGTTCCTGCCACCGTGAGCCAGGTAGGTAGCGGGTCTGAAGCTCATACCATGGGCCGAGAGCATGATCAACACCTTTCCAACAGGACCCTCATCATCATCATCACAGGCTAGGGATGAGGGAAGTCTCTGAGGGCCGGGAATGTACACACACTTCACTCTGTTCTGTCTGATTCAGTCTCCTCTGAGCCAGTGTCTTTCCTGCTCAGTGTGCTCTGTCAGCCTTTAGCCACCCTTTCCTGTTCACCAGCGTGCGCCGCTCTCTTCTATATGAATACACTAGAGCCACTGATTAATCCGCGGCCCGAAAATGAAGAAATAGTCCGCTGCCTGTCTCCTGGTCCCCGCCGAACACAGGGGACTTGGAGAAGAGGTTTATCCATGCAACTGTACAACAGGAGATTGCTATATTTGTGGACATTAATTGGGAGTCCCCACCCCCCTGCTGAGATCAAACCCAGCCCTGCTGACACCCCCCAATGTGTGGCACCCGGGGCGGACCGCCCCCCCCCACCCCCTTGTTAGTACGCCACTGGATATATGGTTCTTCCTGGTCTTCATTTAATATTTAGGTTAAAGTAAGACATTTTAGGGTAGCAAAACATTTATTAGCAGATGCTTTGTTTTGCTGTTTCCAACGTTTCAGGATACTGGTTACTCCAGTGGTAAACAAAGGCCTACAATGTCTTTAAAACCAGTTTTTTGCTTGCAGTCATATCTAATATAATATTCCATGTGCTTGCTGAAACAACCTGAATTATGTATGACACTGGTTGCTTCTCCTTTGAGGACTCTACAGAATTCTTTTGGCCTTTATAGGACATCAAAGTGGTTCTTTCCACACTCTTTCAAAACTGTTAGTAGGAGTTTGAGACTTTCAGCTCTCACCCACTCGAGTAAAATAGCACACATGCGAGCTCTATTTGCCTGTGAAGATGCCTCTCAGGTTATGTGTTGATGTTGGCTGGGATTGAACTTGCAGTTGTAATTAAGTCCAACAAAGTCGTTCGTGTACCTTATAATATAATCTATACTGACGTTCGTTTTTTGACCAAAATTTCTGTAACATCCGGAAACAAATGGTGACCTCATTGGTCATA
>BLSH010262742.1:5137238-5160410 GCA_018402905.1 Glandirana rugosa
TCGCTGTATAAATGTCATTGGTCCCAAAAATGTGTCAAAAACGTCCGACATGTCCGCCCCGATATCGCAGTCCTGATAAAAATCGCAGATCACCGCCATTACCAGTAAAAATAAATAAATAAATAAAAACGCCATAAATCAATGTCCATAGTTTGTAGACGCTATAACTTTTGCGCAACCCAATCAATAAACGCCGATTGCGATTTTTTTTACCAAAAATATGTAGAAGAATATATATCGGCCAAAACTGATGAATAAATTTGTTTTTTTATTTTTTATTTTTGGATATTTATTATAGCAAAAAGTAAAAAATATTGTTTTTTTTTCAAAATGGTCGCTCTTTTTTTGTTTATAGCGGCGATCAGAAATGACGCAGAGGGGATCAAATACCACCAAAAGAAAGCTCTATTTGTGGGAAAAAAAGGACGCCAATTTTGTTTGGGTGCAACGTCGCAGGACCGTGCAATTGTCATTCAAAGAGCGACAGCGCTGAAAACTGAAAATTGGTTCGGGCAGGAGGGGGGTTTAAGTGCCCAGTAAGGAAGTGGTTAAATATGTCCCTGAAAGATGGTGATGGCGCAGGATATGCAGCTACTACATAGAGAGTGCATCAGGATGTAGATGGGCGTCCTGCTTATTATGGCCATCCTGCTCTTTGCATTTTTTACACATGTCCCTGCCTTTTATAATAATTTTACAAAATAATAAATTAATTAATAGTATGAATAGTTCACACTCATATGTTTTCTAGGGTTTTATTTTCCTCCTGCTAAAATTTCAGTTCTCTTGCAGGGTATATGGGGTATGTATTTGAAATAGCTGGCTGATCATATTCCCTATTTGCAAGTGCGAGCTGTGTTGGATATCTTTTTTGTTCACCTGGAAGAGAATGATTAGGTGGATTCAAAATATTAGACCTTCTAAATAAAATGGGAACTGTTCTGTCTACAAATAAGTGGTTTTCTAGGCCTGGGCTTCAGTTCATGGTATTGTGTACTGGAGACTTTCATCAGAGGTCTAGCAGTGTTTGGCATAGTGCCCAATTGTCCCTCCTTTGGAACCAAAATCCTTCTGTCCCTCATGCAGCTTCAGTTGTCCCTCATTTTGGTCTGATATGTACACCTCTATGTAGCCAAGTACGCCCTTGGGAGTGGCAGTAGTTGTGGTTTACCTTATAGCTGCCCTCAGTCACACCAGATCTCACACATCCGTAGACACTGACCAGGCCAGCTCTTGTTTTTGTTGTTTTATTTAGGGGATATAACTTGGATGGGGAAAGGGGGTGAGTGTGGGATGCCCCAGAAATTATTGTACACGACTTCTATATACAGTCCTGTATATGCAGACTTGCACCTTCTGCAGACTGTTACTCCTCACAACTCTCCAGCACTCAGCTTGCTGACCATTTCTCCTACAGTTCTCTCTCCAGCACTGTACTTGCAGACTATCACTCCTTCACTTCTCTCCAGCACATCACTTGGTTTCCATCTTGAAGCTTTCCTACTCCTTTCTCTTCACCGCGGCTAGCACATGGTGAGGCCTACACTGTGTCAGCAGAACCTCAGGACCACCCATTACAGGCCAGGGACCACGGGCCTCTGAATATGTAGCTTAGTACGTTGGTGGCCTTTGATGGACTACAACTCCCAGCCCATCCCTGTTCCAGGTCCCACCGACCTGTTTTTCCTCTCAGTGACACTCCTTCCCCTGACTGGCTCCCAAGGCTTACACAGACTGCTCACTATTCCTCTCCCAGCCTGCTCCAGCTCTTTCTTTTCCAGCTTCCAGGGCCTGTCACTCACTGACTCCAGTGGAACACTTTAACCACTTCAGCCCCGGAAGGATTTCACACTTTAGGACCAGAGCACTTTTTGCGATTCGGCACTGCATCGCTTTAACTGACAATTGTGCAGTCCTGCGGCGTTGTACCCAAACGAAATTTGCGTCCTTTTTTTCCCACAAATAGAGCTTTCTTTTGGTGGTATGTGATCACCTCTGCGTCATTTCTGATCGCCGCTATAAACAAAAGAAAAGAGATAATTTTGCAAAAAAAAAAACAAATTTCTTACTTTTTGCTAAAATACAAATCCAAAAAAAAAAAAATTTTTTTTCCATCGGTTTTGGCCGATCTATACTCTTCCTCATATTTTTGGTAAAAAAAATTGCAATCGGCGTTTATTGATTGGTTTGCGCAAAAGTTGCCGCGTTTACCGATGATGAGAATTCATTTCTGGGGTTTTTATTTATTTATTTATTTTTTACTAGAAATGTCGGCGAGCTGCGATTTTTAGCGGTACTCCGATATTGCAGTGGACATGTCGGACCATTTTGACACTTTTTGGGACCAATGGCATTTATACAGCGATCAGTGCTCTGGAAATACACTGATTACAGTGTAAATGCCATTGGCAGTGAAGGGGTTAACCTGGAGGGCGCACTCTAAGGGTTAACTGTGTTTCCTCAATGTGTCCTAACTGTATGTAGGCTGCCCTGGCTGGGGAAAGGGGATGATCACGGCTTCCATATACAGGAAGCCTGTGATCACCGCTCTTCCCCCTCTAACAGAACGGAGATCCGTGTTTACATACACGGACCTCCGTTCTTTCACTGCGGGGGCATTGTGGGTAGCCGGCGGCGATCGAGTCCGCCCTACCCGCTCCCTGGCCCCCCCGAACACAGTGAGTGAGCGAGCGTGCCTCCGGCGGCGCTCGCGAGCTCACAGTGAGTGATATCGCAGCCGCCGCCAGGTTTGCAATATCGAGCCACTGTGGCACCGTCAGATGCTGGTCGGCGGTCGGCAAGTGGTTAAAGTCTCTCAATAGCACCTCTGCTGCTCTCCTGTTCCTTGTGCGACTCCAGGAATCACCTCCACTCCTGGCTGCACCTAAACCTCCAGGCCTCAAGGTCACCCCCCCCCCCCCGACTGGGGGCTTCCTCCCAGGTAGAGGCCACCACAGCACCTCCTGCTACATCTTCAGACTTCCACCTCCAACAACTCCTCCCAGATTGGGCTGACTCAGAGTATTTAAGAAGGCCTGCCCCCTGCCAATCCTGCTTGGGGATTGGTCAGAGCTCCCCAGAACACTCCAGATGGCTCCACTTTTCTCCCAGCTCTCTGACCAGAAACCCTCTTCAAGGTTTCTAGAAAGAAGTGGGAGGTTCTGGTGACCTTATCTGTTGAATCAACTCAATCCTCCCTGAGCCACTCCCCCAAGCCCAGATCAAAACATTCAGGCCTGCACATACAGCCAGGCCGGACTAAATTTTGCCTCTCCTAGCAAAAACTCTCCTATCCTATGGGGGCGCTACACCTATACAAAATGTACTATTTTACTGGCAAAAGTGTTATGCCTCACTAAACTTTTTATCCAGCCTCTAGATTACTGTATTTTTTATTTTGAAAAGCCATTATAAAAGAAAAGTAAAGGTAAGATTAAAGCACTTGTGTTGTTTATCCAATCATTTTTTGCATATTAGATCTTTGAGGTCCCTGTAATCGGGGACATGTCCTTTGCTACTTACTGCGTAAAAAGGTGTCCCTCTTTATAATTTCAGAAATTTGGGAGGTATATTTTTGGTACATTTCCTCAGTCATTGGTAAGGGCATTTTCAATGCTGGATTGTAAAGAGCGATTGTTTAGGTCGCAGTGGTGGGATGGGGCCAGGTTGGTAACCTGGCTTTTGGGTAATGTTACCCACTTTGTGGGTGGACAGTGGTTGGTATAAGATATTGCTGCTTGAGTCTTAGTGACTATGCATGTTGGTCTGTTAATGGTTAGCAGCGAAGTTCATTTCATAATTAAAATTGTTCTAAACCCAATAAAGGGGCCCCAGCCTAAACTTTTCCACAATCCTTGTGTGTTTATTTTATATTTTAGGTATGTTCTTATGGTACGATGGGTGTTAATGGGCTGTACAGTCCCATGTCAGGGCCATGAAATAATAAAATAGAGGAGTGGCCCCATGGGATTGTCACCCAATTAAATAAAAATGGGGTGGATATGGGTTCCCCAAGTTTATTTGTAACTATATATTAATTGTCTATTCCTCTAATTCGTTAGCCTACTAAAACTCTGATAACAGTAATGATAATAGTACGATAATGAGGTTAGCCTATATATATTTATAAATAATCAATCACTCTGCTTTAATAAAGCAAGGATTATATTTATTATAATGAAAATAGAGATTCTAACATCAAAATACTAAGAGAAAATATAGAGTACACAACAAACAATGATACGTTACATGTCACCGCCCTCAAGATGCTGTTCTGGCTGGGCTCCAATGGATGAGAGAGAGACCAGCAGGAAGTGGCTTCAGACCTTTAAACTGTGCTCAGGCACCCACCCACACACACCCACACGCCAGCCTATATAGGATTATAACCAATGGTGACAGACTTCCTTTCCTTGAGTCTGTCTCTAGGATGTATGCCTGGATTGTCCACTAGAGGCAGTATATGTCCATTTATTACTCATAGCTGACCCATCATTTTTAGTGGTCAGATGGTCCTTTTGATGTCAGGTAATCAGGAAATGTTAATTTGCACCTCCACAGGAGATCTCATCTGGCTTTCTCTACCCCTACACCTCACACCGCAGGGGGCGTATGGATACTTATGGCTATACATTATGACTTCTTATTACCAACACCCCGCTGGGTCAACTTGTGAATTCCAACTATGCCAGATGGCTTTCTTTACCACACAGTGATTAGACCACTTGTAAACTCCAACTCTGGCCTGCCATATCAGTGACACTCCAGAACTATGATAATAAACCATGTTGCCATCCAACATAATCCGCTTTGGGCCTGAAGGGCACATACCACCCTTCTTTAGAGACAGCCTCTGTGGAAAAGTCCATAAATGTCTTCACATGTTGTGCTTCCCGACATGTGCCGCTTTGCCTGAAGGGCACACACCTCCCTTCCTTCAAAACAGCTCCTATGGCACAGGCCTTAAATGTCTTAGCATGTGTTTCCCAACATGTGCCGCTTTGCCTCTGGGTAATACACCTACCACCATTCTTCAGCAACAGTATCCATGGCACCATTCCGTATTTCCTTCCTGGTTTCTTCATGATGGGGTGCAATATAGGTAAGGGGTGTCCATTCACTAACCATTCACCAACACACACTCAAAGCCACGTTTTAACCAGTTTCCAGATACAGAACCTCGAGGAGGGCCTTATTCACCCATATTACTAACCTAATGCCTGTATACCAAATTATACCATCACACAAATCAACCCATTACCATAATATATACATGTACATTCGAATCACCACCTTAAGCATCCCACCCCCAACCCCCTATAACCCTTCATTGTGTATACGGGGCGGGATTAGGCAGGCTTGCTCAATATGGCCTTTCCTACCGCAATTCTGGCATATATGCGGTGCTCTGTGACCCTGAATTGGCAGTAAAGCCTCCAACTTGTACGCAGAGACCTTACCATCAATTCGTCCCTCAACTTGCATAGATAAATGCGAGGCCTTTCTATATAAATTTCGGTCCAACAACACATGCCAACCTGAAGCAAAAATGAAGCTGCAACAATAACAAGTAATACTACAATGGGATGTATCAAATAATTCAAAATACCGTTGGCCTTACTGGAATGTCCGAAAATTACCTCCCACCAATACCCTTTAGCATCATCCTCTAGTTGATGCACTACCTCCTTTATTCTATTCTGATCATGGTAGATGACTATAGTAGCATTAGCTCTCTCTTGCTGCAGTACTCTCATCAGGTTCTCATCATTATCCCAATCTGTCAACCATTCCTGTATCCTTTTTCCCATACCCAGATTCAGGGCTCTTAGACTAACAGGGCGGTCATAATTGACATCCACAGACAGATTGGCAACATGTGGTACCACATAATTCCACCCCTGTGTCTGGATTTCAGAAACATCGCCCAGGGTAAACCATGCACCTCTAGCTATTGTTAGGTTCATGGCGTACCCTGTTTCCATGACCAATGTTACATTGGTATCCTTTAGGACAAAGAAACAAACTTGTCTATGTTCCAAATAATACCCAGGTGCTTCCTTCCCAGCAATGATCTCTAAATCCAGAACACCGCATGAAACATCTTCCCAACATTCCCAGCGGCGTACTAATCTGGCATACACAGGTCATGTCATGGTCATGCCTCCAACAGAGGGAAATATCAACCTACCTCCAGCCTCCCTCCACTCTGACTACAGGTGGGTAATTTAGCCATAAATGCAACAAGGTAGAATCCCCAGTCAGTAACCCCATTGATACCACATAATATACAGACCGACCCTGTATCTGGGATCAACGAGTAAGCCAAACACCTTCCATAATCCAAACTAGTGCAGCCCATCCAGGTGTTAGACCACCACTTTGGATTATTGTAAACAATGTGTTTTGGCAGTATCTTACTGAGCTGTGAAGCTAACTCATATGGCCACTGTCCCTCATATCGAGACTGCACCATCAGCTTGATGTTGGTTGATAATTCTGCCTGCCCCTGTGTGCATGCCAAAGCCCATGATACATTCTTGCCTTGTGCCACCACACCCTCTACCTACCTCTCCAAATGGTAGATAAACTCTTGAGCCACTTTAACCTGGGGCATTCAATTGCATGTTATTAAAGATGTCAATAATCTCTCTCTGAGCAACAAACCCCCGCTTACTGTCTGCCGCTACGGCTGAGAGTTTGTTCCTCAGGATACTGACATTCACTTCATTAACAACGCCCATCCCTGCTCCTATTCCCCCCAATATAGTGCTGAATACATCCCTCCTCTTTCGGTTGCTCCTTAGAAATAAGCGGCCTGAATGAACATCATTCTGTGTCCACACACCTCTGGGAGCAAGCCACTGGTACAATGACTGCACTCGATTCAGTATATATTCAGCATATATAGGGTAATAGATGTTTATCAACCACTGTGAGATGCTGAAGTGCCATGTGACATACTGTACCCCGGTAGCCAGCATATGGGAAGAGCTTAGAACCATTTGTAGTGGTTCCCCTCTTTCCAACGAAACATGTTTTTGTGAATAGACATGGGCATCGCCTGTGCAGGGTTCCAACTGCTCAGGTGAGACATCAACCAGGTGTATCTCCACTATGTGCAGCTTTGGTGTCCCACGTGTCCTGTAACCGGACTGCTAAAATTGAGACACCATCCCTACATGGAAATTCTCACCCCGTTGATGTGTCCTCTGGAGCTCTCCAGTCTGGCCAACAGACACCTAAGTGTCAGCCTCCTGGGTACCTGCCTCATGTTAATACAGTTATGCCAATACCTATGTCACACATCAAAAACATATTTCCTTGCACTCAATTCCTCACCAAAAAAACAAACATATTTTCCACTTCTTGTTCTGAAGGATTGGATAGGTTGCATTCCTTCCCTAACCTCCAACCCATGCCAGATGGCTTTCTTTACCACACAGTGATTAGACCACTTGTAAACTCCAACTCTGGCCTGCCTGATCAGTGACACTCCAGAACTATGATATTAAACCATGTTGCCATCCAACACCCCTAACACCCATTTGTTTTATAAATACATTTTACTCTTAAAGCGGAGTTCCACCCAAAAGTGGAACTTCCGCTTTAAGCACTCCTCGCCCCCTTACATGCCACATTTGACATGTAATTTTTTTGGGGGGGAGTGGATACCCTATTTTCAGAGGGACTTCCTGTCCCTCTTCCTCTTTCCTCTTCTGGGCCGCCTAGGCAACTCCTCCTCTCCTCCTAGGCGGCCCCTCCCTCCTGGCAATCTTCTGGAACACGTCACAGGTCCCAGAAGATTGCCTGGCCACTGGCAACGCGCAGCGCGACTCGCGCATGCACAGTGCGTGCCCGGCCGTGAAGCCACGGCCGGTGCCCACACCTGCAATGCCGGCGCCGCAGGGAGGAGGGGGGAGACAAGCAAGGCTTCGGGCGCAGCCGTCGCTGGACCGGGAGACAGTTAAGTTATTGTTTATTAAAAGTCAGCAGCTATACTTTTTGTACCTGCTGACTTTTAATAAACTAGAAAAACGAGTGGAACTCCGCTTTAATAGAGGGCTATGGTGATTGTTAAAGCATACTTTTTTCCATGTCCTTGCTGCTGATCTCCTACCTTCACCAATTATGCCATCCATCTTCTTCTGAGCTCTGTAGTTCCCCTGCAGTAGCCTGCTGAATTTGCTGAAAAAAACGTTATTCCCCTGTGACATCCGGTTTGTAAGACCGCTGGAGCCTCTCCATCCGGTACAGCTAGCAGCAGTCTGACACGCCCATTTGTAGTCCTCTAGCAGCAGCAGCAGCTAGGAGGACTTGCTTGCTGGAGTGGGCGGAGGGGGTCTCCAAACCCCCGGGCTGTGCTGCCCATAGAGGTGGTTTCCTCCTCCTCCCTGCCACCCCCCCTTCCCCCTCGTCCGCTGCCCGCCCGCCTGCCCGCTGTCTTATCAATGATAGCAGAGATTTCTGCTATTTCTGAAATTTCTGGGATGTGTGACCAGCGCTCTGCTTTCTCCTGCTGTATTGTAATATACACTGCAGAGCGCAGCTCGGATGCGGCTGTGACAGCGGGAAGAGTGGTGTTCACATAGCAAACATGCCAGGAATCCCAGAAATAGCAGGCATGTCATAGCAGGAGATCTCTGCTGTTTCTGGAATTCCTGGCATGTTTGCTATGTGAACACCGCTCTTCCCCCTGTCATAGCCGCATCCGAGCTGTGCTCTGCAGTGTATATCACAATATGACAAGGGAAAGCAGAGCGATGTTCACACATGGCAGGAATTCCAGAAATAGCAGAGATCTCTGCTATCATTGATGAGATGGCAGCGGGCAGGTGGGGGGTTATAGCACTGATGAGCATTGATAAGAGGCACTGGTGGGGGGCATGGTATCACCGCACTGATGGGCACTGATAAGAGGCACTGGTGGAGGGGCATGGTGTCACCATACTGATGGGCACGGATAAGCGGCACTGGTGGGGGGCATGGTGTCACCGCACTGATTGGCACTGATAAGAGGCACTGGTAGGGGACATGGTGTCACCGCACTGATGGGCACTGATAAGAGGCACTGGTAGGGGGCATGGTGTCACCACACTGACGGGCACTGAGAAGAGGCACTTCTAGGGAGCATGATATCCCCGCTCTGATGGGCACTGATAAGCAGCACTGGTGGCAGGCATGGTGTCACCGCACTGATGGGCACTGGTAAGAGGCACTGGTAGGGGGCATGGTGTCACCGCACTGATGGGCACTGATAAGAGGCACTGCTAGGGGGCACGGTGTCACCGCACTGATGGGCACTGATAAGCGACACTGGTAGGGGGCACAGTGTCACCGCACTGATGGGCACTGATAAGCAGCACTGGTAGGGGTACGGTGTCACCGCACTGATGGGCACTGATAAGAGGCACTGGTAGGGGGCACGGTGTCACCCCACTTATAAGAGACACTGGTAGGTGCATGGTGTCACCGTACTGATGGGCACTGATAAAAGGTAGTGGTGGGGGGGCATGGTGTCACCACATGAATGGCCACTGATAAGAGGCACTGGTGGTGGGCAAGGTGTTACCGTACTGATGGGCACTAATAAGAAGCACTGGTGGGCACAGTGTCACCACACTGATGGGCACTAAGAGGCACTTGTGGGGGGGCATGGTGTCACCACACTGATGGGCACTAATAAGAGGCACTGGTGGGGGGCATGGTTTAATCGCACTGAGGGGCACTGATAAGCAGCACTGGTGGGCACGGTGTCACCGCACTGATGGGCACTGATAAGCAGCACTGGTGGGCACGGTGTCACCACACTGATAAGCCGCACTGGTGGGCACAGTGTCACTGCACTGATGGGCACTGATAAGCAGCACTGGTGGGCACAGTGTCATCGCACTGATAAGCAGCACTAGGGGGCACGGTGTCACCGCACTGATAAGCGGCACTCGTGGGCACGGTGTCACCGCACTGATAAGTGGCACTAGTGGGCATGGTGCCCCCGCACTGATAAGCGGCACCGGTTGGCACGGTGTCACCGCACTGATGGGCACTGATAAGCAGCACTGGTGGGCATGGTGTCACCACACTGTTAAGCAGCACTGGTGGGCACAGGGTCACCGCACTGATGGGCACTGATAAGCGGCACTGGTGAGCACTATGTGACTGCGCTGATGGGCACTGATAAGTGGCACTGGTGTGACTGCACTGATGGGCACTGATAAGTGGAACTGCGTGACTGCACTGATGGGCCCTGATAAGTGAAACTGATGAGGCTGCACCGTTTACTGACACCGTACCCTTCCATACATCTGTAGGAGTTGAGCTAAATAAGCCCTGGTGTGTGTCCCTAACAAAGGTGAGCAGTCCACCGCATCCCAACAATACATAAATTGAGAGGGTGGCCCCAAGAAAAAGGGATATTAGGGTAGATGCTCAAACCACACTAAGTATATAAAAGTATAAATCGTTTCATCGTGTTGGACGAGGCTGTCTCTTAGCTCCTATATACATACACAGGTCAGTACTTTGGCGGTATTTGCTTAGATACATCAGCAATCCCTGTTTCTCCCTTTGTGCTGCTACTTATTATTATCCCTTATCTTATATATATATATTTTTTGGAGCAGGGTTGCTCCTTGGCAGGCACTCTGTGGGAAGACCCTTTGAGGCGACCTACAATGCGGGCTGAAATACTCACATTTTAAGGGTCCTGACCCCTGCCCCATGCGGTTGTGGTGGATTTGGGCGTAAGATAATTTTATTTCTTTTTCTGTTTATACCCGTCCTATTTTGCTACTATATTCAAGTTAGTCTCATTACCCTTGTTTATCTCCCCACTATGCCCTTAGGAGCCTCTCTTCCTTTTTTGTACATCCGGTCCATGTGGAGAGTTACGTCTATCTATCTGCAGTTTGCAGTCTCAATACTTACCATGAGCCTATCTCCTATCCTCATTGTGGGACAATTGGAGAAAAGTCTTTCCTTACGCTGAATGTTTTACATATCCGGGTGAGCCCACTCCTCTGTGTGTATTGTTTGTCATGAACCATCTCGCAGGCATGCATTTGTATGTGTAATTACCTCTCTCTTTACCACATGTATTACTGTATTACCAAATATCTTGTACCTTACTTTGTTTTTTGTCTGTACTATACTTATATTTGTACATTCTATTCCATAGAATTGATATTTTCGGCAATACAATATTCCCCTGAGGAAGATACAACACTTATTGTGATATCGAAACATGTTGGGACATACGTCTTGATCACCGGTGGGCCATACCCACTTTGCCCACTGTGTAGTATACGTATCTTGTATTGCTTTGTATTTTTTATATGTCTGTCCATATGTACAAATCATGTGTTTTTACTGTTCATAAATAAACGATTTATACTTTTATATACATAGTGTGGTTTGAGCATCCACCCTAATATCCCTTTTCCTTGGGGCCACCCTCTCAATTTATACATCTGTAGGGGCAAAGTTTCATTTTTATGTCCTATTTTCAGTGTGATATGTATTATACGTGATGTTACATATCACAGAGACCGGTATTGTGGTAATATTGAAGTTTATTGAGATTTCCATACATTAGAGGGTTCCACCATTATTGTGTTATTGATTAGTAAGTTAGTGCTGCACTTTTTTGTGTTTTTCTCATGCCGACATTTACTTGTGCCACATCCTGATATAAAAGATCACGGCTCTTTCATTCTGTGGTACGGTTGGGGATGTTCTCATATACACCATACCAGCACTGATTGTTATAACTATCTCAAACCTGCAGGAGGAGGAGGAATATTTCTAATACTGAATTACAGCAGAGTATGTATAATATGTCATTATGGGATGTGTGTACAGATCAGTAATGATTATATAAAGCATGCAAGGGCAATATGTGTATCGCCTTGTGGCTGGAGAGGAGAGAAGACATGTTGTGTGTCACTGGTTAGTGGGCCTGGCTGCAGAATGAGGGGTGTGATTCATGTTGAAGTGGGCTTGTTCACATTTACATGTACAGGCTAGTGTACCTCCTACATTCATTGAAATGTGCAATGGCTGATGGGAAATGTAGTCTAAACAGAAAGAAAAGGATATGATGCAATCACTCTTCTAACAGAGCTAATATTGAAGAATACATAGTGCATCATTTGAATGAGAGAGAGCACTTTCTGTAAATTAGATTGGACATATCTCTTCAAAGGTAAGGAATTTCACAAATGTAAGAACTGTTTAGTGTAGGGATTTTTTGAAAATCCTGTAGTTCTGCTTTAAGTGCATGTCTCTCTATGGTTGCTTTGCTGGTTCCTACTGTTTTGTGTTTCAGGTGACAAGCTGCCTGCTGTTGCTAGGAAGATTTACCTCAGCTGCTGAGCGCTGGATTGGTGACAAATCCTTTGGCGGGAAACATCTAGCCAATGAGTGTAACCTTTTGCTTCTATCCTCTCCTGTCACTGGGCGGAGTCAGCATTTACCTCAGGTCTGTCAGCTGGACTCACCTCTGCATTCTCCTCAGCCTTCCGGTTGGATCTTTTGACCTGCTCTCCCACGGTCCCACCCTCCCTCCCCTTTGTTATTTCCCCTCGTACCTGTCCCTCTTTATGTGGGTAGTGTCGCCCACTTTGTGGGTGGACAGTGGTTAGTACGCTGTTACTTGGTTAAGATATTGCTGCTTGAGTCTTAGTGACTAAGCATATTTGGTTAATAACAATTCTGTTTGATATTGAAGGTCTATCGTTTTGGGTAATGTCGCCCACTTTGTGGGTGGACAGTGGTTGATAAACTGTTATTTGGTTGGTATAAGATATTTCTGCAGCAGCCTAAACTTTTCTACAATCCTTGTGTGTTTATTTTATATTTTAGGTATGTTCTTATGGTATGATGGGTGTTAATGGGGTGTACAATCCCATAGGCTTCTCTGAAGAGAAGGGTTTTCAGGGATCGTCTCAAAGAAAGCAGAGTAGGAGATAGTCAGACAATTTGGGGTATGGAGTTCCATAGGATAGGAGAGGCTCGAGAAAAGTCCTGGAGGCAAGCATGTGAGAAGGTGCTGAGAGAACTAGAGAGCAGGAGGTCTTGGGAGGAACAAAGGAAACAAGCAGGTTGGTATTTTGAGACAAGGTTAGTGATGTAGCTGGGGGCAGAGTTGTGAATGGCTTTGTAAGTTGTTAGTATTTGGAATTTAATTTGTTGGGTGAGTGGCAGCCAATGGAGGGATTGCCAGAGAGGAGTAGCAGTAGGAGTACCAGTACCCATTAATGCAGCCATACCAGTGCCCATTAATGCAGCCACACCAGTGCCCATTAATGCAGCCTCACCAGTGCCCATTAATGCAACCACACCAGTGCCCATTAATGCAGCCTGATTGGTGCTCATCAGCGCAGCCACACCAGTGCCCTGTAATGCAGCCTCACCAGTGCTCATTAATGCAGCCACACCAGTGCCCATTAATGCAGCCACACCAGTGCCCATTAATACAGCCACACCAGTGCCCACCAGCGCAGCCTGATCAGTGCTCATCAGCGCAGCCACACCAGTGCCCATTAATGCAGCCTGATCAGTGCACATTAATGCAGCCACACCAGTGCCCATTAATGCAGCTTGATCAGTGTCCATTAATGCAGCCACACCAGTGCCAATTGACGCAGCCTGATCAATGCCCATTAATGCAGCTGCACAAGTGTTCATAAATGCAGCCTGATCAGTGCCCATCAATGTTAGTCCCCACTCCCCCCAGTAGCTGGTCTGGGCAGTTCTTCTACCTAGATCCCGGCCGTAGGTGGTTCCTCTGGAGCTGGAAGCCTGGGGGCGAGGTGAGCAGGCGGGGACTCCCATACCCTGTCCAGCAATAAACTAATCCCCTGGTGTGCAGCTCTTTAGAAAGAAAACTTCTCTGGGCCCCCTGTGTTCAGCAGAGGCTGGGGGACAGAGAGTGGACTATTTCATTTCTTTCCGCTTTAGGCGGTTTAATCTGCCAAAAGCTGAAAGTGAGGAAATAGTCCGCGCTCTGTCCCCAGCCCCCGCTGAACACAGGGGGCCCAGAGAAGTTTTCTTTCTAAACAGCTGCACATCTGGGGATTCGTTTATTGCTGGACAGGGTATGGGAGTCCCCGCCTGCTCACCTCCGCTCCGCTGTCATTAACCGGCCCAGTGAGCCATCGGCCCACCGGGAAACTCCAGGTGGTCCCGATAGCCAGTACAGGGAACAAAAGCAGGCAGGTGCGCCTCTAAGTGTAAACCATAATAAAATCTTTTATTAAAAAAGTGAAGGTGCTACTCACAAACATAAAGAGTAAAACGGCATACCAGTGTGAGCCACTGCACGCTATATCCAGTAGGTTCGCCAGTGGGTTCTGGGAGTGAAGATGTAACACAGTCCTGTCCGCACTGCTGTGACACAGGCAAACGCCGGTGGCTCCCGACGCTTCCGGGTCTCTGCTCAGCTATGTCGGGACCTCACTTCCGATTCTGGCTGGTTGGTGTAATGACCTGCCGGCGATGCATTTTTCGAGGCCTACGCCCCTTCTTCAGACCGAGAAGAAGGGGCGTAGGCCTCGATAACTGTGTGATTCATGTTGAAGTGGGCTTGTTCACATTTACATGTACAGGCTAGTGTACCTCCCACATTCATTGAAATGTGCAATGGCTGATGGGAAATGTAGTCTAAACAGAAAGAAAAGGATATGATGCAATCACTCTTCTAACAGAGCTAATATTGAAGAATACATAGTGCATCATTCGAATGAGAGAGAGCACTTTCTGTAAATTAGATTGGACATATCTCTTCAAAGGTAAGGAATTTCACAAATGTAAGAACTGTTTAGTGTAGGGAGGTGTACTAATGTGGGATTTTTTGAAAATCCTGTAGTTCTGCTTTAAGTGCATGTCTCTTTATGGTTGCTTTGCTGGTTCCTACTGTTTTGTGTTTCAGATGACAAGCTGCCTGCTGTTGCTAGGAAGATTTACCTCAGCTGCTGAGCACTGGATTGGTGACAAATCCTTTGGCGGGAAACATCTAGCCAATGAGTGTAACCTTTTGCTTCTATCCTCTCCTGTCACTGGGCGGAGTCAGCATTTACCTCAGGTCTGTCAGCTGGACTCACCTCTGCATTCTCCTCAGCCTTCCGGTTGGATCTTTTGACCTGCTCTCCCACGGTCCCACCCTCCCCTCCCTTTGTTATTTCCCCTCGTACCTGTCCCTCTTTATGTGGGCAGTGTCGCCCACTTTGTGGGTGGACAGTGGTTGGTACGCTGTTACTTGGTTAAGATATTGCTGCTTGAGTCTTAGTGACTAAGCATATTTGGTTAATAACAGTTCTGTTTGATATTGAAGGTCTATCGTTTTGGGTAATGTCGCCCACTTTGTGGGTGGACAGTGGTTGGTAAACTGTTATTTGGTTGGTATAAGATATTGCTGCAGCAGCCTAAACTTTTCTACAATCCTTGTGTGTTTATTTTATATTTTAGGTATGTTCTTATGGTATGATGGGTGTTAATGGGGTGTACAATCCCATAGGCTTCTCTGAAGAGAAGGGTTTTCAGGGATCGTCTCAAAGAAAGCAGAGTAGGAGATAGTCAGACAATTTGGGGTATGGAGTTCCATAGGATAGGAGAGGCTCAGGAAAAGTCCTGGAGGCGAGCATGTGAGAAGGTGATGAGAGAACTAGAGAGCAGGAGGTCTTGGGAGGAACAAAGGAAACAAGCAGGTTGGTATTTTGAGACAAGGTTAGTGATGTAGCTGGGGGCAGAGTTGTGAATGGCTTTGTAAGTTGTTAGTATTTGGAATTTAATTTGTTGGGTGAGTGGCAGCCAATGGAGGGATTGCCAGAGAGGAGTAGCAGTAGGAGTACCAGTACCCATTAATGCAGCCATACCAGTGCCCATTAATGCAGCCTAATCAGTTTTTTTATTAAAAAAGTGAAGGTGCTACTCACGCTATATCCAGTAGGTTCGCCAGTGGGTTCTGGGAGTGAAGATGTAACACAGTCCTGTCCGCACTGCTGTGACACGGGCAAACGCCCGTGGCTCCCGACGCTTCCGGGTCTCTGCTCAGCGATGTCGGGACATCACTTCCGGTTCTGGCTGGTTGGCATAATGACCTGCCGGCGATGCATTTTTCGAGGCCTACGCCCCTTCTTCAGACCGAGAAGAAGGGGCGTAGGCCTCGATAACTTGTCGCCGCCATGTCATTACACCAACAAACCAGAACCGGAAGTGACGTCCCGACATCGCTGAGCAAAGACCAGGAAGTGCCGGGAGACACCGGCGTTTGCCCGTGTCACAGCACCGCGGTCAGGACTGTGTTACATCTTCACCCCCGGAACCCGCTGGTGAACCTACTGGATATAGTGTGCAGTAGCTCACACTGGTATGCCGTTTTACTCTTTATGTTTGTGAGCAGCACCTTCACTTTTTTAATAAAATATTTTATTATGGTTTACACTTAGAGGCCCACCTGCCTGCTTTTGTTCCCTGTTTTAGAAGTCCATTCTACTTCTCGCATGGTGCAGCCCATAGGAGAACCAAAACTTTATCCATCTGGACTATCACAACAGGACTGTTGCGTACACACATGCTTTTTCCTCCCCCTCCCTCCCCTGCCCTAATGTCTAGATGCGCTAACAATACTTTTACCGATAGCCAGTACAGGTCTGCCTAAAACCTTGGCATGCGGGGATGGGCTGAAAGTAGTGCTATTGATCTTGACAGAGAAATCAGGGGAAGAGGCATGTGGGGAAGGAAATATTATGAGCTCGGTTTTGGATATATTGAGTTTGAGGAATGATATGTCTGTTAATAAATCAGTGAAACGTGAGGAGACTGAAGGAGTGAAAAAATGCAAAATTCACTAGAAAATAGGTCTCCGAAATGCATCAACCACACATGCATACATGTAAACCCAGCCTAAAGCCTCATACACACGATGAGAATATTATTGGATGAATTACCATCCATTTTTTTTTTTTTTTGCATGCTAGTCCCATATCGAAAACCAATAGGATACTAAAAGTTACGAAAATTCTCATACAACAGAATACAGCTTTGGAAGTGATATAATGTATTGTTTTGTAATGTAATGTATTCTTTTATTTCTGTGCATGCGTGGTCTTGGTCTTACGATTTTTTTTCGGATGAATACTGTACTGATTAACCACTTCCTGACTGCACGATAGCCGAATGATGGCCACAGCAAGGTCATCCAGTTCTGGAAGGGCGTCATATGGCCTATTCCTGGGATCACGCCTGCCGTGCGCTCACTGCAGCGCGCTCTGTGATCGCTGTGTCCTTATCACAGGAGAGGAGAGGCGATAACTTTCTTGTGTGAAAGGGACATCTATACAGATTATCAGTGCCCAAGTCCCAACAGTGCCAACCAGTGCTGCCTATCAGTGCTCACTGATGCTGACAATCAGTGCCCATCAGTGCTGCCAATCAGTGCTCATCAGTGGTGCCCATAAGTGCTTCCTCATCAGTGTTACCTATCAGTGCCCATCAATGCCACCTATCACTGGCCATCAGTGCCAGTTATCGGTGCCCTTCAGTGCGGCTTCATCAGTGCCCATCAATGCCGCCTATCAGTGGCCATCAGTGCCACCTCATCAGTGCCCATCAGTGCTGCCTATCAGTGACCATCAGTGCCACCTCATCAGTGCCCATAAATGCCGCCTCATCAGTGCCCATCAGCTCAGCCTCATCAGGGCAACCTCATCAGCGCAGCTCAATGAAAGAGAAAAATTATCTGTTTACAAAATTGGATAACAAACTACGGAACACATTTTTTTTTCTTCAAAATTTTCGGTCTTTTTTTGTTTATTTAGCAAAAAATAAAAAACCGAATGGTGATTAAATACCACTAAAAGAAAGCTCTATTTGTGTGAACAAAATTAATAAAAATGTCATATGGGTACAGTGTAGCATAACTGCGCAATTGTCATTCAAAGTGTGAGAGCGCTGAAAGCTGAAAATTGGCCTGGGCCGTAAGGGGGTAAAAGCGCCAAGTAGGAAAGTGGTTAAATGAAAATGTCACCACCTACGGGGGGGGGGGGGTAAACAGTGCCTGCAAGGCACTTTTACCCCCTTCCTGCCAAGGCCAATCGTTCTGGTATCATACAAGAAAAAAAAATTGTGTTTGTCCCTTCTGATAATTTCACATGAACTGTCGTGATTGGCTCTTGAAAGCTGTGTACTAACGATCGCACGATTGCCCCGAAAGCTGTAATTTTTGTCATGTGTATTAAAGAGGAAGTAAACCCTGATGGGTTTTACTTCCTCTTTATTACCCTGCAAAGTAGAAGTATAATAGGCTAGTATGCATCGCATATTAGCCCATTATGTGTTACTTACCTGCATTCGAAGCCCGCGCTCTCCCTGCTCCATGCCGCGTCCATCTTTGCCGCCTCTTCTTTCCGGGGCCGTGGACTCCGGCTCTGTGATTGGTCAGAGATGTGTGACGTCACTCCAGCGCATGCGCGCGGTAGCTGCCAATTGCGGCACAATGTTAGTGAAGAAACGGCACGGCGGCCCATTTCTTCACTTCGCATGTGTTGATGACGTCGGCACATGTGAGTCTTGTATATCTCTAACAGTGCAGGTTTAAGAGATATTCACGGAACCTACAGGTAAGCCTTATTATAGGTAAAGAGTTTACAACCACTTCAGCCCCGGAAGGATTTCCCACATTAAGACCAAAGCACTTTTTGCGATTCGGCACTGCGTCGCTTTAACTGACAATTTCACAGGCGTGCAACGGTGTATCCAAACAAAATTGGCCTCCTTTTTTCACCACACATAGAGCTTTCTTTTGGTGGCATTTGATTACCTCTGCGTCACTTCTGATCACCACTATAAACAAAAAAAGAGTGACAATTTTGAAAAAAAACAAATTTTTTTGGCTATAATAAATGTCCAAAAAAAAAATAACAAAATTTAAAAAAACAAATTTATTCATTCATATAGTATATGTACTTCTACATATTTGTGGTAAAAAAAAATTGCATTAGCGTTTATTGATTGGTTTGCGCACAAGTTGCCCCATTTACAAACCATGAGAATTAATTTATGGCATTTTTACAAGTTTTTTTTTTTTTTACTAGTGATGGCGGCGATCTGTGATTTTTATCGGGACTGCGATATTGCGGCGGACATGTCGGACATTTTTTACACTTTTTTTGGGACCATTGACATTTATACAGCGATCAGAAATTTAAATAGCCACTGATTACTGTATAAATGTCATTGGCAGGGAAGAGGTTAACCTGCAGGGGGCAATCAAGGGGTTTACTGTGTTCCCTGGGTGTGTTCTAACTATGAGGGGGCTGGGCTGACAGGGAAATAAGAGATCTAACTGATCCCAGTGACCGGGATCAGTAGATCACTGTCATGCCGCCTGACAGAGCAAGGAACTGCTGTGTTTACATCGGCGGTTCCCCGATTTTCTTCTCTAACAGACGATCTCGGATCGTCGGCAGACATTGAGTCCACCCGACCAGCGGCTCTGCTCAGGGAGCACGCGCTTGCCCCACTTTAATCCAGGGCACATATGAATTAGTCAGGTTCTGAGGCTAATATAATGCAAATAAGGCAAGTGAGTTAAATTACCACCTTAATCAGCCAAAGAACCTGTGTAATTCATATGTGCCCTGGATTAAAGGGACGATGTGGCAACCCTTCTAGCTGCGCGGATCGCCGTTTATAGATGGCGATTTGCGATGTCGAGCCACTCTGCAGCAGTAAATGTACGCGACGCGGTCCGGAAGTGGTTAAGCTGGATACACATTGTACAATTTCCTTTAGATTTACCTTCAACTATTTAGTGCAAGGGCCTGCCTGATTGCATACAAATGGAAAGTGTTTAGATCTGACCTCGTATAATATGGTTTTGGTAAATAGGGAAGATTGTACAAAAGCTTTGTTCTACTTTCATTTATTCAGTGTGAAGACAAGGCATCTTTAGTAAATCAGCCCCATGGCCTCTATGCATTATGGGAAATCCTTCTACTAAAACCATCCCTTGATTTCCCTGTGTGTGGCTATTTTTATATTCCATCCTTGCTCTGAAAAACCAGCTCATCCAGCTCCCCCACTCACAGACCTCTCACCCTGCTCTGCCATCACACTGACACCGCGGACACACCCAAAACACTACCACTAACTTGTGATTGGTGGGCCGCAGTGAGTGGGCGGGGCGGCGCTGCCAGAGATACGATGTGTTTGGTTTCCTGGGTGTGTGGCTGTGTACACATGTACCGGCTCTCCCGGGCTTCGGCCGTTCTCTCTGTGTGTGATCTGTCATAGGGATGCTGTATGGGTGACGGATGGCGGCTAACACTTCCCCCCGACCCACAGGGTCCACCCTACTACTGCCTGTCAGCGATCTGCTCCACATGCCCCTGGAACAGGTGAGTGCATGGACTTCCTCACTCTGTACACAGCATATACCTGTACAGTATACACTCCTCTACCGTGCATGGGATCATATACACTCCCTACAGTATACACTTCTCTACTGTGCATGAGATCATATACACCCCCTACAGTATACACTTCTCTACCGTGCATGGGATCATATACACTCCCTACAATATACACTTCTCTACTGTGCATGAGATCATATACACCCCCTACAGTATACACTTCTCTACTGTGCATGAGATCATATACACCCCCTACAGTATACACTTCTCTACTGTGCATGGGATCATATACACCCCCTACAGTATACACCCATCTACTGTGCATGAGATCATATACACCCCCTACAGTATACACTTCTCTACTGTGCATGGGATCATATACACTCCCTACAGTATACACTTCTCTACTGTGCATGAGATCATATACACCCCCTACAGTATACACTTCTCTACTGTGCATGGGATCATATACACCCCCTACAGTATACACCCATCTACTGTGCATGAGATCATATACACCCCCTACAGCATACACTTCTCTACTGTGCATGGGATCATATACACTCCCTACAGTATACACTTCTCTACTGTGCATGAGATCATATACACCCCCTACAGTATACACTTCTCTACCGTGCATGAGATCATATACACCCCCTACAGTATACACTTCTCTAACGTGCATGGGATCATATATATCTCTACAGTATACACTTCTCTACTGTGCATGGGATCATATACACCCCCTACAGTATACACTCGTCTACCGTGCATGGGATCATATACACTCCCTACAGTATACACTTCTCTGCTGTGCATGGGATCATATACACCTCCTACAGTATACACTCCTCTACTGTGCATGGGATCATATACACCCCCTACAGTATACACTTCTCTGCTGTGCATGGGACCATATACACCCCCTACAGTATACACTCCTCTACTGTGCATGGGATCATATACACCCCCTACAGTATACACTCCTCTACCGTACATGGGACCGTATACACTTCTCTGCTGTGCATGGGACCATATACACCCCCTACAGTATACACTCCTCTACCGTGCATGGGACCATATACACCCCCTACAGTATACACTCCTCTACCGTGCATGGGACCATATACACTCCCTACAGTATACACTTCTCTACTGTGCATGGGATCATATACACTCCCTACAGTATACACTTCTCTACTGTGCATGAGATCATATACACCCCCTACAGTATACACTCCTCTACCGTGCATGGGACCATATACACCACCTACAGTATACACTTCTCTGCTGTGCATGGGACCATATACACCCCCTACAGTATACACTTCTCTACTGTGCATGAGATCATATACACCCCCTACAGTATACACTTCTCTACCGTGCATGGGATCATATACACCCCCTACAGTATACACTTCTCTACCGTGCATGGGATCATATACACCCCCTACAGTATACACTTCTCTACCGTGCATGAGATCATATACACCCCCTACAGTATACACTTCTCTACCGTGCATGGGATCATATATATCTCTACAGTATACACTTCTTTACTGTGCATGGGATCATATACACCCCCTACAGTATACACTCCTCTACCGTGCATGGGATCATATACACTCCCTACAGTATACACTTCTCTGCTGTGCATGGGATCATATACACCTCCTACAGTATACACTTCTCTACCGTGCATGAGATCATATACACCCCCTACAGTATACACTTCTCTACTGTGCATGAGATCATATACACCCCCTACAGTATACACTTCTCTACCGTGCATGAGATCATATACACCCCCTACAGTATACACTTCTCTACTGTGCATGGGATCATATACACCCCCTACAGTATACACTCCTCTACTGTGCATGGGATCATATACACCTCCTACAGTATACACCCCTCTACTGTGCATGGGATCATATACACTCCCTACAGTATACACTTCTCTACTGTGCATGAGATCATGTACACCCCCTACAGTATACACTCCTCTACCGTGCATGGGACCATATACACTCCCTACAGTATACACTTCTCTACTGTGCATGGGATCATATACACTCCCTACAGTATACACTTCTCTAATGTGCATGACATCATATACACCCCCTACAGTATACACTTCTCTACCGTGCATGGGACCATATACACTCCCTACAGTATACACTTCTCTGCTGTGCATGGGACCATATACACCCCCTACAGTATACACTCCTCTACCGTGCATGGGACAATATACACCTACTGTATACACTCCTCTACTGTGCATGGGATCATATACACTCCCTACAGTATACACTCCTCTACCGTGCATGGGATCATATACACCACCTACAGTATACACTTCTCTGCTGTGCATGGGACCATATACACCCCCTACAGTATACACTTCTCTACCGTGCATGAGATCATATACACCCCCTACAGTATACACTTCTCTACCGTGCATGGGATCATATATATCTCTACAGTATACACTTCTCTACTGTGCATGGGATCATATACACTCCCTACAGTATACACTTCTCTACCATGCATGGGATCATATACACCCCCTACAGTATACACTTCTCTACCGTGCATGGGACCATATACACTCCCTACAGTATACACTTCTCTGCTGTGCATGGGACCACATACACCCCCTACAGTATACACTCCTCTACCGTGCATGGGATCATATACACCACCTACAGTATACACTTCTCTGCTGTGCATGGGACCATATACAGCAGAGAAGTGTATA
>BLSH010262742.1:5185669-5199570 GCA_018402905.1 Glandirana rugosa
GTGCAGTGCTCTGAGGTGGGGGTAGGGTGTACAGTGAGGGATGTAGGGTTCTGTGAGGTGGGGGCACGGTGTATAGTGAGGGGTGCTGTGTTCTATGGGGTGAGGGGTTCAGGGTTCTATGAGGTGGGGGAGGGTGAGGGGTGCAGGGTTTTATGGGGTGGGGGCAGGGTGTATAGTGAGGTGTGTTGGGTTCTCTGAGGTGGAGACATGGTGTATAGTGAGGGGTGCTGTGTTCTATGGGGTGGCGGCAGGGTGAAAAGTGAGGGGTGCAGTGTTTTTATGGGGTGGGGGCTGGGTGAGGGGTGCAGTTTTCTATGGGGTGGGGGCAGGGTGAAAAGTGAGGAGTTTAGTGTTCTATGGGGCGGGGACAGGGGGAACAGTGAGAGGAGCAGTGTTCTATAGGGCGTGGGCAGGGTGAACAGTGAGGGGGGCAGGGCTCTATGGGATGGAGGCAGATTGAACAGTGAGGGGGGCAGGGTTCTATAGGGTGGGGGTAGGGTGAACAGTGAGGGGGCAGGGTGAACAGTGAGGGGAGCAGGGTTCTGAAAGGCAGATTAGTATGGGATGAGGGGTGCAGGGTAGATGGGAGGTGCAGGAGGAGGAGAGAGCTCCTGCATAGGTCAAGAAGAGTCCGTGTTGGAGGTGGACGGCGTCGGAGGTGGGGGTGGAGTGCATAGGGGTGCAGATAGCCTGGCATGGTCAGAGGGGCAGCAGATCAGAGCTCTCTGTACTACTTAGAGTCGGGCAGAGAGGAGGGCAGCTGGTACTCACAATTTGGTCAGCAGACTCAGCAGCACATTCACTTGGCTGGGGGTGTGAGTCGATACTGCAAGGGAAGGAGTGACCTGGCTACCAGGACACACGGGAGGGATCCAGGGACACAGACGCAGCTGGCCGCGCGGCTTACTGCACTCGAGCCCCGCTCCCTCCCCTATTCACTTCTGACCTGCTGCTGCTTCATGTCAGTCACCGAGAGCCAGGCAGCAGGCAGAACTGGGGGAGCCGTGCATGGGCAGTGAAGGCTGTCCCTCATCACCCATTCCCGACTCCCAGCCAGGACGCAGCTGCTAATGGGAACTGCATTCCTGCTGTGGAAAAAGCACAGGAATGCCGTTCCCAATGCGTTCCCGCAGGACTCGAGTCCTGCCTGACACTCAGCTTCTGAATTGTGCAGTAGCTGATGATGCATTAGGCTTGGTTCACACTGCCACAACCGCATAACTTACAGTGCGACTTTGCCAGGCTAATTCGGCACAACTTTGAAGCAACTTCAGGGAATGCCTGTGTAATCTTCCTGTAATGTTGGCTCCAAATCACACCAATTAAGATGAGGATCAGAGTTGGAGGCAACTTCCATTAGTCTATGGGCATAAGTCGGATCGAAGTCGCTTTGAAAGTCGGAGCAGCTTCAATAGTGCTAATTAAGACATCTCTGATTGACTAAAATGAGATTTCACGTGTTATGCGACTTGGGTTCTCACAAGCTGGATCCCAAGTCGTGGCAGCGCGAACCGAACCTTAAGGGTCCATTCACACTCGTACGACTCCAAAGTTGCGCCGACTTTGGTGCAACTTTGAAGCAACTTTAGATGGGTGCAACTTGGATACGACTTTGGCTTTGACCAGTTATAATGCACAACTGTTGCACAACTGGGTTGACATTGAGGTCTTTGGCCCTCAAGGTGCATGAAAGTTGGACAAAAGTAGTATAT
This sequence comes from Glandirana rugosa, assembly GCA_018402905.1. Lineage (NCBI taxonomy): Eukaryota > Metazoa > Chordata > Amphibia > Anura > Ranidae > Glandirana > Glandirana rugosa. Next base: position 5,187,382 of record BLSH010262742.1, read on the forward strand.
GAACTACTTTTAAGTTGCTGCAACTTTTAGTCACACATATATGAATGGCTATCATTGGAAAACATGGGGAACGACTTGTCATGCGACTTTGATGTCCAAAGTTGCCTGACAAGGCGCACAAGTGTGAATGGAGCCTTAATGTCCCCCCTTATGCTTGAAGTGTCCATCCCCATGATTGGCCTGGTTGAAACCCAGGCTGAGGTTGCCACATTTTACATCACAGCGGGTCTGTTTTGATGTGCAGTTAGGGGACATTTCTTTTACTACACAATATTATTCACCTGACTAAAAAACCTAATTCTGAAATTGCCTTCTAATTCCATTTGTTTTCTTAAAGCGGAGTTCCACCCAGACATTTTTTTTTTTACATCATTCAAGTCCTTTCCCTATATAGACTTACCTTTGAAGGAGAAAAAAAAATTATACTCACCCTAAGTCGCTTGTTGCTAGGTGGTCTCTGTAATCTGCCCCTATTAGGTCCTAGGCTCTTCTCACTTCCTGCTTCCCCTGGCCTCCAGGGAGATGTGACTCGTCATTTCCCAGGAGTCAGTGGGCTTCCCTGTACTGTAAAATCGTGTTCTTTCCAGACAGGAAATGACACGATTTAAGGCGGGCCGAGATCTAGGAGTGCATGATGGTTACCCACCATGCACTTCTTTCAGGAAGAGATGCCAGGAGACCATGGATGGCCTTCAGATGCCCTCACCTAAAATGGAAAAGTCCAGCAGTGAGAGAAACGAAATTGTGAGTAAAAAATACATGTAATTACTAGGCGGTTTGAAAGTAAGGAAACAAAAGGTTACATCTATTTAGTATTAAAGCGGAGTTCCACCCTGTTAAAAGTCAGCAGCTTTTAACAAGTGTGGGCACCCGGCTTTGGCTTCAAAGTCGGGCGCTCACTGCGCATGTGAGTCGCGCTGTGGCTTGTGAATGGCTCGGCGTATCTTCTGGGACCTGTGACGTGTCCCAGAAGATTGCTGAGAGGGAGGGGGGAAGGTGAACTTCCTTCCAGCTCCTCGGGCGCCAGGAGAGGAAGTGGAGCGTGGACCCTGTGAAAACAGGGTCCATGGCCCCCCCCCCAAAAAAAAATGACATGCCAATTGTGACATGCCAGGGGGGTCACCTCCTCTTAAAGCGGAAGTTCCACTTTTGGGTGGAACTCCGCTTTAAAAGAGGGGATGCCAAAAAAAAAAAAAATTCTGGGTGGAACTCCGCTTTAAATCTAGTTGGGTGGTGCCAGAATCAGAAGCAGACAGTTAATACAACATATTCTAGTGGAAATTTGCCATCAGCGGTAGAGCTTGCAAAGACTCATTCCACTTGCCAACTTGCGAGTTTAGGGGCTTTTCTGCCCACTTGGGCAGTGCTAACGACAGTTATTCTCCCGATGAAGATGCTTCGTAGTGGGCATGCACACCATGACCCATTCGATTCCTTTTGGTAATCTGTGCCCTGAGTGACCGATGGAGGCCGCCATGTAATAAATGGGGTCATAGCTCCCATGTGCAGTATAAAGCGGCCGTTTCCGAGGAACAAAGGCTGTGAGGCTCCAAGCAGTGTCACACAGTGAAGATTCCTGGTTAGGGACTTGGGTAAGTTATGCACACACGATGAGATTATCGGGCGAATGATCGTCCGTTTTTTTTTCCCGCATGCTAATCTCAGATCGAATCGGAAGAGTTGACTTTAGTCATGAAAATTTTCACACGACAGAATAAAAAATCGAAAGTGATGTGATGTGTTATAGTGTATTTGTATTGCATTTTCGAACGATAACTGTACTGATGAAACGAAAATAGTACGATCGGGCATCGTAAGAGAGAATTTTTCTTGCATGTCCGATAATGTCGTGATCGGCTCTCGAAAGCTCTGTACTAACGTTCCGATAATCGTACGATCGCTTCGAAAGAGGGATTTTCCATGCGATTTTCTGATCGTGTGTACGGGGCTTATTCTACTGGACAGAATTCAAGGGATGGATTTTTTTAAATACAAACTGTTTCTGTACAAAGAAACAGTTATACGTTGGCAAAGAGGGACTTTTTGGATTTCGTTTTCAACCTAATTACGTAGTAGGCTTTTCAACCTTTGCAGTCTTATAGTATTTCCTGTATTGCATTACAAGTACACAGAATACTACATATAGCCAGGAGTTGCTGTTTAACTACTAAAGTTGTTGAACTTTACATAGCTGTACCTATAAGTTATAATTACACAAGTGTACAGGGTGTGGTAGTGATTGGAGAATGGTATGCCCTGCTGCAATCCACATGTCTTACTATTGGAAAAAAAAAAATTACAGTAATTGTAAACATGGGTTTATATTAGGGAATCTTCAAATTTCTAGACATCTAAGGAGCTAAATATTTGAAAGCTTTATCACAGCAGTGTTAATTTTAACATCAAATTTCTATTTAGTTTTAGTTTCTAGTCTTTTGACTAAAATGCTATTTTAGTTTCGGTCGTATTTTAGGCCTCATGCACACTGCTGCTGGTAAATGGATGTTTAGAGGCATTTGGGTGTTTTTTTCCAGCTGCCCCTGAACTCATCTAATGTTATCTTATCAGTATATTTACACAGGGTCGTTTCCAGGCAGTTGAATTTAGAGGCTTTTTTTGGAAAGCAAAAAAATGCATTCAGATGGAATTTCAGAGGCATTTGAAACGTCAAATGCCTGTAACAGCTTGTAAACGCACCTAAACGCCTAATGTGCGTTTAGCAGTGTTTCGTTTTAGAGGCGTTTGTCATTTAAAGAAAAAAAAAAGCCTCTAGACGCGAACGCGGCATGTAAAACGCAAAAAGTATCGGTTTCTAGCTGTCAAAAAAATTGTTCAGGGGAGGTTGAAAAAGCGTCCCGTGGTCATGGAGCCTTAGTCATCTGAGTTATTTTAGTCAACTAAAATCTACTTTTTAGTTTAGTTAAATATTAATGCACTATTTTTGTAGAACTGCCAAACATTATATACTCTTGGATTAAAAATCTAGAGGTTTTATTATTTATAGTATTAGGTTTTGAACATGCACTACAGACACAGATTTAGCCGTTGTTATATAAATTCAATTTAGTTTTAGCTCTAGTCTTTTGACTAAAATGCCATTTTGTTTTAGTCGTATTTTAGTCATCTGAATTTGTTTAGTTTTAATTGTATTTAGTATTAATTTAGTCAACAAAAATGGCGGCGATCCCCTACCCGCTCCTTGCCCCCCCCCCGGACACAGTGAGCGCGCCTCTGGCGGCGTGCGCTCACAGCACTAGTTATCGCAGCCGCCGTCCTATGAAGGCGGTTTGCGATAACAAGCCACTCTGTCGCCGTCAGACTGCAGTCGGCAAGTGGTTAAAATTGCGTAGCCCAGTGGAACGGAGCGAAACTACGGTGCCTAAAGATTTCCATAGGTGATGCTTTAAAAGCCTTTACAGGCTAATAGTTTAGAGTTATGGAGGAGGTCTGGAAAGAGAATTGTTGCTCTTGCTTTGAAGTTTACGTTGATACCTCACATGTGTGGTGTGATCATTGCTTACATATGCTTCCGGGACCTATGTGCGCCTGAGCATTTGGGTGGGGGGGCGTGGCACTTTACATTTTTTACAATTATTTTATTTTTTTACACTGTAATTTTTTTTTTTTTTTTCTTTTTATCAACTTTGTATGAACAACATCCCTTATGATACCATGGGCTGTGAGAGTTTCCATTTTTGGAGAGACTTGGGGGCCTATAAAAGCATCTGATCAAACAGAGATCAGTCTGGTAATGGCTTGTTTACATGAGACTGAAATCAATAGTGCCAAAATCCTCGTTGTTGACATCACACAGTGGGAGGAACAACATCTGTTTCTTTCACTGTGTCCAGTGGCATCCTTAATGGGCTCCCAGATCAGACGGTAGAACCTGGTAAAGGCTGCGGGAGAGAGATGGGGACCCCTTTCCTCTACCTGTAAAAGTGATCCAGTGGCTGTATAATCACTTGGGTCACTTTTACCATGTAGGGAATCACTTCCTGCAAAAAAAACTGTACCGGCGTTTGTACCCTCCTGTAAATAAATGTTCTGGGATAATGGTTGTAGCCTCCTGAAAAAAAATTGTACTGATTATCATGGTTGTAGCCTCGTCCATAACCACCTCAACCTTAGGCCATTCGTAAAGGGCCTAAGGACTGGAAAGGGGTTAACCCCTTGGCGCTGGCTGCTTACAAATATGTGGCCTGGTCCTTGGTGCAGAGGGGCCTCATATTTGCGTGAATTGCAGTCCAAACAGCTATGCCGAGAGTGCATACGATGCATGCTCCCAACAGTTACTGACGCCTAACCAAAAGCTCCCGATTGCTGCTTGCAATTGGGAGTTTTTGGATCACGTGACCTCCGTGATGACCACGGTCATGTGCTCTTACGCCTCCCAGCGTCCTAAATTTTTTTAAAGGGCCAGGAGGCGCCGGCCCAAAAAAGTTAGACCCTCTCACCAGATCATTTCAGCAAAAATCTTTTCATATATGTGCATTTGATGTATTTTATGCGTGTTATTTACCAACAAAAGCTGTCTTGAGGCTCGGTTCACACTGTCTAAGTATGCGGCTCACAGCAGGGGTCCCGTGCGTCCCTGTTCTCCATTTCAGGGATGAATCAGGCTCGAATTGTTGCCTGAATTCTGACCTAAAATGGAGCCAAAAGCTCACAGGACTCTTGTGCAAACCGATACATGGCCGCCATGGAGCTGTGTGAATAGGCTCCATTGAGAGCCGGTCACAGTCTCAACAAATTGGATGCGGAGAAACCTGAATCCAATTCGCATCAGTGTGAACCCAGCCTGAGACTTTTACTGAATGACACCATCAGAGCTGTCACAAGTTACACTATATTATTCCCCTTCGCTCTACCCCGGGGTGGGTAAAAGGTTATGTAGGGAGGTGAAGGGATGGGTAGAGGAGCTGCGTATTTTGATACTCCCAGAAGAGGTGAGGACTATGGCATGCAGGTGCTGGAGGCTGTGCTAGGAAATTGTCTCTCCTGGAGTAGTCAAATATTCTAGCAAGTTCAAAGACACATTACAAGTGAATAAACAAATCAGCTAGGGAAAAAAAATTGCATTTAGATAGCTTTATTTTTCTGTACTATTTCTTTTAAAGTGGATTTTCACCTTTTCAAATAAGTTTGCTCTTCTCCATCCCACTCTTCCACCGCTATACAAATATCAGTGTTAGTCCTGGTTCACACTATTGCGATGCGAGAACCAGTGCAATTCCAGTGCTGGTTCCCGCTTCGCATCTCTCCAGTAGGCAGTTCACACTGCCCTCTGCGAACCGCTACAGGTGTCAATACAAAGTTAATGACACCCCCAGATTGGTTCACAGATCGCAGTGCAACTCTGATTTCAGACAGGAATCGGATCGCATGGGTGTGAACACCCATGTGATCGGATTCCAGTGTGGGTGGAAAAAAGGTTCCTGCACAGTTTTTCATGCAAATCCTGGGCACTAATGGGCACTGATAGGTGGCACCAGTACGCACTGATAGGGGCACTGGTGGGCAGATGCCCTGATAGGGGCCATCTCCCCGGTGGTCTAGGGTGGCATCTGAAGGTGGCACTGAGTGCCATCCATATTGGGCACTGTGCCTTTACCTGGTGGTCTAGGGTGGTCCCCCTGGTTGTCCTGATCGGCTCCCTGGTGGTCCCTGGTCGGCTCCCTGGTGGTCCTGGGTGCCACCTATGAGTGTCCATCAGTGCCGTTTATCAGTGCCCGTCAGTGCTGCATATCAGTGCCCGTCAGTGCTGCATATCAGTGCCACCTATCAGTGCCCGTCATATGCAGCAATGATGGGCACTCATAGGCGGCACTGATAAGCAGCACTAAGTGCCTCATCATCAGCGCCCGTTAGTGCAACCTCATCAGTACTGCCTCATCAGTGCCCGTCAGTGTAGCCTCATCAGTGCCCATCAGTGATGGAGAAAATGTACTTATTTACAAAGTTTTGTTACAGAAAACAAAGAAAAACTTTTTTTTCTTCAAAATTTTCGGTCTTTTTTTATTTGTAGCGCAAAAAATAAAAAACGCAGAGGTGATGAAATACCACCAAAAGAAAGCTCTATTTGTGGGAACAAAATGATAAAAACTTTGTTTGGGTACAGTGTTGCATGACTGCGTAATTGTCATTCAATGGGATAAGCAGATATACTTACTTTATTCCCTGCTCCTGCAGACTTCCTTCCCGCAATACCGCCAGTCCCGCAAAGCTTCCCATTTTTTGCAGGTCATGTAGGTGTGGCCTCTCTGAGGTTATCGTTACTATGCAGGATCAGCAGTCCATACTTTGCCTAATCAACTATACTGTTTTTGACAACTATAGTTGATTAGGCAAAGTATGTAGTAATAGATATTGTTTAAAACTAAGATCACAATACTTACATCATCTCAAATGGTCTGATGCCAGCACCAGCATCTCCCAGGTGTCGGTATTTGGCCATCTTGATTGGCCAGCTTGGGATGATGTAACTCCTGCATGTGCAAAGTTAGTCATCTCAGAACACCGATTCGTGCTGGTGATGGAATATAAAATGTGCATGCACAACTCAGTGTACATGCCACAGAAAATTGCAAGCAAGCAGTTGGGTTTATTTTATTGAAGAATAGACTTTGCATGTCTCTTCTGCGATAAATCCGCAAGCTATGTAAAAAGTACACCCCTCACATTTTTGTAAATATTTTATTATATCTTTTCATGTGACAACACTGAAGAAATGATACTTTCCTGCAATGTAAAGTAGTGATTGTACAGCTTATATAACAGTGCAAATTTGCTGTCCCCTCAAAATAACTCAACAAACAGCCATTAATGTCTAAACCTAAACCGCTGGCAACAAAAGTGAGTACACCTCTAAGTGAAAATGTCCAAATTGTGCCCAATTAGCTATTTTCCCTCCCCAGTGTCATGTGATTCATTAGTGTTAGGTGTGAATGGGGAGCAGGTGTGTGAAATTTGGTGTTATCCCTCTCACTCTCTTATACTGGTCACTGAAGTTCAACATGGCACCTCATGGCAAAGAACTCTCTGAGGATCTGAAATAAAGAATTGTTGCTCTACATAAAGATGACCTAGACTATAAGAAGATTGCCAAGACCCTGAAACTGAGCTGCAGCATGGTGGCCAGGACCACACAGCGGTTTAACAGGACAGGTTCCACTCAGAACAGACCTCGCCATGGTTGACCAAAGAAGTTGAGTGCACTTGCTCAGCGTCATATCCAGAGGTTGTCTTTGGGAAATAGACTTATGAGTGCTGCCAGCATTGCTGCAGAGGTTGAAGGGGTGGGGGGGGGGGTCAGCCTGTCAGTGCTCAGACCATACGCCGCACACTGCATCAAATTGGTCTGCATGGCTGTCATCCCAGAAGGAAGCCTCTTCTAAAGATGATGCACAAGAAAGCCCGCAGTTTGCTGAAAACAAGCAGGCTAAGGACATGGATTACTGGAACCATGTCCTGTGGTCTGATGAGACCAAGATAAACTTATTTGGTTCAGATGGTGTCAATCATATATGGTGGAAACCAGTTGAGGAGTACAAAGACAAGTGTGTCTTGCCTACAGTCAAGCATGGTGGTGGGAGTGTCATGGTCTGGGGCTGCATGGGTATTGCCGGCACTGGGGAACTACAGTTCATTGAGGGAAACATGAATGCCAACATGTACTGTCACATACTGAAGCAGAGCATGATCCCCTCCCTTTGAGGACTGGGCCACTGGGCAGTATTCCAAGATAACGACCCCAAACTCGCCTCCAAGACGACGACTGCCTTGCTAAAGAAGCTGAGGGTAAAGGTGATGGACTGGCCAAGCATGTCTCCAGACCTAAACCCTATTGAGCATCTGTGGTGCATCCCCAAACGGAAGGTGGAGGAGCGCAAGGTCTCTAACATCCACCAGATCTGTGATGTCATCATGGAGAAGTGGAAGAGGACTCCAGTGGCAACCTGTGAAGCTCTGGTGAACTCCATTCCCAAGAGGGTTAAGGCAGTGCTGGAAAATTAATGGTGGCCACACAAAATATTGACACTTTGGGCCCAATTTGGACCTTTTTACTTAGGGGTGTACTTGTTGCCAGCGGTTTAGTCATTCATTGCTGTGTGTTGAGTTATTTTGAGGGGACAGCAAATTTGCACTGTTATACAAGCTGTACATTCACTACTTTACATTGTAGCAAAGTAGCATTTCTTCAGTGTTGTCATGTGAAAAGATAGAATAAAATCTTTACAAAAATGTGAGGGGTGTACTCACTTTTGCAAGATACTGTAATTTTGCCTTTATTTCTACTTTAAGTAAAATAAGGTTTCAAAATACAAATCGGGGTCAAAACATATTGGCCTTTATAATGCATTACTATGTGCAGAGGGAAGCTAGAGAAGGAAGGCTGCACATGTTGGAGTCATTTCCCCTTCATTTTGCACATTTTTTGCATTGCACTAAAAAACACCAGACAAAATTTCATAAAGAATATTTCTGAGGAACAACACGATGAAAAGCAGTTTTTCACCAATCTGTATAAATAGATCTTTGTTTCCTAGAAAATATGTACTGTGTGGAATGCAGTTCTTGTAAAACCACTAAAGAGCATTCCTCTATACTGCTGTATTAATATCATGCATGTGAATAGCTTGTTGGGATAGGTATAGCAAAGCTGTTCTGTATATATAAAATGTGACACACTACCTATCTTCTAATGATCATGTATTTATTGTGAGGTATAGTACAATCACATTTTTAAAATTACAATTTTTTTATGTTCCGGTGGACATGAACTCAAAAAGATTTCATAATAAATGGCTTTTGCCAAACGGGATATAGTACTAAACCTGTAGTTGAAAGAAATAGATCCTTTGCTAAGTGGAAGAGTGGGTTTGATAATAGAGTTGGCAGTGCCTCCACCCAGGACAGGCCCTCTGTAAACTGAGGGGATCCCCTTCCTGGGAAATTAACCAGTAATCTAATCAAAATAATTGGAAGCAAATGAGCTACTGCAACCAACATATAACATTAACTATAATGAAATAGATGCACACTAGTATGGGAATAATACATGCTTTATATAATTAAAGATTAATAATAGTACATACATCCAAGGTACAAACAGATATTATCACCAAGGGCCTGATTGGAGACCTGTGATGATGGGGAGATCCTCGAACTGTCATCCAATCAGCCTGGAAGGGAGCTTCTCACCAGCAGAAACCACAGTGTGATACTGGAACTCAGAGTAACCATATCTACTCTGTATCTTGGTCTCTAGCAGTCTCTAATCTGCCGTGCAACCAAACGGCTAACTATCAAGTGGTTGTTGAATGAGTAACCTGGCTCTAGCCTGTGCTGGTTATTGAGCCCTGAACTAAAACTAGTTATTAAATTCCAGACCAGAAGGGACAGGGTTAACTTGCATGTAAACCTTATTGCACTAACCGGGTTCACCTACTAACATACAGCAAAGTGAACACTATACATGCACACTTTGTTACTGTGCAAACTCATTTTGTATAGTGCATGTGAGATAATAACAAGGGGACACATCTACTTTTGTCACCAGCCTTTAACTGGTTCCCGACTGGCTCGCGTACATTTACTGCTGCAACTTGGCAGCGTAGAGCAGATCACCGTCTATAAACGGTGATCCGCGCACACACGGCTAGGGGGCGAGTGTACAGCGGCATGCGTTCTTGCCCGTTCTAAGCTCCCTGGGCAGGGCCACGGGTCGGGCGGACTCAGTCATCTGTGAGAGAGCCAGAACGGTGAACCATTATTGTAAACATGGCGGTTTACCATTCTGTGAGGGGGGACATGACAGATCTACTGATCCCTGTACTCTGGATCAGTTAGATCTATCATGCCTCTGGCAGCCCAGCCCCCATACAGTTAGAACACACTCAGGGAACGCAATTAACCCCTAGATCGCCCCCTGCAGGTTGACCCCTTCCCTGCCAGTGACATTTATTCAGTAATCGGTGGCTATTTAAATTTCTGATCGCTGTATAAATGTCATTGGTCCCCAAAAAGTGTCAAAAATGTCCGACATGTCCGCCGCAATATCAATCCCAATAAAAAATCGCAGATTGCCGCCATTGCCAGTTAAAAAAAAAACGCCATAAATAAATTCTCATGATTTGTAAACGCGGCAACTTTTGCGCAAACCAATCAATAAACGCCGATTGCGTTTTTTTTACCACAAATATGTAGAAGTGTGTATATATATCGACCAAAATTGATGAATACATTTTTGTTTTTTTATATTTTTTTTTGAACATTTATTATAGCAAAAAGTTAAAATATCGTTTTTCTTTTTTTTTCAAAATTGTCGCTCTTTGTTTATATCGGTGATCAGAAATGACGCAGAGGTGATCAAATGACACCAAAAGAAATCTCTATTTGTGGGAAAAAAAGGGCGTCAATTTTTTTTGGGTACAACGTCGCACAACCACGCTATTGTCAGTTAAAGAGACTCAGTGCCGAATCGCAAAAAGTGCGCCGGTCATTAAGGGGGTAAATCCTTCCGGACTGAAGTGGTTAAATACACGATATCACCAAAAGTATTGTGACGCCTGCCTTTACATGCACATGAACTTTAATGGCATTCCAGTCTTAGTCCGTAGGGTTCAATATTGAGTTGGCCCACCCTTTGTAGCTAAAACAGCTTCAACTCTTCTGGGAAGGCTGTCCACAAGGTTTAGGAGTGTGTCTATGGGAAGGTTTGACCATTCTTCCAGAAGCGCATTTGTGAGGTCAGACACTGATGTTGATTGAGAAAGCCTGGCTCGCAGTCTTCGCTCTTATTCATCCCAAAGGTGTTCTATTGGGTTGAGGTCAGGACTCTCTGCCAGTCCATTTCTTCTACCCCAAACTCGCTTTGATGGTTATCCCTTCCTGCGTGTAAAGGCAGGTGTCCCAATACTTCTCAGACCAGGCAATGTTTTTCCAGTCTTCTATTGTCCTATTTTGGTGAGCCTGTACGAATTGTAGCCTCAGTTTCCTGTTCTTAGCTGACAGGAGTGGCACCTGGTGTGATCTTCAGATGCTGTAGCCCATCTGCTTCATGTTTCGATGCGTTGTGCGTTCAGAGATGGTATTCTGCATGCCTTGGTTATTTCAGTTACTGCTGCCTTTCTGTCATCTCGAACCAGTCTGCTCATTCTCCTCTGACATCAACAAGGCATTTTTGTCCACACAACTGCCACTCACTGGATATTTTTTCTCTTTTTCGGACCATTCTCTGTAAACCCTAGAGATGGTTGTGCGTGAAAATCCCAGTGGATCAGCAGTTTTTGAAATACTCAGGCCAGCCCATCTAGCACCAACAACCATGCCATATTCAAAGTCTCTTAAATCCCCTTTCCTCCCCATTCTGATGCTCGGTTTGAACTTCAGCAAGTCATCTTTGTGACGGACCATCCAACACTCAGCTTGGTACTGTCCATATACAGGTTCCTCCAGTCTAGAACCAGGAATCCAGATATTGTGTCTGAATATTGCACCCAAGAACTAGAGTACACTAGCTTAGGTGCCATAAACAATTGCAACCTTTTTTTTTACATCTACAGGGTCTCTACTTTCGTAAAATATATCATGTTTTGTGGTTCTAAGTATTTATTTTTCTAGCAAAAAATGCTGATGGTGTGTGTGAAAAATAAAAAAATGCCCCAGAAAGAAAGTGGTAAAATAACACCAAAAAGCTATTTTTCAAAAAAACAGTGTAGTAATTGTCAGTCATACTATCAGAGCACTGAAAATGTAAAAATGTCTTGATAATGGAAGGGTACACAGGCTTGTACTTAAAGCGGTAGTATACTCATCCATTTAACAGTTTAAAAACCAGTTCCATTTCCGGCACGTGCCGGAAATGTAACACTCCCATTGGTTGTGCTCTAAACCAAACTGTCAAACCATCCAATGGCTGGTGTAATAACTGATCACATGTGCAGCATCATGGCAGTTGTAGATTAAACAGAGGCCAAGATGGCAGCTTCCTTGGCTGAAAATGATAGGAGGGTTTACTACCACTTTAAGAATTTAACCATCATTTGGGAGGATAGGAAAAGTCGATTCCTTCGACGGTAGAACCGGAGACAAATTAGATGTTGACGGTACTACGACGTGTACACTAGTCGATACTGTGGTCGGTAACCTACCAAACTGTCAAACCAAATCTCGTGTTGGTTACCC
>BLSH010262742.1:5206441-5221301 GCA_018402905.1 Glandirana rugosa
CCTCAAAGTGCACACAGCTTGGAAATCTTTTTATATCAAAATCCTGCTGCTATATACCTATTTTCTTTTTCATCTGTATATTGCAGTCAGGTGATAAACTGCAAGGAGCCAGGGCTTCCACAGTGTTCATATAGGAGGAGATTTCACTCTCTGATGATGTAACTTCCTTTGCATCAGTGACCCTTCACCCACAATCCGGCCAGAGCTGACTGGTGCTTTACCAATGACATGCTCAGTTCACAAATAAACAATCACTGCCTATAGAAATGCACTGCAGTCTGTATCCATGTGAAACAGGAAGATCCAACAGAGCATGTGCAACTTTTCCACCCTGCCTGCATGTAGTATAGTATAGTAGAGTCTAATATAGTAGACAGGACAAGAAGGAAGTATCTGGCCATACCAAATCAAACAGCCTTTTTTACACAATACAGAGGATTAACCCCTTAAGTTACGCAGTGAGTATAGCAAGCATGCTATTCTGCATATACAGACAGATTTTACTGTTGTGGTTTTATCAACACTTTAAAATGTTTTATGCACATAAAAAAAAATAAAACCACTGAATTAAAAAAAAGTTACATTTTTTTTTTAAGGTGTTGCTACGGCAAACTGTAGCGATCAAAGTCAAGGTTCTCTTGTGGTTGCCAGATCTAGCATTGTTTTTACATTCATCATGCTCCAGCTAGAATTATGAATAAAAGTGGGTTGTCAGGTTCTGCAGGCCACAGTAAATATGGAACAGTTATCGTCTTCAATGCATGGCTATGTAGGAGGGGAAGGGGAGAGAGGCACCAGGCGACCAATAGTATAAAACAGTTTAATAAGTAAATCTAAAACACAGTAACATGTTCAACTCACAGGGTAATCATGAGAGGCTGTCTGTGTACAGGTGGGCTATGTGAAGGATCATGAGATAGTCCAAGCTACAGGGAGCTGAATGACAGCTGTCAGACCCAGATTAGAATTGACCAATCTGAATGCGTTTTTCAGAGCCAATTCACGCCTCCTTCCTCAGCTAACTTCCCCATCCATACTAAACTGCCTGTATGGAGCAAACTCCCCTGTGGGCTGTCGTATTCTGACAGCTGCAGCTCCTGCGACTGTGAAAATACCCTAACAGGGACTGCATTTGATTGACCGCAGTCACTGTTCCGCTAAGAATTTACCATCCAGCTCCTTTGATTTTTAAATCAAAAATTACCAAGCCATGTGGTTCTGACAGGGCCACCCACAACTCAAAATTTAAGCCATATATAGCATAGATGTAGGCATGTATGCCTTGCATTAGGCTGGTAGGGGGATTACAGACATCTCCCTAAGAACCATGGGTAGAAATGTAGCACCCTTCTAGTATATGTGCTAGGATGTATATAGTTAGGTTAGTGTAATTTGCTCCTCCACCTAACGGGGAGAGCTAGAGGCAAATTTATTGTCTAGCATTCTGCCTAACAGAGTGCTGCAATTTACTAGACAGGACTGCTCATGATCTGTTGCTGTTGAGTTTGCCCGGGCTCCTCCTGCCTTCTGGAAACTTGCCTAGACCCACATAGGTGGGAGCTAGGCAAATGAGCAGCATGAATTTGTATGCAGCTCTGGTAATTTCAGGGGAGTGTGCCCCTGAGCATGTAGGGTGCTGGCATATATACAGTATATATTCTGGCAACACATGGGCTCTGGGTCCTTTCTAGAGTGGATTGCCCCAGCTGGAGGAGAGGCTGCGGCCAAAAGGCCTTAGGTGGGTGACCTGAGGGCCTGAAACTAGGACTAAAGAGTGGTCCTGGCTCTCCTAAGCTGACTAAGGGGGAAGTTCACCGAGGATCCATCTGGTATCGCAAAGAGGCTGCTGGTTGCTCTTCAAAGGCCTGTGAGTACAGACATCTGTGGAATCTCGGTGACTAGTGCTGTTAACCTCCCTTTGCTGTTCTCTAGTTAGTTAAAGAGCCCAGCTAAAGAGATCACTGGCTGGTGATCTGAAGAGCTCTGTCTACCTGCCATTTACTGCAAGGGACTTTGTCCAAGCTTCTTTACTACTTACTACACTGCCAATTCAGGAGAAGTCTGCCATCTGCTCCCAGCAAGGGACTTCACCTAAGGATCCATCTTAGTACAGCTAATGTCCTCAACTTGTGAATACCTTTGTTTTGGCGTATCCCATTGCAATCCCCTTACCCTATCCAAGTTCCTCTAAAATAATACTATAAAACCAAACCATTAGACTGGTCTTTGACTCCAATGAGCGGAAGTGTGTGTGTACACCTGGCTGCGGAAATACCTTAAGCCTGGCTGTCAGTACAGAAGTGGGGAATACCTGGACAATACTCTAGCAGCTCTTACGGGGGTAGTGCTGCAGAAAGATATCTACTATAGGTTGCACCAGTTGAAAGGGAGTCGGAACATTCCAAGAGCTTCCAGCTTCGCCATAGAAAAGTATGGAATTGGCACCTGGTCACAGAAACAATTTCCCTCTTGCAGTTCAGCAACAGCCTGATAATCCCAAATGATATCTGAAATTGGCAGTATTGTTTGCTGTCATCTATCACCAATAATCCAAGGTGCAAATATAGATTTGGGAAAGTCCTGAAACAAAAGATTAGTAATATATGAAATGTAAGTTGTCATATATTTTTTTTTTTTTAATGTTGGACTATAGTCTATCTGTGCTATTACTAATGCCAATTGACCCAGTGCTATGGCACATCCATTAGACATATAAGCATTGTTCTTGTAAATTGATACTTCTAAAGAAGTGTCTGCAAGATCAGAATAGGAAGGAAATTGCCTTATGGACCATCTACAACAGTGGTCTCCAAACTGTGGCCCGAGGGCTAGATGTGGCCCTTTGCTAGCCTTAATCCAGCCCTTGGTTTAATCCAGTAATTCTTCCCACTGACACTAACACTGGAGCCCTGTTTCTTCCACTGACGCCAAGAGTGGGGCATAATTCCTGCTACAGACACTAATGATAGGGCATTATTCCTCCCACTAATATCAATGATGGGGCACTATTCCATCCCACTGACACCAGCCATGGGGCACTTATTCCTCCCACCGACACCAACAACGGGGTACTGTTTCTTCTACTGATAATAGTACTGATACTATCAGCTACAGTAGATACTGGTACTATTCCGCCCACTAATACCAATGGTAGGGCACTACTCCTCCTCCTACTGACCACCACGCCTGAGGCCATGTTTATTCAAACTGATGTTAAACAAGAACAAGGTTTTTGGACTGCTTTATTACCTACCAACAATCTTTTGGGACTGAATCTTCATGTTATTACCTTCATTTTATCAATTAGCGCCGTACTTCTTGTTTAACATTGATTGAAAGTCCGTATTCTGACTTTTGTGCTGGCTGCTCTATTTATACTGTGCATTGCCTTAGCGCAGGGTATACCCTGTTTTTTGTTATTCAAACCTGATGCTGGGCCCAGGACATTTTTTACCCCCACTGGACACAATCTGCCCCCCTAAAGTCTGAAGAACAGTGACTTTTTCCTTTGTTTATAAAGTTTGGAGACCCTTGGTCTACAACATATGCTGTTGTGCCTCCCAATGTTAGAAACTGCACTGGATCACAGGAAGTATGGCTGTGCCCTGTGGCCTTAGTCACGGTGGTCACTATCCATTTACTCCAGATACTGTGGGTTCAGCAGTAGTTCTTTAATATGTGTTGTTTCTGCTAATGATATGCTGTTTCTTCATGTATGCTTTGATATATAGTCTGCAGTTATATTACCTAGAATTACAATAAATATTTGTAATGCAAGAGTGTTGGTGCCAACAAAAGGCTTTTATGGAAATTAAATAGTAAATGAATGTGTTGTTTTTAAATGCCAGGTACTCTCTACACATATTTACTTTGGTGCTTGTATGCTACTTTATCATGATGAATGCAAGTCAAGAAAGAGTTCACAGGTAAGGTCTATGGATTTTGTATTCCTCACATAACCTATTGTATGTACTGCATATCATACCATATGAAGGGAAAGGGTAGATTCAGCTTTATGCTGAGGGGATAAGCACATGCCCTGTTATGCTTAGTGTCTGGACTTATTAGGGCTACTACTTTAATAGTACTAAGTTTTCCTAGTTGGTATAAACAAAAATTCCTAATGGCTGTGTTCAAAAATGGACACACGTTTTTGAAGTGGAATGTTGCCCATAACAGCTTGATAAAAAATAATCTTCTTTAACAAGAAACATACATTCCATATTTGTATTTATGCTACCAAAATGAGTGTGTGCTGTAAATTGCCTCTAGCACTGTTCCTGCTGGAGGCTACCATTTTCTTGAAGCCCAGAGCCCCTGAACAGCTGTAAATCTTTAGGCTGTCAGCAGATCGGCCTCTACAAATTTGGCACAGTGCCTAAAAATGGAGCGCAACTGAGCATGTGCAGAGTAGAATGAGACCGTGTATTACTGCATTTTAAACACTATAGGCACGTGTATTTAATGTTTTACATAGTTATACCTGCAAAAGGGGCCAGGCTGAAGTCATCTAGCAGGACTTAATTTTATGACTAAAGTTCCACTTTAAAAGCCTACACTTTTTGTTCTAGTTTTTGGTAGAGTGGGGAATGGTCAAACTCCCTATTTATTTATTTTTTTGACCTATTGGGGATATTTTCTTTCACTTCCTGATCTGAAGACACAACAAGGAGTGAGAGGAAATCCCTATAAAGTGAGTGGAAATCCCAGCAGACAGACAAACAACAATAAAAAACAGGAGTTTCAACATTTCCCCATTCTAGCCAAAGCAGAAAGGTATTACTTTAGGTATATTTTTAGATACACTTGTCTTACAAACTGGTAAAACTGGTTCCATGAATAAAATGTGGGTATCTAGAGCAGCCTACAATTTAACCATCCTAGCAACCCTGAGCGCCTTTTTATATTGACTTTTTTTTTCTGTAAAGTTAAGTACAGGCTTGCACATTCCGACCTCCTGCAGCTTGCCATTGGCTGATCACTGTGATTGATAGCCACCATAACCAATAGAGGCAGGCAGGCGAAGGCTAATAATGGTAAATATTGGTTGTATAGTTCTGCAGCTTTCACCCAGAAAGTTTCCTATTACGAGCCTTTCCTTTTGTGTAGTGCTGTTATTCTTCTGTGCGAGCATAACCGTTCTTATGGCTTTGGCCATATTTATACCAATAAATGTATTTTTTAGATCTAATAATTTATAATTCAGCACAAACACAATTTTAACGACTTCCCGCCCGTCCTCCTGCAATGTACTGCAGTCAAGCAGATTTAGGGTGCATGCCACCTGCTTTGATTTTGTACAGTGGGAGCCTGTCAGCAAGTCCTGACCAATGATTCACGGCTGGAAACTGCTGAACGGCTGCGTGCAATCACAGCCCAAAGCTCTGTGTTGGGAAATAGCACAGGGCTCTCTACAGAGGGAGCGATCTGTCAGTTTAGCTTTGCTTTGCATGGATGAGAAACTGAAAAATCTATTAGTAAAAGCAGCATGCTTTACACATATTACACATAGATAGGCACGCATTTAACCTCTTGATCATGCTTAGATGTTAACCCCTTCCCAGCCAGTGTTAGTACATTAGTACAGTGACCGTGTATATTATTTGCACTGAACACTATTATTAGCACTGATCAGTATTTATGCAATTGCCAGTTAGTTCCCCCCCCCCATTGTCAGATTGCCCGCCGCACTATCGCAGTCCCATTATAAGCGGCTGATCACCACCATTAGTAGTATAAAAATTCCAGTATATATATACACCACCATAGTTTGTAGGCACTAGAACTTTCACACAAACCAACCAATATATACTTCTTGTGATTTTTATTTATCAAAGACATGTAGCCGAATACATTTTGGCCAAAACTTATTAAGAAAAAAAAATTCTTTTTTTTCTATATTGGGTATGTTCTGTAGCAAAAAGGGGAAAAAATACATACATACACACACATATATATATATATATATATATATATATATGTATATATATATAAGAAATCTCTATTTGTGTAAAAAAAAAGATATCAATTTTGTTTGAGTACAGAGTTGCATGACTGCACATTAACAGTTAAAGTAGCACAGTGCCGAATGGCAGTGGCGGCTGGTGAAGTTTTAGGATGGGGCGGGGGGGGGCACCAGACCCCGCTCTTCCTTTTTGACCCCTCACACTTTTCATAAGCCCCACCCCTTATAGAATCCACCCACTCCTTTCCCTGTATTCCACCCATAGTGTCAGGAGTATACAGCTGAGCATCACAGATATGGTATATAGCCCAACATCTCAGAGATACGGCATATAGCCCAGCATCACACATATGCCATACAGCCCAGCATCACAGATACAGCCCAGCATCACAGATACGGCACACAGCCCAACATCACAGATATTGTATATGGTCTAAGCATTGCAGAATCTATCAAAGAAATTATCACAACGCTGCAGTGGGCATAAAAAAATATGATCCAAAAACAGTGATTATTACTGAGATCTTCTGAAAATGGCACTGCTCGGGCTGTGCGTTCCAGCTACGGAGCCTTGGTGTCACTTCCGGTTTCTCACTGGCACAAAGAAACCGGAAATGACGCCGTGGCTCCAAGGGAAAGCCGTCAACCTTCCCATAGTGCACTGTATCCAGCGCCTGGCACGAACACTGTGCGAGTTAAAATCTTCCGAAGCTCAAGTGATTAAAATAGTGATTTAGCTGTTTGTTTATATTCATGCTGAATAATGTTGGAATGGATTTATCTTTAGATGCAGCTAACTGAGAAAAAGTGTGTTTTTTTTTTTTAATCACAGGTACTCTTTTATAACCGCCATGAGTTATTTAACATTGTGCCAGATTAACAGAGTGTACATATTCAACTATGGCATCCTGACTACGGACTTCTCTGGGTAGGTGCACACAGTAAATGCATAACCGGAAATAACCTGAGAAATGTGTGTAAATGAACTGTTACCCACAACTGTCAGTTACACAGAATAGAAAATGTTGTTGCTAAGCACTATTTGTTTGTTTGTTAAAGTGGCTTGTCTTAAATAGGCAACATAGATTGCACTATTAGGTGCTCGAATATACTTGTAATGTTTGGTGATATTATGATCAAGTATTTTTTATCTTCTAGGCCGTTGATGATTGTTACTCAGAAAATCACAACACTGGCCTTCCAGTTACATGACGGTAAGTATGGACATTTTTTTGAAAGTGTTTGTTTTGTTGCAGTCTGGGTCCCTCTGGAGAGATTTACAATTACTTCCTGTCACAGAATTGGGGAAAAATCTCCCTGATGGGAGGGCGGTCACAAATCACAAATAAAAAGTACAGTGGAACCTTGGATTACGAGCATAATCCGTTCCAGGAGAATGCTTGTAATCCAAATCACTCGTCTATCAAAGCAAGTTTCCCTATAGGAAACAATGGAAACTCAGATAATTCGTTCCACAGCTATGCAGTGCTGTATGTGACCAGAGGTCTGGGGGCGCTGGTGTATGCAATACCGTACGTGGTCAGAGGTGTGGTGGTGCTGTTGAGGCTCGGAGACGCTTGTAAACATTCTAAAACGCTCGGGAACTATTTACACCTTCAGTATTTCCGAATGCTTCCGAGCGTCTCCGGGGCTCACCAGCGCCCCCGCACCTCTGGCCACATGTGGCATTAATCCTGCTCGTTTTGCGAGACAGCACTCAGAAACGGGATTTTAAAAAAAAAAACCTGCTCGTATTGCGAAACGCTCATTAGCAATTCGAGGTACCACTGTACTTGTTTGGCCTCGTGTACACAGGATTTTTTTTTTCCTGCTCTGGACACCTTTGCTTCAGGGGAGGAAAAAGCAGTGTATGTAAACAAGGCAGATCGCTGTTCTGTCAGTAGGGCAGGCATTGATTCTGTGTTCCTGCAAAGCAGGGACACGGATCTATGCCTTCCCTTAGTAAAAGCACCTCCCCCACAGTACACAAACAAGCACTGGCTAGGAACATATTTAAGCCTTTGATTGCCCCTGATGTTAACCCCTTCCCAGCCAGTGCCATTACTACAGTGACAGTGCATATTTCTTATTATTGATCACTGTATTAGTGTCACTGGTCCCAAAAAGTTAGTGTCCGATTTGTCCGCTGTAATATTGCAGTCCTGCTATAAAGCCTCGTACACAGGCGCAGATTGTTGGCCAACCGAACATCCAACTTTGGACCAAGTTGGCTGTTGTGTCTAGCGTACTGACATGAGTCAAGTAATCGGCCAACCAAGCCGAACGTGGTGACGTGCTACGAGCGTATAACGAGGAACCTCAGGTGAATGTGATTTGTGAATTAGAAACACAGGTTTACACGACCGAACACTTCCTGGATTCTGAGCATGCGTGTTTTGCACGTACAACTTTGTTGGGACAACTTCTGTACACACGAGTCAGCAGTTGTACAATGGCTTGTTCGCCAACAAAAGTTTTCTAGTTTGCTCAGCCAACTTCTGTTGTACAACTGTTGAACGTCGGCTGTTGTAATCACGCGTACTAATGGTCGGATTATCGTACAACAAGCTGTTGTACAACCACTGTACTGTGTGTACGGGCCTTAAGTCGCTGATCGCTGCCATGACTGTTAAAAAAAAAATATTTTTAAAACAAAATAACCCATAGTTTGTAGACGCTATGGGGCTAATTCACTATATCGCGAATATGCGATCGCGCGACGCCTTAGAATAACGCCCATTCAAGGCAATTAGCATATCAACAGGGGGATCATGCGAACACAAAATCGCGTTATTGCCATGAATATGCCTTCTTAATCGGCATATGTGGGAAAAGCTGATGTCAATTGGGCTTGAACCTGCAGAATCCATTGAAGGCTTGTATGAACATTATTTGCTTGAAAAAGGGTATGGGAATTATCGCAGCAAAATGGAAACCATTGGCGAATATCAACACCGGTAGGATCCGAACCTGTAGCTGTAAGCTTTGAAGGTATCAGAAGGAACCACTACACTATCGACTTGATCACAACCAACCATAGAAAATACATTTACTAATCTTGGATTCTGTTAATTCTCTACAAACTAAGTGCCAGCACGTTAACTAGTGTGTGATTATTCCAATTCCACACTATAATATTATTGAATATGTACATACCATTGCAAAAGTTCATAGTATGGAAGCAATCAAACTGATGTGCATTGGCGAATATGCCTTCACATATTTTCAGAATATAATGCCATGTACAATGCAAGGGGTAGTGATGACACCGGTAGGATCTGAACCTGTAGCTGGAAGCTTTGAAGGTATTAGAAGCCAATCAGAACCACTACATTATGGAGTTGACCGCAACCAGCCATAGAAAATACATTTACTAATCTTGGATTCTGTTAATTCTCTACAAACTAACTGCCGGCACGTTAACTAGTGTGTGATTATTCCAATTCCACATCATAATATTATTGAACATGTACACACCATTGCATGCATTTAAAGAATTCATAGTATGGAAGCAATCAAACTGATGTGCATTGGCTAATTGGCGAATATGCGTTTGCATATTTTCAGCATCTAATGCTGAGCACAATGCAAGCTTTCAGAAGGTCATACCATCTATACCATTGAGCTACTCTGTGAGTTAGATAGCCTTGTTTAAATGTATCATGTAGGCTTGCTGATACCATACAAATCATTGCACCAGCCAAACTTTGAACTGTCAGAATTGTTTGACATTCATGTCAGCTGGGATTACTACTGATCTGTGATTAGCTGAAGCTATTCACATAGTACAGGTTGTTGAGATAAGCCCAAGTACCATGTGATAGCTGGGGCTTAATCCCAGCTCACCAATCTAGGTAACCAAGCTGATATTAAAGTGGTGCCTCAGCCCCCCCACCACAGAAAATGTACAAGTCAGCAGCTACACATCCTGCAAATGCTGACTTTAATTATTAGGACACTGTCCTGGAAGCTAGTGATGTTGGCACCCCAGCCCATGTTTCCATTGGCTCTCAGGTGCTGTCGCCTCCATTGCCGATTCCCTACTACGCATGCACAAAGGGCACTGCGCTTTCTGAATGGCCTGACAGGTAAAAGTCCAAAACAGGTATCCCCCCCCCCCCCGGGGAGAGATAAGCAGAGCTTCCACTTCTGGGTCAATATCTAAGGCCCCTTTCACACTTGTGCAACTTGTCCTGCGACTTGGGACTGCAAAGTCGCCTGTTTAGTTGGACCCCGCAATTTCCAATGAGTAGGATTCATAGCTGTCTGACTTCAAGTGGTATCAACTTCAAACTAGTCCCTGAACTACTTTGGTCCGAGTTTGATATGACTTGAGGTCCCTAGACCTCAAGATTACACAGGCATTGCTTCAAGTCACATCAAAGTTGCATGACTTTTTCAAGTCACACAAGTGCGAATGGGGCCAAAGTCAAAGGTGTTATCCTGAAAGTAATGCAGTTTGCCCATGACATTGTCCCAACTTCAGGGAATGCCTGAGTAATATTGAGAGCTAGGAACCTCAAGTCACACCAAAGTAGTACAGGGACTATTTTGAAGTTGGTGCCACTTGAAGTAGCACAGATATGAATAGTTTCAGGAAAAGTCGGCCAAGTGTAAAAGGAGTGTATATAAGCAACTCTCTCGGATATATATATAATATAAAAGCAGCTCTCTCATTTATTTATATATATATATATATATATATATATGTATATGTATATATATATATATATATATATATATATACATATACAGTGGGTACGGAAAGTACTCAGACCCCCTTAAATTTTTCACTCTTTGTTATATTGCAGCCATTTGCTAAAATAATTTAAGTTAATTTTTTCCCTCATTAATGTACACACAGAACCCCATATTGACAGAAAAACACAGGATTGTTGACATTTTTGCAGATTTATTAAAAAAGAAAAACTGAAATATCACATGGTCCTAAGTATTCAGACTCTTTGCTCAGTATTTAGTAGAAGCACCCTTTTGATCTAATACAGCCATGAGTCTTTTTGGGAAAGATGCAACAAGTTTTTCACACCTGGATTTGGGGATCCTCTGCCATTCCTCCTTGCAGATCCTCTCCAGTCCTGTCCGGTTGGATGGTAAACGTTGCTGGACAACCATTTTTAGGTCTCTCCAGAGATGCTCAATTGGGTTTAAGTCAGGGCTCTGGCTGGGCCATTCAAGAACAGTCACGGAGTTGTTGTGAAGCCACTCCTTCTTTATTGTAGCTGTGTGCTTAGGGTCATTGTCTTGTTGGAAGGTAAACCTTCGGCCCAGTCTGAGGTCCTGAGCACTCTGGAGAAGGTTTTCGTCCAGGATATCACTGTACTTGGCCGCATTTATCTTTCCCTCGATTGCAACCAGTTGTCCTGTCCCTGCAGCTGAAAAACACCCCCACACCATGATGCTGCCACCACCATGCTTCACTGTTGGGACTGTATTGGACAGGTGATGAGCAGTGCCTGGTTTTCTCCACACATACCACTTAGAATTAAGGCCAAAAAGTTCTATCTTGGTCTCATCAGACCAGAGAATCTTATTTCTCACCATCTTGGAGTACTTCAGGTGTTTTTTTAGCAAATTCCATGCAGGCTTTCATGTGTCTTGCACTGAGGAGAGGCTTCAGTCGGGCCACTCTGTCATAAAGCCCAACTGGTGGAGGGCTGCAGTGATGGTTGACTTTCTACAACTTTCTCCAATCTCCCGACTGCATCTCTGGAGCTCAGCCACAGTGATCTTTGGGTTCTTCTTTACCTCTCTCACCAAGGCTCTTCTCCCCAATAGCTCAGTTTGGCCGGACGGCCAGCTCTAGGAAGGGTTCTGGTCGTCCCAGCGTCTTCCATTTAAGGATTATGGAGTCCACTGTGCTCTTAGGAACCTTAAGTGCAGCAGAATTTTTTTTTGTAACCTTGGCCAGATCTGTGCCTTGCCACAATTCTGTCTCTGAGCTCTTCAGGTAGTTCCTTTGACCTCATGATTCTCATTTGCTCTGACATGCACTGTGAGCTGTAAGGTCTTATATAGACAGGTGTGTGGCTTTCCTAATCTAGTCCAATCAGTATAATCAAACACAGCTGGACTCAAATGAAGGTGTAGAACCATCTCAAGGATGATCAGAGGAAATAGACAGCACCTGAGTTAAATATATGAGTGTCACAGCAAAGGGTCTGAATACTTAGGCCCATGTGATATTTCAGTTTTTCTTTTTTAATAAATCTGCAAAAATGTCAACAATTCTGTTTTTCTGTCAATATGGGGTGCTGTGTGTACATTAATGAGGAAAATAAATGAACTTAAATGATTTTAGCAAATGGCTGCAATATAACAGAGTGAAAAATTTAAGGGGGTCTGAATACTTTCCGTATCCACTGTGTGTGTGTGTGTGTATATATATATATATATATATATATATATATATATATATATATATATATATACACACACACTCACACACCTACACACACACACTCACTGATTTACATCAGCAGAATACATGCAGGAAGTGTAATGTGCCTGTAACCAGGAAGTGATGTGTGCGCATGGGCATTAAGCAGGGCCGCCATCAGGGGGGTACAGGCAGTACTGCTGTAAGGGGCCCCAGTGTCTCAAGGGCCCTTACAACAAAGACTTTAGCAGTCTTTAACATTGGAGTCTATGGGAGGGGGACACCCGGTTTGGGGACACCATTCTCGCAAACCATAGCCAATAAAAATACCAAACTTTAGTCACATAGAGAGCACCCCCTGGGCAACAACTAGGCCAGGTTTGGGACCTCTGGCATCTATGGTTCGGTCGTACCAGGTCCTCAAATTGACCAGTCATTGACCTGCAATTGTCCGGTGAACTTCGGATTTAACATTGGAGTCTATGGGGGGGGGGGCACCCAGTTTGGGGACACTGTTCTTCTGAACAATAGGCAATAAGAATACCAAACTTGGGTCACATGGAGAGGGCCCCCTGGACCAAAATCGGTCCAAGTTTGGGACCTCTAGCACCTATGGTTTGGCACGAGGTCTTATTGCAAGCATTGGGTGAGGCTGTGCTGCCTGTGCACTGTTTTTTTAACCCCTTGGATCCCACACTAGCATGCATTGCACACTTCACTTGAATGAGTCATGCTTGGCAGGCTACACCCGGTAAGTGTGACAGGGTGTATAATTCCTACTGGGGCTGCGACATGTGTACACCCCTGGCCAGTGGGCGGATGTGGTGGAATGGCCCAGTGGGAAGGCCCTGGGGAATGTTGGTGGTCAGAAGGGGGGGAGCAGTTCTAAAGTTGTTTAAGAGGCCCCAAAATTTCTGATGGCTGCCCGGGCAGGAAGTGAATGTGTGGTGATTCCACATGAACAAATAAATTAACCCTATCCCCACCAAATATAGCTACCGCATCCTCCCCCACACAGTGTAAGCACAAGTATATTTCCTACACTTACCCGTCAAATGAGTAGCACCTCCTCTTTGCTGAAATGGAACCTCGCTATATTCACTTATGTAGAGATCCTGACCAGCAAAGGCACTTCCAGGTGAACACAATGACATTCCCGGGTCAGAGGACAATGCCACACTTGCTTGCGAATATTTGATCGCAATCACAATTTTTTTTTTTTAGTAATAGGCAGGGGAATGACAAAGACATCCACCAGCTAAATTCATTAGGAGTGCAGGTTCACACTTGTGCAATGCGGGAACCCTGCAAATCCATTGCAGGTTCCCGCATTGCATTTCACACTGCCATGTGTGACCTGCTGGGAACGTCAATACATTGTTAATGACACCCCCATTTCAGCTCACTTATCACAGTGCAAACTAACAGTTTGGACATTAATTGGATCGCATGGGCGTGAACCAAAAAAAAAAAGGGTCCTGTGCGAGTTTGGTCCGAATGCAATGCAAATTCAGCCATACTATCTGCATGGCTGGAATCGCATCGCATGGACAGCGCATGTGACTTGTACTGCGGTGTGAATCAGATGCAATCTTGCAGTGCAGCAGTGTGAACCGGCACTTACCTGCAATTCTCCAAACCTGTTAAAAGAAAAGACTCCACTTAAACAACCTTTATCATGTACTTGCAGGTGTGCTGAAGAGATTAGGTTTTTTTTTAATCCATGATTACACTTTCTCATAATTTGTCATTAGCAAGACAGTTCACTTCTCCAAACCCAGCTCCCCCCAAAACAAATTAAAAAAAAAAAGCTCAAGAATTTACATTTATTTGCACAGCAGCAACACAATTAAGTACATTCATTTAGTGGCATTAGTATATTAGGTGGTACATTTAGACAAACATTTAGCAATTGGGATCTAATAGCCCTGCTCATAGGAGCTTACAATCTAAAATTTTTCCAAGCCTTAGGCCTCATACACACGGGCGTTTGCACAAAAATAAGCAAAACGCCGGGCCTGACGCCAGGGGAAAAAACTGACGTTTTGCCTGGCATTTTGCATTGACGTCAATGCACGTTTTTTCACGCTAGCTTTTTGCGGCGTTTTCTGCCTCTATTCAAAATCAATGGTTCCTTATGGGAGCCCATTGATTTGAATAGAAGCCGCACCAGAAGTTGGATCAAGGTGATCCGACTTGCGGCGCGACTTGTGTGCTAGGTGTCTTAATGGGGAACTCCCGCAAAAAATTTTGCGTGGGGTTCCCCCCCCCCCAAGAGCATACCAGGCTCTTCAATCTGGCATGGATTTTAAGAGGAGCCCCCACGCCGAAAAAAACGGCGTAGGGTCCCCCCCAAAATCCATACCCGACCCTTATCCGAGCACGCAGCCTGGCAGGCCAGGAAAGGGGGTGGGGACGAGCAAGCGCCCCCCCCCCTGGACCGTACCAGGCCGCATGCCCTCAACATGGGGAGTATGGCACGAGCCTATTCCCAGCCC
>BLSH010262742.1:5221311-5231501 GCA_018402905.1 Glandirana rugosa
CATTCATTTAGTGGCATTAGTATATTAGGTGGTACATTTAGACAAACATTTAGCAATTGGGATCTAATAGCCCTGCTCATAGGAGCTTACAATCTAAAATTTTTCCAAGCCTTAGGCCTCATACACACGGGCGTTTGCACAAAAATAAGCAAAACGCCGGGCCTGACGCCAGGGGAAAAAACTGACGTTTTGCCTGGCATTTTGCATTGACGTCAATGCACGTTTTTTCACGCTAGCTTTTTGCGGCGTTTTCTGCCTCTATTCAAAATCAATGGTTCCTTATGGGAGCCCATTGATTTGAATAGAAGCCGCACCAGAAGTTGGATCAAGGTGATCCGACTTGCGGCGCGACTTGTGTGCTAGGTGTCTTAATGGGGAACTCCCGCAAAAAATTTGCGTGGGGTTCCCCCCCCCCCCCAAGAGCATACCAGGCTCTTCAATCTGGCATGGATTTTAAGAGGAGCCCCCACGCCGAAAAAAACGGCGTAGGGTCCCCCCCAAAATCCATACCCGACCCTTATCCGAGCACGCAGCCTGGCAGGCCAGGAAAGGGGGTGGGGACGAGCAAGCGCCCCCCCCCTGGACCGTACCAGGCCGCATGCCCTCAACATGGGGAGTATGGGTGCTTTGGGCCAGGGGGGGCTCTGCGCCCCCCACCCCAAAGCACCTTGTCCCCATGTTGATGGGGACAAGAGCCTCTTTTCGACAACCCTGGCCATTGGTTGTCGGGGTCTGCGGGCGGGGGCTTATCGGAATCTGGAAGCCCCCTTTAACAAGGGGGCCCCCAGATGCCGGGCCCCCCACCCTATGTAAATGAGTATGGGGTGCATCATACCCTTACCCATTTACCTGGGGGAAAAAAGTGTACAAAAAAAAAAAACACTACACAGCTTTTTAAAATATTTTATTAAATCCGCTCCGGCATCTTCTCCCTTCTCTTCTTTCTTCGGCTCTTTTGCGGGGTCTTCTGTCTTATGAGGGGTCTTCTGCGGGTCTTCTGCTGGGTCTTCAGCTCTTTTGCTGCTGTCTCCCCAGCTAGCTTCTACCGCCGCTGCTGCTTCTTCTTCTTCTTCTCCTTCTTCTGGAGATGTTGACTCGTCGCTCTCTTCCATTCGAATGTCGGGTCCGTGCTGCGTGGTTGCCTTATATTGGCATGGGGCGGGGCCACACGATGATGTCCTCATGAGCCCCACCCTCATGATGTCACATCCTGGGGCGGGGCTGTGATGTGATGCTCCGCCTCAGGATGTGACATCATGAGGGTGGGGCTCATGATGACGTCATCGTGTGGCCCCGCCCCATGCCAATATAAGGCAACCGCGCAGCACGGACCCGGCATTAGAGTGGAAGAGAGCGACGAGTCAACATCTCCAGAAGGAGAGGAAGAAGAAGAAGCAGCGGTGGGAGAAGCTAGCCGGGGAGACAGAAGCAAAAGAGCAAAAGAGTTGAAGACCCCTCAGAAGACAGAAGACCCTGCAAAAGAGCCGAAGAAAGAAGAGAGTGAAGGTGCCGGAGCGAATTTAATAAAATATTTTAAAAAGCTGTGTAGTGGTTTTTTTTTTATTTTTGTACACTTTTTTCCCCCAGGTAAATGGGTAGGGGTACGATGCACCCCATACTCATTTACATAGGGTGGGGGGCCCGGCATTTGGGGGCCCCCTTGTTAAAAGGGGCTTCCCGATTCCGATAAGCCCCCGCCCGCAGACCCCGACAACCAACGGCCAGGGTTGTCGGGAAGAGGCTCTTGTCCCCATCAACATGGGGACAAGGTGCTTTGGGGTGGGGGGCGCAGAGCCCCCCTGCCCCAAAGCACCCATACTCCCCATGTTGAGGGCATGCGGCCTGGTACGGTCCAGGAGGGGGGGCGCTTGCTCGTCCCCACCCCCTTTCCTGGCCTGCCAGGCTGCATGCTCGGATAAGGGTCTGGTATGGATTTTGGGGGGGACCCTACGCCGTTTTTTTCGGCGGGGGGCTCCTCTTAAAATCCATGCCAGATCGAAGAGCCTTGTATGCTCTTGGGGGGGGGGGGGGGGACCCCACGCAAATTTTTTGCGGGGGTTCCCCTTTAAGACACCTAGCACACAAGTCGCGCCGCAAGTCGGATCACCGTGATCCGACTTCTGGTGCGGCTTCTATTCAAATCAATGGGCTCCCATAGGGAACCATTGATTATGAATAGAACGCCTGACGAGGCTTAACGCTGTGTATACAACGTTAAGCAACGTTATTGAGCGTTTTGCCGGCTCGGCGTCAAAAACGCCATGACGCTGCAGCTTCAGAACGCACTGGTCCCGCGTTCTAGCTACAGCTCACTAACGCCGACGCCCTCTACTGCTCAGAAACGTCAGCATTTTAGAGGGCCATTGAATAACATGGAGAGCAGCAAAAAACACCCAAAAACGTGGCATAACAAAACGCCCGTGTGTATGAGGCCTTATAGTGGACATAGCTTTAATTTCACGGTGTATAGCAGGCTACACATTTCATAGTACAACTACTCTCAAGTCTCAGTCTGTCGAGTGTGCAACCCTCCTACACATAAATACACATATACTGCATTTCTTTGGACATATAGGTGGTGGAATTACATTAGTTTATTCTGTGCTATTTGTGGTGCTTGGAGTGTAGAACAGTGATGTTATTGCAACAGCAATGATATTGTTTGTGATTTGTGAAGATACCTGTGTGAGTTTGGGAAAAGCTTTTAATGAGATGGACAGCAACAAGCGAGAGACAGAGAAAAAATATTTTAACAAAACATGAGAAGATTAAAAATTCTAACATTCTTAAAAACAAATTAGATTATGAAATAGCAACATTGTTGCAGGGAAAATTTGTTTGAGAGAAAGATACATTTCATCTCAACATGAAAAGGATTTCTTTAGGGAAGTTACAATTGTACCATTAGAATCAATTGCTGAAACTTGCAATGGGCTATATAGTGCGAATTTGCCTTCTCAAGAAGGCATATTGGCCAAGCGTGAATTTGCAAATTTACTATAGCGCCCTCTAAAAAAGGCATGGGTGTTAAAATGAGGGAATTTTCTTGTCTGAGCATGCTCAGTTGTGCTGATGAATAGTCAGGAAAAAAAGGGGGAATTTGGCTCTTTTCAGACTTTCAATGATATTTCAGGTTATACATCACTTTTTTTAAACAATTTAAAAGCAGATCATCATTAAACAAGATACTACAAAGAACCATTAGGGGATCATATCATGCCCTAAACATTATTTCCATGTGCAAATTACTTGCTTCTACCACAACTAGTTTTTTAGTCAGTCACTGTTGTCTGGGCGCTATAGTGAATTTCATTCTGGGAGTATTTTTTCCCTCAGGGCTTTAGTGAATTCCATTTTTGCGCGAATTTGCGATTCTGCGCGTTAAAATTTGCGCACAGGCAGAATCGCACAACAGTAAATGACCCCCTAGAACTTTTGCGCAAACCAATTAATATAAGCTTATTGAGATTTTCTTTTTTGCCAAAAATATGTACCAGAATACATATTGGCCTAAATTGATAAAGAAATTAGATTTTTTTTAAAAAAAATATTGGATGTTCTATAGTAGAAAATAAAAAATATTGTGTTTTTTTTTTTTTTTCAAAATTGTTGGTCTTTTTTGTTTATAGCACAAAAACTGAACACTGCAGAGGTGATCAAATACCACCAAAGAATGCTTTGTTTGTGGGGAAAAAAACCCATATATTTTATTTGGGTACAGTGTTGCACGACAGTGTTGCAATTGTCCGTTAAAATAACGCAGTGCCGTATTGCAATAAGGCCTGGTCATGAAGGGGGTTAAATCTTCCAGAGGGGAGTGGTTAATCGTAGTTTGCAGAAAGTGCCTATAGATAGTAGTAGTACTGGTCAGTATGTTTTCTTTTTTTTTGTGATTGTGTTTTAATACTGTATATATATCCATACTCGCTGCAGTTTCCTCTTTTCCTTTTAATCCTCAGCCGTTATTTTTATGTTTTACTTCTCCTTTTTGAAGGGATGAGTCACAATGCTGAATCACTCACCAGGCAGCAACTCCAAAACTGCATTAAGTAAGAGATTTCATATAAATGTTTTTTAATAGATGAATGCGTTTGAAATAAGAACATTGGGGCAATAGTAAAATGAATGTGCCGGTACCATTTCTAGAGATAAGTGCATGGATAAAATAAGAAATTTATGTGAGCTTTAACCCAATTTTGTTTTGAATTTGGAAGTGTTCCAGGTTGCTCTGTCTTGGCTGTGTGTCCTCCTATTAAAACACAGTGGACATATCATAACTTCTGTTTACAGGGCACTCTGCAGAACAGTGAGAATGCCTGCTAAAAGAGATGATACTTTGTGCGACTGCTACATGGTGCATACAACAGAGAAGCAGAGTTTCCTAAAGCCCTTCCTTAGTCCAAACTTTTTTTCACTTTGGATAGAGTAGGGAATAGAACCTCTGTCGGGATTTCAGTGCTGTATGTGGTATGTGTCCCCATTTGGGAGAGTCCCCCCACTTCCTGTTCTGTTTCATGTCACTTGGAAGTGAGGGGAAGTTTTACTGGGTGCAAACACCACAATAAAAATATGACCGATTTTAACTTTTTATTTTTTTGAGAAAAAGCATTTTGGAACTTCCCCCCTCATCTGTCTCACACCGATAAGACACACAGGGAAGTTGCAAATATATCTCCAATTGTTCCTGAAAGTAAAAGGTTCTTTGGGGACATTTTCCCTTCACTTCCTGTCCCATAGCCAAAACAGGAAGTGAGAAGAAATCCCTTTAAAGCAAGGGAATCCCAGAGTGTGACCAGGGTGCCCAGAACTAGTGTCCCCAGTGCACGATTTCTCCTCAATTCCTGTTCTTTAACTCCCTTGTGTCCCCTCCTAGCAGCCCTTCCCTATATGAATGTACAATATATATGTAAAGCGCTGCGTAAATTGACAGCGCTATATAAGTACCTGAAATAATAATAAATAATATCAGGGGATGGGGGCATGTGGGGACAAAGAACCTTCTCTTCTCCAAAATTCAGAGCTGTTCTGTTTTCTCTGCACATTCCCTGTCTCACACCGGTCAGATACACAGGAAAGTTGCAAATATATCTTCAATTGTTCCTGAAAGTAGAAAGTCCTGCAGGTATTTTTAAAAGATTTTTGTCATTACTGCATGAGTTTTTTTTCCATATGGAGCACGTACTGCTTGGAGACAGCCATTCAGTTCATGCTTTAAACATAAGCTTTGTCTAAAGTTCCCACCAGTGGTGGGCCATCCATAGAGGGCGCACGGGGGCCGCCCCCCTACCCTATCCATTCGTTTGGCCCCCTGATCTACATACAGGGACGCCGGACCATGGGGAGCGGGGGTTTAAAGCACGTGATTGGAGCCAGAATAGGCTTCAAAAAAGTGGTGGCTCAGGGCACAGAGCACTTCGCTCAGAGCACACCCAGTTGTGTGACAACAGTGAATGAATATTCACTATTCTCACACTAATTCTCCTCCCGGCCAATCAGGAGGAGGAGAAAAGAGGGCGGAGAGGGGGGCCGGAGGAGAACAGCCGACCCTGTCTCATAGCCAAACAGGAAGTGAGAGGAATCCTAGTGTATCACCAGAACTAGTGTCTCCATTGGAAGATTTCCCCTCTATTAGTGTTCTGATGTCAACCCAAAATTTGGGGTTTTCTTTTACTTTAGCTTTTGATGATAATGGTAAACAGGACACATAGAATAGAGAGGGTGAATCTCCATAATGGGCACAGCCAGCAATAACAACCAACAGGTTTTCTAATCCCTCTCCACACTATTCAAAGCTTAAAAAAAAGAATGTTTTTTGCCTTTTTGTTGTACTTTAACCACTACAAATCTGCGCAAAAGACAGCTACAGGGTGGACCTGAATTGCCGGGAGGGCGTCCCTGTGGCGTGCTCTGTGATCACTGAATCAATGAGACTTGGCTGATCACAGATCAGTGTAAGGGGCCAGTCCCGGCCCCTTACCACGTGATCAGCTGTCAGCCAATGACAGCTGATCAGGTGATGTAAACAAGAGATCGGTAATCAGCCTTTTTTTTCCCTCACGTTGACAGCGTGGGGGGTGAAAAAAGCCGATCACCTGCTACAGAGAGAGGGACATCGGTTCTGCACATGGAGAGGTACTGCTGCTATGCAGTGCCCTCCAATGCCATCTACCAGTGCCCACTAGTGCCACCTACAGGTGCACATCAGTGCAGCCTACCAGTGCCCACAAGTGCCACCCATCAGTGCCACCTATCATTGGCCATCAGTGCTGCCAACCAGTGGCCATCAGTGCCGCCGATCAGTGGTGCTTATCAGTGCCATCCAATCAGTGCCCACAAGTGCTGCCTTATCAGTGCCGCCTTATCAGTGCCCACCAGTGCAGCCTATCAGTGCCCTTCATTGCAACCTATCAGTGCCACATTAGCGCACATCAATGAAGGAGAAAAATTATCAAAATTTTATAACAAACTAGGAACTAGGTGTCTTTTTTTTAAAATTTTGGTCTTTTTTTTTTTAGCAAAAAATAAATAACCCAGCGGTGATTAAATACCACCAAAAGAGAGCTCTATTTGTGTGAAAAAAAATGATAAAAATGTCATTTGGGTACGGTGTACCATGACCACGCAATTGTCAATCAAAGGGCAGCAGCGCTGAAAATTGGCCTGGGCAGGAGGGGGGTTTAAGTGCCCAGTAAGCAAGTGGTTAAAAAAAATTTGAACTTTTTTTTTATTTTTTTTTTATTAGAGCTGAACCTAATTCATTAAGATAATGTATACAATAAAAACAGGGTGAATTAAATTTAAAGCTGACCAGATATCATTGTCACTTGCGCTTGTTTACTGTACTGGATGCATTCCTCCATGCATGTTTTTGATGTGTTCTGGTGCGTTTTTTTCCCCCTCCCCTTTTTTTATCTTCATCAATTGAGTATATGCGCATTCTGGTGCATTTTATGTGTTTTGCCACATTCCAGATGTATTACAAACAGAAAAAATGCATCACTTTCTTGTTCTACTTTTGTTGACTGCAATTGAACGCACTGCACTGGTGTGAACCAGAGCCATTGGAATCCATGTTAAACGCTGTCCTTGTGTCTTTGATGCAGAATAAAAATGCACTGCATCTGGTGTCATCCAGTCCTTAGTACATGTATGTTATCTTTAAACTGAACAGTGCTCAGAAGTGGACAGGTAAGGTATAATCTATAATAATATATATATATAATTACATTTTATATTATCTGCAGGAAAAGACCAAGTCTTTTGGAGTACCTTAGTTACCACCTGAATTTTATGAGTGTCCTTGCTGGGCCTTGCAGCAATTTCCAGGACTACATTGCCTTTATTGAAGGAAGTCACATACGATCGAAGTTAAAGGAAGCCAGCTGGAAAGAAAAACGCCATGTGTCAGATCCTTCCCCAAATGTGAGTACTAAAGGTATACAGCTTCCTTTTCTCACCTTTTTATAGCCAGCTTGTGCTCCTCATCTGGGGTTTTGAATAGAAATGGCCAGAACCAACAGTTTATTTTTCCCCTTAGTGCTTATAGATTCCGATTGCTGCACTTGTCATTTTCTCTCGTTTTTACTATTATTTTCCCATGATTAAAGCTGAGCTCCAGGCCAATATATTTTCCCATGATTAAAGCTGAGCTCCAGGCCAATATAAAAGACATAGATGATTGTAGCTATATATTCATTGATTCATTAAAACATTCATCACATTTATTTTTAACTGCAGCTAGTGAAAGTACCTTCCAATCAGCCTATTGCGATCCCCTGTATAGGACAAAAAAGTAAAAAAAGCAAAAATTCTTTTTGTCCTATAAATCACATCATATAGATCTCCTGTATGTTATTTTGTGTGGATCTTTCATGCTGCAATAGCAAAGGATCTGTATGGTGAACCATAAGTGCATGCAATCCAGGCAGCTTATACAGTATATGTTGACGGCGGTATGTAAAGGTGACCAACTGCATACAGCTTTCTAGCAAAAGTGGTATAAAGTGGAGGAAACGACACTGCACAGATATGTTAAATTTTTCCTTCGGATATTTTTTTATTAGGCAATGTTTGACTCTCACAGTTGATCAATAAGGATTGTCACTATGGATTAAGTTGTTTTTTCTTTTGCTTCTGTATCCAGTTGCTGGAAGTCACACTGGTATGCTACATGGTTTATGTTGATTAAAATGCTTTAAAAAAGGTCAAACATTCGTCTTCTGCACATACCCAGTATGTTACATTGGAAATATTTAGATTGTTCTGTGAAAGTACCATTTGTTCTGCACCAGTGGCTTGTCAAAGACCTTATTCATGTAATCCCTCCATACGCAGGCAGCATTTACATTGTGATGGTTTTTTGCGTAGATGCCACCACCATTAGAGTCATCAAAAACCTTTAGTATTATGGCCTAGTCACTGTCAAATAACTGGCTACTTTTCTGTTACCATATCCCATGCTGGTATTATTGGCAAAGTCATACAACAGCTTTGGACAGGTCTCTGGATAGTTGCTGCCTTTAATAAATATCCAGGCTTTAAAAATGACTACAATTAACTCCCTAACATTAGTACTACTGCCATACTTGTGACAAATCATCACATCCTGCTGCTAATCTCCATTTTTAAAAGCTTAAAGCTGACCACCAAGCAGTTATAAAAACACCAGTTAATGCAGGTATATTATACTGTGGAAATGTTTTAGGCAGGTGTGAAAAAATGCAGTAGATTAACAATGTAAATTACAGAGAAATAAACGTGTTTAGTTCATTTACTTTCCATTTTGTCAATTGATAAAAATAAACAGAAGAGAAATCCAATCAAATCCATTTTTGGTGTGACCACCCTTTGCCTTTAAACCAGCATCACTTCTTCTTCTAGGTGCACTTGCACACAGTTTTTGAAGGAACTCAGCAGGCAGGTTGTTCCAAACATCTTGTAGAACTAACCACAGATCTTTTGAGGATGTAGGCTGCCTCAAATTATTCTGTCTCTTCATGTAATCCCAGACAAACTTGATGATGTTGCGATCAGGGCTCTGTGGGGGCAAAACCATCACTTCCAGGATTCCTTGTTCTGCTTTACGCTGAACATAGTTCTTAATGACATTGGCTATATGTTTGGGGTTGTTGTCCTGCTGCAGAATAAATTTGGGGGCAATGACACGCCTCCCTGATAGTATTACATGCTGAATAAGTATCTGCCTGTATTTCTCGGCATTGAGGACACCATGGATCCTGACCAAGTATCCAACTCCATTCGCAGAAATGCAGCCCCTAACTTGCAAGGAAACTCCAGCATGCTTCACTGTTAACTGCAGACACTCATTACAGTATTGTACCGCTCTCCAGACTTTCAGCAAACAAACTGCCTCCGGCTACAGCTAAATAATTCAAATTTTGACTCATCAGTACAGAGCGCCCACTGTGATTTTCTGCATACCAGTTCTTATGTGTTCCTGCATAGTTAAGTCACTTAACCTTGTTTCCATGTCGGAGGTATGGCTTTTTCACTGCAATTCTTTCAGGAAGACCACTTCTGGCCAGATGTCTCTGGGCAGTAGATAGGTGTACCTGGTTTTTGGCAGCTCTGTGCTGATGGCACTGCTGGACATCTGATGTCAAAAGGAAGTAACCATTATGTGCCTTTCATCTGCTGCATTAAGCTTCCTTGGCCGACCACTGCATCTATGGTCCTCAATGTTGCCTCTTTCTTTGTGCTTTTTCAAAAGCGCTTGAGCAGCACATTTTGAAACCCCAGTCTGCTTTGAAATCTTTTTGCCTGGGAGAGACCTTGCTGATGCAGTATACCTAGCTTGTGTCATGTCTCTGTGCTCAGTCTTGCCATGGTGTATGATTTGTAACCTGAATCGGTGTTCCACAACATCACCATAGTTCTAGAGTTTGGCTGTTCCTCACCTAGTTTCTCAGTTTAAGTTAATGACTGTGTTTTAACCTACATATGAAATTGATGATCATTAGTGCCTGCTTGGCATAATTGGTTGATCATACACCTGACTTCAATCCTACAAAATCCATTACTTTGTGCAAGTGCAAGAATTGATGCTGGTTTGAAGCCAAAGGGTAGTCACACCAAATATTGATTTAATTTAGATTTTTCTTCTGTTGGCTCACTGTGAATTTTGTAAATTGATAAAAAATAAAACATTAAAAAAATAACTCCTGGTATCT
>BLSH010262742.1:5231511-5246663 GCA_018402905.1 Glandirana rugosa
AAAAAAAAAAAAAAAAAAAAAAATATATATATATATATATATATATATATATATATATATATATATATATATACTTTTGTTCACACCTGCCTAAAACTTTTGCTTAGTACTGTAGATTTATTAATAGTAAATTAAAGGAGAAGTATGGCCAAAGCTCTTTTGACCATAATTCAACTGTGGATCACAGAAGTGCACTTAGTTCTGCACTTCTGAAACCCACATTTAGCCTGCCGTCAGCTGACAATATAGAGCCAGCACAGTCTTGGCAGGGATCCTGACAATAATGTTGGGATCTGCCCAAATGCCTTACCAGCAGCTGGCTTAGCTTCTCAGCACGCTGCTAAGAGCTTAAGTCTGTCGCTCCCGCTCTCTCCACATCCCGGTGCACCAGTGAGTCAGTCATTCACTGCTTTGTGCTCAGAGCAGGCCCAAGAACTGAGCGATTTAGAGGTCTTTGATCGCTCAGTTCTTGGTGTAGAGCTGCGGGGAAAAGCTGCACACTGGGTCCATGCTGCAGCCATCTAGGTGAGTATGATTTTTTTTTTTTTATACCCATACTTCTCTTTTACCTGTATTTAGATGCATATAGATGAAGTACCTAAATCTGTATGGATGCTGATATATGATGTTTCCTAGCAAACCCCTACACAGTGAATAATTGGAGGAAGGAGAGCCAGCTCTAGAAGCCTGTCACTTTTCTGTAATTCATAAGACCCCCTTCACACTGGGCGGTTTTTCAGGCGCTTTAGTGCTAAAAATAGCGTCTGTAAAGCGCCTGCAATACTCTTCCCCCCCCCCTCCCAATCCACCCCAGTGTGAAAGCCTGAGTGCTTTCACACTGGGACAGTGTGCTTACAGGATGGGAAAAAAAGTCCTGCAAGCAGCAACTTTGGGGCAGTGCGGGAGCAGTGTATACACCGCTCCTCAACCGCCCCTGCCCATTGAAATGAATGGCCAGTGCTTTCGAAGCAGCTGAATACGTGACGGAGCTTTTAACCTCTTTTTAACCTATTCTTAGGGGTTAAAAGGGCCCCGCTGCCGCCTGAATAGCAGCGTTTGTCGCTACCGCCCCCACTACCCCAGCATGAAAGGGGCTTTAATGATTACAGGAAACCTGCTGATAGGAGAGAAGAGCAGAGAGATGACTCTTTTGGGTTATGAGACTGTGTTCCTCCAAGCTGTGCTGTTGCTGTACTAGAGTACAAAGATCTGGCTGCTTTATATAGCTGAATCCCAAGACTGGCTTGTGACGAATGCGGGTATCGGATCACTGCCCTCCTCACCGATGGGTGACCGAGGACCCCCCTGAACTCACACCGCGTTTGTCACTAACGCAACAATACCACTTTCTGCTGCTTCCAGCACAAAGA
This sequence comes from Glandirana rugosa, assembly GCA_018402905.1. Classification (NCBI taxonomy): domain Eukaryota; kingdom Metazoa; phylum Chordata; class Amphibia; order Anura; family Ranidae; genus Glandirana; species Glandirana rugosa. The sequence continues at coordinate 5,232,882 of BLSH010262742.1, forward strand.
TTTCCCAGTTTGCGGGACCACCGTCTAAATGCCAGCTACCTGAGAGCGATTGTTACCGGGCTAATTCAAACAACCCTTTCAATGCCACCAGTAACCTTTGATCTGGAGTGTAAGGTATCCAACAATTAGCAATACCAATTATGATTTTAGAATAACTTCCTATAACACACGCTGTCACCACAGACAGGGATATTCAGATGAGCTATTTTCAACAGTAGCACTCTTCAAAGGAACAGATTTGTCATAGCTTGCATTAAGAGCTTTAGGACAAGATTAACACTTTTCAGAATAAGGTTTAATAATGAAAATGTCAATTTTGGTGCAGCAAAGTATTTACAGACAAAAAAAAAAGAAAGTTACAAAGCAATAAGAGACATAATCTACAGCAGCAAAGAAAGGAGGCAGAAAGTATTGCTTTTAAAATGTCCGTGATCAATCAGAGATTTGATGATGATTCCATGGATTCTCGGATGGTAAGGTGAGAACTGACAGCTGTCCTTAGCATTCCCTTTTTCTCTGGGTGAAAAGGGGTGGGGCCGTATGCCCTTGACCACTCACATGGGTAAGGAGGGCCCGTGGGCTGTGCAGGGCGGACCGTGGAATACAATCTTCCCTAATTCACAATTTCTGTACGGAGATTTATATTTGCCAATATGTACAAGGTGCATTCCTGAAACTGATGAATTATAGTCCAGCATGAATTTTGCAGTCCAACAAGTTCAAACATGAAAAACCTTATCACTTCCTGTGACCCTGGGAAGATGATAAACTATCCATGGGTCCCCTTATAAGTGAATACTCTGGTGTTTGGGCTTGTATTAAACTGGATGCTTTCCCGCATACAGATATACACGTTTTATTAATATGTCATGCTCCTAACTGGAGTTATGAACTGTGTTTTTTTTTTTTTTTTTAAGTTTTAGGCATGAGGTGTGGTCGCTGGGAGGTCATGACATTCTGTGTCCCTGTTTTATGACTCGTAAATTCTGAGCCTCTTTGATGCCAGGCTTGGTAGGATTTATAGTCGGCCAGCACAAACAGACATACATCCTGCTTATGTAGCGAAGATAACCATTCCTTTTTAAAGTGGCTTTTTTGGAATTCCTACACGAAACAGGGAGGAGGGGCTGTGTGAGGTATCTGTACTGGGAGATTGTTAGGTTAAAACTGAAATGGCGTCATCTAAACAAAATGGTGCTAGTTCTGTGTGTTTCTCACACGTGATATCATCACATGGCTGAGCAGAATTTCAAATCAGTTGACAAATAAAACTATTCCCATATATGTCTTTTGCATTAATCTACTGTAATTGCTGGATCCGTTTTAAATTTGGAAAAGATTTGCAAAGGAAGCTTCAACTTCAAATTGATAAATAAACTGTGTATAAGCCTTGCAAATGTCACATCTGTGATTTTTGTATTCATGTTTTTTTTTTTTTTCATGTATGACCCCACATAATACACTGCACCAGTATGTTAGTGGAAATATTATTTACAGTGTAAATCATTTTTTTTTTCTTTTAGAAAGCTGTTTTACACAAGATTTGCATATGTGTGGTATCACTCATTCTTTTCCTGACCATAAGTAAGGCTTTCCCTATTGGTCGTATTGTGGATGATACTTTCATTAATGAATATTCGTTTTTGACAAGACTAGGCTACCTTTACATTGCTGCTATGGCTAACAAACCTAAGTACTATTTTGCATGGAGTCTGGGTAAGTGACTACATAGAGTAGAATATTTATTATAGAGCAGAATCATTTTCTATGATTTATGTACTATTATAAATTCATTAGGCTGAACATAATGTTAGCAATCATATTTTAATATAGTTATGCCTCTATTGGATACATTGGCCTGATTAATTTGAGCCTTATATTATCCTGTACTCTGTTTGCATTAGTGTCTACTGCTCTTAAAGCGGTGTTGAACCCAAAACTTAACCCAAAATTTAATATATTGCAACTTACCAATCATTAGATGTGGTGGCTGCATTAGTTTTCTATTTTAGTTTTTTTTTTCCTGTTTTCACCTGATCTGGCTATTAACACACCCCCCAGTATTACTGTGCCCCCACTTTGGATGAAGGAGCATAGAGAGCACATTTGGACAGCAGCATTGTTCATCTGCGGGAAAGTGTTCGATGTACTAGCAGATTCAAATACACTAACAAACTGGAGCCAAGCTCCAGGAAATACTTTATAATCAGTTACAGTGAATATTTGTTTTCCTTTTGGGATAAAGGTTTTACATAAATAAAAGCTGGTCATTGTATGCACCCCTGCCAGAGGTAAATGGTTTGTCTCATCCCTGTAACTGATACATTTTCAAAAGAGTTTATTCCTTTGAAAAACAGAGTTACTGGCTGGATCACCAGATAAAAAAGAAGAAAGAAAGAGACTAAAAAAGAAAACTAATGCAGCAATCACATCTAAGAATTGGTAAGCTGCAATATAATGTTTGCATTTGGGTTTAATGCTGCTTTAAACTTTAAAGTGTTACTAAACCCACAACGGTAAAATCAGTCTGTATATGCAGTAAAGCATGTTTGTTATACTCACTGTAGAACCTAAGGGGTTAATCCACTACATTGTGTAAAAAGGCTGTTTGATACTGCCTTCTTTGTTCCTGTCCTTCTTCCACAGTTCCCAATCTATCTCCTGATAGAACACAGGCTAGGGGACAAGCTGCACATGCTCAGTTTGGTGTGTATTGCTAGAGGTGTTTTTTTTGTTCTTGGGAGAGTGCATGTGATCAGCACAGGGCCAATCAGCACTGTCCAGACAGAAGGTCAGGGGTCCTATAGCTTTATAGGACAGTCAGAGCAGAATGAAAACTCCTCCTACAAGCTTTAACCAGACACTGATAGAAGTCACAAGACCGCTATATACTGCTGATGAAAAAATGTATTTGGCAGTTTGTATTTCCTAAAACTATTGCATTTCTATATTCTGTGTACTGTGGGAGACAGATATAGTGAATATAGGGTCCTAAGTTTAGTAACACTTTAAGCTTAAATCGAAGGAGCCAGGCATTAAAATTGTCAGCCAAACGGTGACTGCAGACAGTCAGCTGCAGTAACTGTTGCGGTATTCTGACAGCCACGGGCACCAGCTGTCAGATTTCAATAGCCGTCAGAGGCTGTTTAGCGTAGATGGGCATTCTTGTGGATTTCTTCTGCTCAGCCAATATGCTGATTGGAAGAAATCAAAGTGTGTATGGCCAACTTTATTCTGTAGAAATTACCCAATCTAGAGAAGCCACTGTGTAAAATATCCCTGTGTGTGAGAGCCCTGGGTTTCTGTAAGCCTCATTTATATGATTTTGAGCTCTGCAGCTTTAAAGTCCTAGTAACATCTATATGAGAATTATTTGGGCTCTCTGCCCCAAATCAGCCCCTTGGTATGTGAGTAAATGGAAGGGGTCAGGTAGTGAAAATCTGATAGTTTGGGTCACTGTGTGTGTGTGTGTGCAAGACTGTGTGCATTTATCAGTGTGTGTGAACACATACAGTATATGCATTTGTGTAAAAATGTGAGGGGTGTACTCACTTGTGAGATTATATATGTATGTGGGCCTGATTCACTTACTTTGACTCAAATTCTCTCACTCGGACCCATTTTCTGGCTGCCTGTTCTAACTACTCCTAAACCTTAGATGTGTTCAACTTGTTATTTTTGTGCTAATTTTGTAGTAGTAAACATCTGTGTTAACCTGAGGACTAAATGTTCCATTATTTTACCAGACCCACAAAAAAGTATATCATAGTCCCTGATGCAAGGCATGTGCTCTGCTTGCCAATGAAGAGGTACAAGTGATGATTACAGATAGACATGGCTAATATCTGAATTCCTGTAACCTGAATAGCTTTCAGCTTTCCTGGTGGTCGCCTGAGGCCCCTAAATTCACATCATTGATATATAGACACGTAAAACTCATTGTTACCACCTTCACAATAACAAAATTCACACCTGGATGTTCATACCTTGATTACACTCCTGGATCACTTTATGTTGATAGCAGCAGTGCAGTCAAGCTTGTCTGCATACTACTAGGTAGTATCTTTCTAGTACCTCTTTTCAGCTTACTTCTTCATGTGAATAGGCGTTCTTGGGGGAGAAGAATTTGTTCAGTATCCTTCACAGTGGGATGAGGAAAGCGATGTTCAATATTGTTTTATAGCTAATTTATGCGAGTTTTCCCTGCTGGGCTTGCTTTTAATGCAAGGTTGTATTTCCCTTAGTAACCAGTAAGGTAGATGTAATTATTTCGCTCTTGTTGTAAAATGTAAACAAACATCTGATTGGTATGGTTATACATCATATTGAATCATCTCTGTAGATTTTATCTTTTAATTGTCTTTTTTTTTTCCTAGCTGATGCTGTGAACAATGCTGCAGGATATGGCTTCAATGGGCTGGATGAGAAAGGCAATCCCCAGTGGGATTTAATCTATAATCTCAACGTACGGAACATTGAGGTGAGCTTAAAGAACAAGTCAAGTATTGATGACACTTACTATAACATGCTGCTCCCCCAACCCTGCTGCCCTAAGCATTGAAGCAGCCCAGCTTTGGTAAAAAATTGATATATACCGGTAATTGATAGGGTTACACCGATACTGGTATCGGTATTGGTGCCAATACTAAGCATTTGCACGAGTATCGGTACTCGTGCAAATGCTCCAATAATAGAAACCGATACCTTCAAGTTCAGATTTTTCAGCTGTCAACAGGGGAATGCAGGGGAATAGAACAAAAGAATGCTGGCAATTATCAGTTCTTAAGGAGCGGTGCCGCCGCATCCTTAACTAGTGACGTTTCAGCTGTCCCCGCCTCCTTCTCCCCTCCCACCTGCTGTCACTTCTGCCCTTTGCTGCCTCCTTTCCCTCCCCCCAGCTATGCCAGGTGCCTTCCCTACCTCCTTTTTCTCTCGCCAGCTATGCCAGGTGCCTTGCCCACCTCCTCCTTTCTCTCTCGCCAGCTATGCCAGGCGCCTTCCCCACCACCTCCTTTCTCTCCCACCAGCTACAATGTTCTCCTAGCGGGTCTGTCATCCTGCATGGTCCGGCATCTTCCTGGCTGTCAGCAGCGTCTGCGGGCGGCTCTCCTCATCTAGCTTCTCATCTGGCTTTTACCCAGCTGTTACATCTGCTCCCTTTCTCCCTGGGCCAGTTTGTTGAGCCACGCATCTGGGATCCTATCCACACATAACAGCATGTGAAGGGACAATCTTAATTCCACTTGACAATAAGGTGAACTACTTTTACCAGCTGGAACTTTGTTTAGTTTTCTCCTTTGCCCAGTGTTTCCCATGTTTGTATGATACATACAAGCTTGGCATGATTTATACTGTACAGCAGTATTTTGGGATTTTATGCAGAGACTGTATATTATCTCAATTCAAGATGTCTGTACATTAAGGACTTTGCACTTCAAGGACTGTTTGTTAGATATGATTTTTGCAGTTATTAATTCAATAAATAACAATCCATTTATTTATTCTTTTATTTATGTAATTTTTAAATTTTTTACTTAAGTATTGTTATTATTATCACCCCTTTAGCCAGTCTTCCTAGGCAATAGGTATCGGTAATCGGTATCAGTATATTTAAAGTATTTTTAAAAAGGTATCAGTACTCGTACTCGGTGTTGAAAAAAAATGGTATCGGTGCATCCCTAATAATTGGTATACAAGGACAGCCAACCTCCTATGTTCAGACTGCAGCAGGGTAGCTGCTCGGTGTGGGACCTGGAAGCAAATGGAGATCACTGGAGTAGTGGTGTTCACTATAGTGATTTCTAGCTTCCAGGGGCATCAGCCAGGTATGGTAAATGCAAAGTTACATTGGTCCAAGCTAGACTAATGTAACTATGTATAAAATATTCTAGCGTGGCGTTTGGGTATAACAATTCACCTTCTAAGGACGTGTACCATGGAGGTACTTTTTCCAGGTTATGCTGCAAGCACAAGCTTGCACAAAAAACAACAAAAACAATCTTCTGCAATGATGGACCACAGAGCTTCATTTACTCCAATGTTGGCATAACGTTGCTCTGTCCTAAGGGCTGTAAAAGCCCTGAAGTCACACTAGAAAACAAAAACAGAGGGCATATCAGCCTTGTGCATTACCTTTGCGATCACTTTATTATAATGATAAAACCTATGTATACTCTCAAACGGCATCAACTATCAAGCACATCAGTATCTAGTGTCCTGAACGACTTGGTCAACAGAGCAAGTCCCAAACACAAAAAGACCCTCAAAATGTCTGACAGGTTTCGAGGGGGCATCCCCTCTTCCTCAGAAGAGCACAAGGTTGCTTTAGTTTTATTCCGTGGCTTCTGTGCTGCATCTGTACATAATAGGAAACACTGAACTGTAGTTTTCTAAGAACATAATTTTTCGGAGAGATTCATGCCGTTGTTTTTTCTGGCTATCTAGCTATGGGGTGGTAATACAGGTCTTGGTTGGGGGATCAGTGATGTGAACATGTTGGTCGCTGCACTGTTATAACTTGCACGGACTTCTGCTTCTGATGACAGTCCCTTCCCTGCTGCTGTGCATAGGTTGTATTTGTAATGATGTTCAGTTTCCACCATTGACAAAGTCTTACAATTCACAGATACATTTCATTGGACAAAAGTAAAAATAAATGTTTTCTGGGATGTCTACAGATCAGCTTTAAAGCAACCCTGCCCCTTACCCAATCAATCAAGCTGATAGTACCCTGCATGAGAAGAGGATGAATACACTCTTTTTGGCAGGTATCCTGTTGGATTTTCGCTCTCTCTTGAAGTCCTCTGAGCGCAGCTCCTTTGCTGTCTAAAGCCTGGTACACTCTGTATTTTTTTTTTTTGTTCAACCCAGCGGGCTGAACAATAAAAAAAAAACCTCCCGGATTGCTGTTCTAACACAAGCGATGTTAGTATGAAGATCTCCCTTTCTGTGCCATTGTGATCTGACAGGGGGACCGCCCCTCCGCCAGAACACACCGGTTGGGGCTCACAGCCATTGGCTGCCCGCGTTGATTGGATGCTGATTTCCCAGCATTCCCATTCAACAGACGCTGGTCATGAGACCAGCTTCTATTGGACTCACCTCTTTCGTAGAGGGTTGAACTAAAAAAACTGACTTGATTTCCCCATCCACAATCCTCCCCACTGAGCTGTTGTATTCTCACAGCGGGGAGACTTCCCCACCGTCAGCATACACTGATTAGCGTTGCAGGCTATAGCTTGCAGCGCTCATTGAACAGGGAAAATCCAACAGGGCGGTTGTACAGAAGTCGATCAACCACAGTGCCCATACATGGATTGAAATTCAGCCGGTCCCTGCTGAACAGGCCAAATTTCGAACCATGTATGGCCAGCTTAACACTTCTGGGTGTGCCGTATAGTGTGTCTCCCCCCCCCCCACTGGCACTGTGGTTCCTTCAACCTATCCCTGTGTTACTAAGTAAAACAGTAGCGATCTATGGGTCTCAAGGAACCACAACAGCACTTGGATCTCTAAGAGAGCGAATATTCAATACACAACCCACCAGAAAGGTGAGTGTCCCCCCCCCTTTTGTTGCAGGATGCTTTCAGTTTGATTTTGAAAGAGAGATTAAGAAACACAGCTACTTTAAGCAACCCCTCTCCTACAGTGTGACAGCTCTTGGGCCTTGAGGATCGGTCTCTTGGGCACAGTTATGCAGTGGTGGATGGAAGTTCACCTTGAAGTGATGGTTACCAATACAGGGTTACTTTAATCCCTTTTTTTAACATTAGCATTCATCTGTATCATTTAAAGTGTTCAAAGTATTATGTGGTAATTTATAGTGATTTTTATCAGAACATTTAGAACCACAATCTTTGCTTACTTTGAAAGTAGTGTGCCCATTTTTTCCGCACTTCAACTTCAAACACTTCCTTTTCTAGTACTTTAAATGTTTAGCATGGTTATTGGAGCAAGAACACTAAGTTGTATGGACTAGATGTCAAAGATAACAGTTATGTTGACAATTAAATAGTTGATGTAAATGTGAATTCTACCTTAGGGCGTTGTTGAATGGTGAAAACAGTGCTTCATATATTTTTAAATTAAATCAATGTTCTGATTCTCCTTTTTTCTCTTGCAGATGGCTTCAAGTTTTAAAATGTACATTGACAACTGGAATATGCAGACAGCAGCTTGGTTGAAGGGGTAATGCAAACATAAGTAAAATAGACAGTAAACTGTATAGAATAAGAGCCTAATAGAAGTCAGGGTCTCCAGCTGTATTGTCCATGTCCTCAAACAGGTCATTATTGGCGTGAAAGTTCACCCCAGAATTATTGTATGAAAATGTAACAACTGAAATATCACATGTACCTTCATAAATACAAAGCACTTCTGTCCATGCTCTGGTTGTCCTGCAATCTGCATTGGAAGCTGCCAAACCTTTACCAGTGACACATTGCACTTAGGCCCCCCATGCTATCTATATCTTGTGATTTTAAAAGCTTGATGGGGAAGAACTTCTATGTGCCCTGATGCTGTAAACGTAGTGGATAGCTTGAGGTTGGGGCTGAGAAACACCATGAGTTGTTACTGATAAATGGCCAGCAGTTTCCAAAGCCAATTGCTGGACAACAAGCGTGCAGATAGAAGTCAAACACGGTGCTAGGCATTTATCAAGGTATATGTGTTATATGGCTGTGGGGTGAACCTCCACGTCAAGATTCTGGTACCTTTTTATAATGCTACTACTGGGTATAACTGATAACTTGCAAGCCTCCAAACACCAAAAGCTGTTTATATTTTATACAACCTATTCTGTTAGAAAGACGATACTTTCAAAATGGAAACTTGCTGAGCCTCCAACAGTGGCGGCCTGGAGATCTATGGTTTCCGCAGTACTTCCCCATTTACCGTCTTTCTTACATGGGGCATAATTACTGCTCCAGGATTATTTATGTCAGCGACTGCCTCCCTTCAAAAGTTCTGTATACAAGGGCAAGACCATACCATATGGATAAAATTCCCCACTTCCCTTTGACATTTAGGGTAGTCAGCTTGTGATGTCTTATATATTATTGACAATCTCTGCAGGGGTGTAGTACACCCGGTGTAGGAACTTTTTGCACCAGTCTATCTCGAGCTGAAATCGTCAACGGCAAATACTGCTGGATCTGGCACAGTTTCTAGATAGGGCAAACTGGGGTTACCCCACAGTGGAGTATGAGGCGAGAGATCAAGCTTTCCACCTGTCACCTGTCTCCAGACAAAGACAGTGGTCTTCATCGGAATAGTAATGTGAGGATTAGACTTGGGGTTTTTATAAACCAGATTACTGAGCTCCGAGTATGATCCTAGCAAGGCCGCCTCTAGATTAACCTCCGGTTTATTATGGGTTTGTTCAAACCACCATTGTACTGTGTCTAAAACTGCAGCCCAATAATACAGTTTTTTCTTTTTTTTCCAATAACAGTTTTTATTGAAACCCAAGGAAGTCTCATTTATCAATACAAAGAAAAAGTAACAAGTGTGTACAGTTACTAAGTTGACCAACACAGTTGGTATCCAGCATTCTGCTTTGATATAGAACACATTCAGATAATAACTCCGTTGCAGATAAATCTTGAGTAACAACTATTCATTTTTTAGACGAAAGAGAGAAAAGAGAAAAAAAAAAAAGAAAGAAAAGAAGAAAAAGAGGAATAGAAAACAAAGTAGTTGTAACAAAGGAAGAAAGAAAGGAGGGAGGGAAAAGGTTCGTGTATCGTCAACCTGGATCCTCCTGGAGATGCCACGGTGCCCAGATACGATTGTGAACTTCCAAGCGATCCTGTAGTCTGGCTGTCATTTTTTCCATCAGCTCTACATCCTTAACCCTAGCGTAAAAGGCTTCCTGTGTCAGAGGTTTGCGGCGTTTCCAGTGTAGGGCTATTAAACACCGTGCTGCGGTGAGGATATTGCGTATGAGTTTCCTGTGTAGTTTGGAAAGCGTTTGCGGGGGAGATCCTAGTAAGAAGAACGTGGGTGTCATCGGGATGTGAGGGCCGAATATGTTGCGTAGGAGTTGATGTACCGTCCGCCAATAAAGGCGCAATCGCAGGGCAGCTGCAGTAGATATGTAAGAGGGTGCCCTTGTCCCGTAGGCATCTCCAACACCTGTCTGATGATGTGGGATATATGGTGTGCAAAACATCAGAGGTCATATACCAAAAGAACATGACCTTATAAGAGTTCTCTTTATATAAGGTGAAGAGGGAGCTTTTGGAAGCCTGGGACCACATGATCTGCCAATCAGCAATTGTCCATGTGGCACCCAGTGCTTTTTCCCACTTACGCATGTATAAGTGTTTTCCCTGTGTCTGGAAGGAGTATGCGTTCAAAATTTTATAGATGTTCGAGATTATTCCTCTCCTACTCGTGCCTTCTAAAATGATGCGCTCAAAGGGGTGTGAGAATTGTAAGGTGGATGTTATTTTCTGGGCATAGTGTCGGATTTGTAGGTAGCTATAAAATGTTTGCTGGGGCATCCCATATTTATCCTGAAATTTAGCAAAGTTTCCTGGTTACGGGGTTGACTAAGTGGCCAAGGTGGAATAGGTTCCGCGTCGCCCATGGGGCGGACATCTGGTAAGTTAATCCCGCCGGTAGTTCTGGGTTGTATAGGAAGGAGGTTAGTACAGATTTATCTGAGGCTAGATCATGTTGGCGAGAAAGTGTCCGCCTTAATGACCTCAGGTGGGACACTGTTAGCGGGAACCTCTGTGTTTGAACTCTATAGGAAACTGTTTGGGTGTATTGGGGCTAATGTCAATTTTTCTATTTCCGTCCATTTATTGTAGGAGCGTTGGGTAAACCAGGAGATGACAGCACGGAGTTGGGCTGCCTGATAGTATTGCATAAGATTGGGGAACGACAGGCCCCCTTCAGTACGAGAGGCCAAGAGGACTGATCTGGGGATTCTATGTCGTTCATAGTTCCAGATACATTGTACCATGTCTGTTTGCAGTTTTCTCAGGTGAGCGTAGGGGACAGGTATTGGGAGCGTTTGGAACAAGAAAACAAGTTTAGGAAGGACAGTCATTTTAATTGATGCTATACGTCCCTTTAGTGAGATGTGGATTTTCTTTCATTGTTGCAACGGTAGGCAAATTTGCTGAAACAATGGGGGAAAGTTAGCTTGGTAGAGTGATGAGAAACTTGTGGTTATGTGGACCCCCAGATATTTGATTGAGTGAGGGTGCCACTTGTATGGGAACAAAGCTGTCAGGCAGCTAAGTTCTGCTGATGGAATGTGAATGTTAAGGGCGCTCGACTTGGATGGGTTGATTTTGTAGCCAGAGAGTTTGCCCAACCGGTCCAGTTCGGCTTGCAGATTGGGTAAGGAGATTCTTGGCTGGGTCAGTGTTTAAGATAATGTCATCAGCGAACAAGGAAATTTTAAATTCCTTGTCGCGAATCGTCACACCCCGAATGTCCGCGTTATTCCGTATGGTTGCTGCCAAGGGTTCAACACACAGTGCGAACAGGAGGGGGGAAAGTGGGCAGCCCTGTCAGGTCCCATTGCTAATATGAACAGGGTGGAAAGAGCATAGGGGGTTTTAACCTGCGAGGTGGGATTGTTATCGAGATGGTAGATTGCATTGAGAAAGGGTCCCCGAAAGCCCATGAAGCGCAAAGTAACAAACAGGAAAGGCCACCCGAGGTGGTCAAAAGCCTTTTCTGCGTCAAGGCTGAGCACTACAGATGGGGTATTCTCTCGATTCAAAATGTCCACCAGGTCTATGACCTTCTTTGTATTATCTCCTGCCTGTCGAAGTGGAACAAATCCTACCTGATCTTTATGTATCAGAGACGGGAGGATTACATTCAGGCGCATGGAGAGGAGCTTCGTGAAAATTTTTAGGTCGGCATTTTAAAAGTGCAATCGGCCTATAACTGGCGCAGAGGGAGGGGTCCTTGTCGGCTTTAGGAATTAAGGTGCTAAACGATCTTTGCATATCTGAGGGAACCAGGGTGTCCTTAAGAAAGGAGTTACACAGTCTACACATGTAGGGTAACAGTTTAGCCATAAATGTCTTGTAGCACTCGTCAGGTCCAGGGGCCTTTCGGGCCGGAAGAGACTTAATCGTCGCCTCAATTTCCTCCTCAGTTATAGGTGCGTTCAGAGAGAGAAGGTCGGAGGAGGTGAGATGGGCTATACCACTCTGCTCCAGATACTCATCTACATGGGTTATGAAATCTGGTGACGCCGGGATGTGCGGTATTTCCGGGTTATAGAGTTTCTCGTAGAAACTTCGGAAAGCATTCTCTATTCCCGAGGGTGGGAAACCATCCCCGTGTCCGTTGTGGTCTCTAACCTGTCTTGGAGTGTTGATCAGAGTCTGATCATGCAGTGTCCTAGCTAGGAGAGTGTGGGCTTTGTTGCCCTTATCATAAAAGTGTTGCTTTAGCCTAAGCAGCGCTTTCTCAACCCTGCCCAACGCAATGTCCTTGAGGATTGTACGCTTGTTTATCATTTTTTTGAGTAAGGACAGAGATGGGGCTAGCTGAACCTGGCTCTCCAGGGCCTGAAGTTCATGTTGTGTATTTGACTTGAGGGCGGTTGTATCTTTTTTCATGGCTGAGGAAATAGCTATACATTTACCCCGAAGGACCACTTTATGGGCCTCCCATAGAGTAGAGATAGACACATCAAGTGTGTCGTTTTAAGCAAAGTAGTGCAGTAATGTGGAATTTAGCTCGAGCGTGGTTGGGAGATGTTGGAGAAGGTAATTGTTTAACTGCCATTGGCAGGGCTTGCGTAGTGGGTCCCCAAAGGTGCCGATAATAAAACAGGTGCGTGATCCGACCAGGATATTGGGAGGATATCTACCATCCTGACAATGTTTAGGGTAGGATTGTACATGAAAAAATAGTCAATTCTAGAGTGTGTGTGATGCGGCGAGGAGAAAAAGTATACTGGCGGTCATTCGGGTGGAGGGCTCGCCAAGCATCAAATAAAGCATGGCGCCTGGGGACCTGCCTAAACTGTCGGGCCTCCCGTATCGTGCGGGGGGGGGGAGGTTGCGGGATTCTATCGAGTGGCGATCGAGGACTGCTGAGTGTACTGAATTGAAGTCCCCACCCACAATTAGGTACCCTTGATGGTGATGGAGTAGACGGGATAAAGTTCTGTGTAGGAAGCTAATCTGGTGGGCATATATGGCACACAAGGTCACGTCTGCCACTTGCCTCTCAATATTACATAATGGCCATGCGGAACTATGTGTGACTCTGAGCATGTGAATGGTGAGTCTCGTCTGAACAGTATGGCCACTCCTGCTTTTTTACTGGGGTTGGTGGCTTGGTAGACTCGTGGGAAGAGTTTGGATGCAAATTTAAATGAGCCCTGCCTATCGAAGTGTGTCTCCGGGATCCCCTTAAATTTTTATGATCACGCCTTCAGTAGGACTAAGTCCTCTGTGTGAAGCTATCCGTCCCGAGTAAATTTAAACGTAGGTTTGAGAAGGGTGCTCAGATGGTTCGGTGGTTGGGGTCATTTTTTCGTCCTCACCGGTATGACAAGTCTGCTCTGAGTGGTAAGTGTACGAGTCTCAGTGTGTATCAAGGCGTACCGGTAATACATTATAACTCTCCGTTCACCGTCTGCACTGGAACACACGGTATATACGGGTGGTCTAATCGAAGGATGTGTCTTGAAATAGGGCAGATGAGGTAGTGGTAGTTCCCATGGATTAACACCCACCCCTGAAGTTAAGTCATGTGAGTCGTCAGGAGCTAGCGGTGAGCTATCTTAGGGCG
>BLSH010262742.1:5255143-5267232 GCA_018402905.1 Glandirana rugosa
TTTATCGGGACTTTGATATCCGGGCGGACATGTCGGTCATTTTTGACACTTTTTTGGGACCAATGACATTTATTCAGCGATCAGAAATTTAAATGTCCACTGATTACTGTGTAAATGTCATTGGCAGTGAAGGGGTTAACCAGCAGGGGGCAGTGAAGGGGTTAACAATGTTCCCTGGGTGTGTTCTAACTGTGGGGGGGATGGGCTGGTCGGGACATAACAGATCTAACTGATCCCAGTGACAGGGATCAGTAGATCTGTTTGTCCCCTGTCACAGAACGGGGAACCGCCGTGTTTACATCGGCGGTTCCCCGTTCTACTGCTCTGTAAGGCGATCGCGGGTCAGGAGCGGACATCGAGTCCGCCCGACCCGCGGGCACGCCCACGCAGCGTGCGGCGGCGGCGCGCGCGCGCCGCCGCCGCAAAGTGCGCACAGGGGGCGTGTAAAGGGGCGGACGTCCATGGACGTCCACCCGGATTTTCAGGTCCGCGCTGTTGACGTCTTTTGTCAATAGCGCGGACCTGTAGAGGTTAATCGGGACTGCAACATTTGCTGCAGACAGATCTGAAATTTTTGACACTTTTTTGGGACCTTTGATATTTATATAGCGATCAGAGCTAAAAAAAAAAAGCCACTGATTACTGTGTAAATGTCACTGGCAGTGAAAGGGTTAACCTGTAGGGAGCGATCTAGGGGTTAACTGTGTTCCCTGTGTGTGTTCTAACTGTATGGGGGCTGGTAGGGACATGACAGATCTAACTGATCCCGATCACAGGGATCAGTAGATCTGTCATGCAGCCTGTCAGAACAGGGAACAGCCGTGGTTCCCCGTACTTGCTCTCTAACAGGTGATCGTGGGTCGCCGGCGGACATTGAGTCTGTCCAACCCGCGGCCCTACTCCCGGAGCACGTGGCGGGCACGAGAGCGTGCCAGCAGTGCACCCGCTCGCAACTGCAGCTGCACGGACCGCCGTTTATAGATGGCAATCTGCGCAACTGAGCCAACTTGCCGCCGTATATCCACGTGATATGGTCAGCAAGTGGTTAAAGTGGAGTTCCAGCCGAAATATGACTTTTAAGATATAAATACCCCTAGAATACTCATGCCTCGTGTAGCATCGTTTACTTACTTTGTGAAGTTCCTGCACAGTGCGGCCATCTCCAATGTCAGCATCTGAAGCTGCAGTGTCCTTCCTGGATTCCGTGCATGCCGGCTACCCAGCATGCACCTGCCGATCTCGCGCATGTGCAGTGTGGTGCAATCTTGGTCAGCTTGACATGGCACTGCTCTCGTAACATTTAACATTGGCGTCTATGGAAAATCTTGTTCAGCTTGACATGGCACGGCTCCAGTAAAATTTAACGTTTGTTTCAATGGAAAAATCTTGGTTAGCTTGACATGGCACTGGAGCCGGGCCATGTCAAGATGAACAAGATTTTCCATAGACGCCAATGTTAAATGTTACCGGAGCAGTGCCATGTCAAGCTGACCAAGATCTCCCAGGAGCCAATGCAAAGCTGGAAATGACATAGGGCGCCGCGGCCCCTAAAAGAGGAATTGAAATTAGATATAGGCATAAATCAGGTAAGTGAACAGAAAAAAATAAATAAATTACCAATTAATTTTAAGGATGCACATTAGTACTGCATGATGAGGAGTGGAAAATGTGGGCGGAACTCCGCTTTATGGTTAGCTGAAAAGCTTCAGCTGTTCCAACATTCAACTCTCCTAGTTAAGCAGGCACAGTATACGCTAGTGCCATATGTGATACTCTGTGATATTCTCCATTTCTAGTTTCTAATTCAGTGAATTACATTATCAGGTGCACATGCAACAGTGGGACATTCTTAGTTTCCCATTTGCACATTGAACACAGGGAGTCCCTTGCTCAGTACCGCTGCCAAGTGGGGGGATGCCTACCACATTATGACTAGGGTTGTCCCGATACCGATACTAGTATCGGTATCGGTGCCGATACCTAGCATTTACACGAGTACTTGTACTCGTGCAAATGCTCCCGATGCCTCATCCGATACTTGGACACTAGGATGTCCGGAGGAGGGGGGCTTAGCACAGGGGAGGACACAGCGGGGAGGATACAGGGACACTCAGGGATGATCGGTGCAGCGGTGGGGGAAATTACAATCAGCGATCTCCCCTCCGCTGCTTTCAGCTGCTTTATTGAAAGCTGCACAGGGAGTGTGTCCCTGTATCCTACTCTGTGTCCTCCTCTGTGCTACTCCGCTCCCCCCTCCTCCTCCGGTTCCCGTGTCCACCTCTGAGTTCTCCTCCAGTCCCCCCCCTCCGGTCCCGATGGAGAGCGGAGGAAAGAGCCGGTAAATCTGTCATTTACCGGCTCTTTCCTTTTCTGAATGAACAGAGTCAGTGACTCCGTCCATTCATAACTGAGCATTGTAAACTGTGTGTTACGATGTCTCAGTTTATGAATGGGGAGGAGCCGCTGTCTCCTCTTCATTCATCTTCAGTGCAGCTGAGAAAGGGACTGGGGAATCTTTATCCTCACCCCCTTTCTCCCTGTCTCAAAGGGGAGATGTTGGGGGTCTGTTTAGACCCCTGACATCTCACCAAAGCCCCCCCCCCCAAAAGGGGTGATAAAAAAAAAAAACGCAAAAAAAAAAATTTTAAGTAAAATTCTAAAAATAATTTAAAAATAAAATAAAAAAACAATGGCACTGTCCACTCCCAAAAAAAAAGAAAGCGTTGTAAAAAAAACTATAAATTGTAGAAAATAATAAATAATAATAATAAAAATGAATTGTAAAAAATAAAATGGTGAAAAAAAAATTTAATTAAAAACTACTGACAGTCCACGCCTCATCAGCGCCACCTATCATTGCCCATCAGTGCTGCATATCAGTACCACTGTCACATGACATTTAAAAAAAGTATCGGTAATTGGTATACTCGAGTACTTGAAAAAAAGTATTGGTACTTGTACTCGGTCTTAAAAAAGTGGTATCGGGATAACCCTAATTATGACCAGCGGCTATGTCAATGCAGCTACTGCGTCATAATAGACTTCAATGGGCTGCCTGGATGCTAAGATGTAGCATAAAATGACCTGTTCATCCTGTATGGGCATCATCTCTCCTGTGAATGAGACCTCACCGAACTGCAGCAAAGAGAAACACAGTATCTTGCACTATCAGAGAGGGCTGTGCTGTGTGGCAGAGTTGTGTAAATCCTAGGACAGAA
Source organism: Glandirana rugosa (assembly GCA_018402905.1). Lineage (NCBI taxonomy): Eukaryota > Metazoa > Chordata > Amphibia > Anura > Ranidae > Glandirana > Glandirana rugosa. The sequence continues at coordinate 5,258,362 of BLSH010262742.1, forward strand.
TGTTTTTCCAGTACTAATGTTTAACATGTTATAGTAACTTGGTTATTGTGTTTTTACAGAGTCTGTTATGACCGAGCTCCAAAGTATCGCACAGCTCTAACATTTCTCCTCTCTGCACTGTGGCATGGTGTTTATCCTGGATACTATTTCACCTTCATTACTGGTATTCCTGTGATGCTGACTGCAAGAGCAGTGAGTATTGTACTACAAATCATAAAAACAATGGCAGTAAACAACAGCAATGTCAATACACATAGGTGAGGGGTTGCATTTACAGGTGAGGAACTGCGTCTACAGCTTTGCACCTGCTGCCTCATTCAGCTGTGATGAGCGTATCTGCATGTAGGACAGCACTCCTTTCCCAATGTGGTGGATGGAAGCTGTCCTGCACTGTGTAAAACCATTCTCTGGACAATATTTATGTAAGAATTGAAGTGTAGTATATCGTAGGTTCAAGCTGAACCTCACTGGCCATGATTCTAGATGTAGTGAAAGACATAAAGTTGCTTTAGATGGCAGCTATTACGCTGTGTTCATTGGCATGATGCTCCACCATGGCTGGGTTAATCGGTAACTCTACCAGACTGAACAGCTAGCCAATCTGTCCACATTTGTTATACGCATGAATGGATTCAAATATTCAGATATTTGTTTTAGCTATGCTCCAATGTGATGAAGATTACTATTAAAACAGTATTAAACCTAAGCAAACATTTATTAGAAGCTTACCAATTCCTAGATGCTGTGACTGCATTTGTTTTCTTTTTTTAGGCTTATCTTTCCTTTACTTTCAACTGGTGATTCCGCCAGTAAGTCTGTTACTTTTCTACGTTAACAGACCAATTTCTGTTAAGGATGATCTGATATATACCTTTTAGGGAAAGCTCCAGGCAAAATGTTTTTAGTTTGAGTCCCACCCCACATCATGCTACTGCGGTTACCTGCAGGCATTGCACAGTGCTGCATTTTAGGAAAAAGAAGTGGGACTTGGAAAGGCAACTTCAACCACCAACAATCATTATAAAACTAATATTTATTGGTACATCTTAAAATAATTTGTCCACAGTATTAAGACAAAAATTTTAAAAAGGTTACATGACCATTATAGACATCTTGAATGTGAATACATTTCCACTCAATATAGAAATGGTCTCCGGGAACACAAAATTGTCTTCGGAAACCCTAACCCTTGGGTTACTGGAGACCATTTCTATATTGTGTGGAAATGTATTCACATCTAAGATGTCTATAATGGCCATGTAACCTTTTTACAATATTCATGTCTTAATACTGTGGACAGATTATTTTAATATGTACCAATAAATATTAGTTTATTAGTGGTTACTGCTGAATTGGATGAATTTTGCTTTGTGTGTACCCACTTTTAGAAACGTTTTAGACCAGGCATCACTAAATAGCAAATTGCGGTCCGTATCCGGACCGAGTCAATGGGGGAGATTTACTAAAACGGAAGCACTTAAAATCTGATGCAACTGTGCATCGTAGCCAATCAGCTTCTAACTTCAGTTTGTTCAATTAAGCTTTGATAATAAAACCTGGAAGCTGATTGGTTTCTATGCGCAGATGCACCAGATTTTGTACGCTCCAGCTTTGGTAAATCAACCCCAATGTCCTATCCGGACCTCCATGGTTTTAGGAGCCGTTCTGCCCAGAGCAGTCATGACCACAGCTGTCATTCTTGTTCTCACAAAGTCGACAGCGGGAGGCAGGACAGCTCTGAATGGAGGGCAGGAGCTTCCTGAGTTAAGAAGTAGGTGATTGGTGCTAGGATGCAGGGCGGTCCTAGCAGCCAATTACCAGCTTGAAGTTCCCTCCCTCTGCCCAATCCTGCTGTGCCTCCCATCGTTCTCCCTGTCTGTGTAAGATAGGACAGGAAGGAGGGGCGATATGATGGAGGCAAAGGACATTAATGGGATTGCTCAAACCTGTAAGGGGGGGGGGCTCAGGACATTAATGGAAGAGCTCCAGACAGTTAAGGGTGGGAACTCAGAACAGTTAAGCAGGGAGCTCAGGGCAGTAATGGGGAGGCTCAGGACAGTCATTCGGGGGGAGGGGGGGTGCCTGAGGATAGTAATGAAGGGGCTCGGGACCGTTAAGGGGGGGGAGCCCAGGACAGTAATGGGGTCACTGAGGATAGTAATGGGGTCACTGAGGACTGTAGTGGGGGAGCTGAGGACAGTAATGTGGGGGGGGGGGGCTCAGGACAGTAATGGAGGCTAAGGACCTTAATGTGAGGATGGGGGGGCTGAGGACAGTAATGTGAAGGGGAGTGACTGATGTAAAGAGGGGCCTGAGGATGCTTATGTAAGAACAGGATTGTGATATTCGATTCAGATCTGTGCATGCGCACGTTGCGGGTACCTGGTTTTAATGGGCTGCCCTACCCGTGAGAAATGCAGGGAAAGAAGTCCCAACCCTTTTTTTTTTTTTTTTTTTTTTTTTTTTTTAATTGAACCCCATCATGCTGCATGGTGCTGCAGCACCACCATGTGGTTTGGTGCATGCAAGAATGTGCTGTAGGTGTGGATGTGTGGGGGTGCCATTAAGAATTAATGCCTCCCCCACTCATCTGCTAAAGTTCATCGCATTGCTCAGTGGGTCGGGAACGCATGCGATTTTGCATGTTCCCCAGCTACAGAGATGTGAATCTAGCCTAAGAAGAGAGGGGGGGGGCTGTGATGTGAAGGATCCGAGTCATCGCACAAACAGGCGATTCAGACCTCTGCTGGAAGAAAATTTTACTGACTGGACCTCTGTGAATCTTAAAAAATGGTTGGTCCACTTTAAGGCAACCTAGGCTCACCTTTTATAAAAAGCAATTTGACTTTTCGTTGTTACACAAACAAAAGCAGTTCTGCTTTTTTTTTTCAATGTGATATTATCAGTGCTTTTAACTGGAAGGCATGCTCTACCACATTAACATTCTTGAGATAAACTATTTTGTACACTTTCTAAATAGAGAACACTGGCTAAACCTGTTCAAAGCAGTTCTTTTGGGTTTGGAATAACAGTATTGTTGTACAGGAAAAAGCATTAAACTTCATATAAACTGTGTTCAAATTTCAGGTAAGGAATAATTTCCGTCACTACTTCATTACTTCGAAAGTGCATAAACTTGGGTATGACATCATCACATGGATTGTGACCCAGCTAGCCATCTCCTACACTTGTGCCCCTTTTTTCTTGCTGGCCGTGGAGCCTACGCTTAAAATGTACAAGTATGTATTCATGTTAATACGCGTGTATTGTTTAGTGTAGAATAACTTATTTCTGTTTGAAGCATTTAATTATTAATATTGAGTATAAGTGATATATAAGATTGCATTTATACTTCATCAGCTTTTTTTATTGGAAGTTGTGGTCTGGTTTCTTGGTGCTAAACTCTATACCGGTACAACAGATGAGAGGCTTAAAACAAATGTTCTGTTATGTCACACAGATAGAAATAGATAATTTTGCTTTCTCTGTCTAATAGCACTGAAGTCTTCCTCCTCAACACTTTTACTATTGCACCATCAAATCCATACAGATATAGTGACGTGCCTACAAACATGATTACAATGATGTGGACAGACTAAAGCACAGCACACATTGTACGTTTTTTTTTTTTTTCAACCCAGGGGACTGAACAAACTGACAGGTCACTGTACTACTACTAACACAAGTGATGTTAGTACAGCAATCTCCCCTGCTTGTGTTATGACAGGAGGGCCGCCCCCTGTCAGGACACACTGATCAGCACTCGCAGCCATTGGCTGCCAGCTCTGATCGCATGCTGGTCTTCCAGTATGCCCATTCGACAGAAGCCGATCGTGAGACCGGCTTCTGTCGGACAGGGAGCTGTACATGCGAGCTGAAAGTTGGTCGGTCCCTGCCAAACCAACTATTTTTGGCCGGTGTGTACCTTGCATAAAGTTCAATATACACAGGCATAAAGGCAATGGGGGGCATTTATCAATTCTGTTGCACAGCCAGGCAATGCTAGGCAGGAGCAGTGAGGCAGATATGAGACAGATTTATTATAATTGGCCAGCTGCATTCTTAAATTCCCCTTCAGCTGCTCTATATAATAGCCCTGCACCAGAATAAAACCCACTCCAACCACTTAATTGTGCATCTATTTGAGTGAAAGTCTATCTCCTCTTCAGTTGTAAATCTGTCTCAGACTGGTGCAAAGCTTGCTGCCCAGAATTACAAGCAAAGGGGTCCCAAAAACAACCAGCCTGATTTGTGTTTCAATTTTTAGCTGATTTACTTAATGAACATATCAGTGAGCCCAGCATAAGTTATTGATTCCTGCTAACTGTTACACAAGTGGAAAAAGTACATTGAGCTATAGCTTCTGACCACATTCACAGTGCAACCTTTCTTCACAAGGACCTGCCAAATAGACCCTCTACTTAAAAATGCTTTAAAACAGTCGCTAAGGCTGACCTTACAGGTTAGTGCATTGTGGTGCAGTTAATTTTCAATACCATACCAAAGCTCGCCATACACATTAAAATCTGCTTCTACAATTTCCTTTTAGATCTACCAACAACTATGCAGTGCAGGGGCTTCCCCGAATGGATATAGATTAATTGTATATTTTTCATATGTGCTCATACATATTACATAGTTTTGGTAAATCTAAAATTGATTGTATGTCAAGATTGTAACATACAGGTGATACTCGAAAAATTTGAATATCGTGCAAAAGTTCATTTATTTCAGTAATGCAACTTAAAAGGTGAAACTAATATATGAGATAGACTCATTACATGTAAAGCAAGATAGTTCAAGCTGTGATTTGTCATAATTGTGATGATTATGGCTTACAGCTCATGAAAACCCCAAATGTTTTTTCATTTCTTTTATTTAAATGTTTCCTTCTATTACATGGTAAATCTAATGGTTGTGCAATCAGATTGCATAGTGTATGGTCAGCCTTAAGCCATGTCCACTCATCACAATGAAAATGTTCAGGTCATCTCAGAAAAATAGAATTTTTGTGAAATTTAAACATAATTCATTTTTCTTTTTGCCTAGATCATTCTATTTTTACTTACACATTGCTGTTGTTATTGTGCTTATTGTTCTGCCCAACAAGCCATCAAAGGACAGACAGCGATATTACTCTAAAGAGACTCCTTTATCCACAACCAATCATTTGGAAGAAAAGGAACCCTTCAAGCACATGAACAATAACTCCAGATAAGTGGCAGATGGACAATGGACTTTATACACAATACATGTTTGCTGACACCAAAGACTGAGAAAACAGGACGGCCCAGTATCCCAGTGTCAGATTTTTTTTTTTTTTTTTATATTGAAGGAACTTAAACATTACAACTTTTTATACTAAACATTTCAGTTATGTGAATGGTCTCCTGGAGTAAGCCAACACTGTCATTCACTATGGACCATCCACTATTACAAAGTTCTTAAAGGTCATCTGCACACTACTGTAATAATGATACATTGGCAACATTTCACTTAAAGGGAAGGTATAGTTCTATCAGTTTTTTATATATACTTGTAAAAAAGAGCAGGTGGATGTAAATAATCTTTTCAATATAGATCAATGTTTTTAAAACAGTTTTTGTGTATAATTTACAATTATTTAGTTAAGTGTCCATATTTGCTTCCTACTTTACAGTGCTACACAATGGCCATGTTTCATTGCTTCTTTGACTTGTCTGACACATTGTGTAGATCACATTGTGTAGATCATATTTCAACACATGTTAAAGAGAGTTGTTGCAGATAATCTACAAATCGGTATATTAAATGTAATCATTTTTAAGAACAAGCGTGTAAAAATAAGAAAATCCCATTAAAATTACTTTAGGATAACCATTGCAAAAATAACTCCGCTAGGTTGTACAAGGTCATACAGTTTATCAATGGTGGCCTGATAATCGTAAAAAGCTACACATAAACTTCACCCCACTGGTGGTCATATGATTAAAACTTAGGCGTCGATCATGTGGTCTTTGGTAAAAGCAAAGATCACTGTACAGTCAGAGCCACTCACTGGAAAGAATGCACCTGCAGGCAGACCACATTACTTACATTGGTTAGCTGATTGTTAGATTTAGAGGGAAACAGACAAATAATAGCCTTGTTGGGAGGAGTGCAAAATGTCAGTTTATATGTGTTTGTCAAGAGAGGAAAACTTACAGGGCAACTGTGTTCTGTGTGCAGGGGTGATGCCAGATAAGCAAAGTGCCAGGTACCCACAGATGCCAGTTCTGAAATAATTTTTTCATATTGGAATAATCCCTTTATTTCTCCCAAGAGGGCCCAGCACTGGAAATGCCTGTGAGTTCCTTAACCACTTGACCTCCTGAAGATATGCCCCCCTTCCTGACCAGGCCATTTTTTTGCAATACGGCACTGCGTTATTTTAGCCACTTCAGCCCCGGAAGGATTTCCCACTTTAGGACCAGAGCACTTTTTGCGATTCGGCACTGCTTCACTTTAACTGGCAATTGTGCGACGTTGTACCCAAACTAAATTGACGTCCTTTTTTTTCCCCCACAAATAGAGCTTTCTTTTGGTGGTATTTGATCACCTCTACATCACTTGTGATCACCGTTATAAACAAAAAGAGTGACAATTTTGAAAATAAAAACAATATTTTTTTACTTTTCGCTATAATGCATATCCAAGAAAAATACAAAAAAACTAATTTATTCATCACTTTTGGCCGATATATATACTTCCTCATATTTGTGGTAAAAAAAAAATTGGCGTATATTGATTGGTTTGCGCAAAAGTTGCTGCATTTACAAACCATGAGAATTTTACAAACCATGGTGTTTTTGCTTTTTTTTTTTTTACTAGTAATGGCGTCGATCTGCAATTTTTAGCGAGACTGCGTTATTGCAGCGCACAGATTGGACATTTTTGACACTTTTTTGGGATTATTGACATTTATACAGCGATCAGATCTAAAAATAGCCACTGATTACTGTATAAATGTCATTGGCAGGGAAAGGGTTAACCTGTAGGGGGCAATCAAGGGGTTAACTGTGTTCCCTAGGCGTGTTTGAACTGTGTGTGGACCGGGCTGGCAGGGGCATGACAGATCTAACTGATCCCAATGACAGGGATCAGTAGATCTCTCACATGCTGCCTGACAGAACGGGGAACCGCTGATGTAAACACGGCGGCTCCCCGTTCTTACATCAGCGGTTCCCCGTTCTTCCTGTGTAGTAGGCGATCGCGGGTCGCCGGCGGACATCGAGTCCACTCAACCCACGGCCACACTGAGGGAGCGCGCCCGGCAGTGGCGCGCGCGCCCCCTAGCTACGCCTTCGCGAATCGCCGTTTAAACGCCGATTCACGTTACGCCGCCATTCTGCAGCAGTAAATGTTGCGCAGGTGTGCAACACTGTACCCAAATAAAATGTATGTCTTTTTTTCCCCACAAATAGTTTTCTTTTGGTGGTATTTAATCACCTGTGCATTTTTTTTATATAAAAAAATTGCAATTCCAAAGGTAATAGTTCTTTCTGAGGTTGCTCACCAGGCGAGTGTTGTGGATAATCTAATGCAAAAGAATATACCGGGCTAATGCTAAGAAATGAAAGAAAAAGAAAATCCGCAACCCTAAACCCAAACTAGGCACAATCAAATTAAATCAAAAAAGGGCTGCACTAATATCAAATAGTAACATAAACGTGAAGTTCCTGTGTATAACAGCATGGGTATTAAATTCTACATAAATGTGATACAAAAAATGAACGAAACAATTTGATGAAAAAAAACTCTTGCATGTTTGCAACTATGAATGAATTATTAAGGTGTAACAATCTGAAAATAAAAATAAAACACTCCAAGTGTATAAAATAATAAAGTTCATCCAATGAAAAAGTTCATGCAGGTGAAAAGTCGAGGTAAGTAGAACACACCAAGTGCTGCTAATAATAGTGCAGTGAGTGAAAATCCTCCACCTACATAAATGTTGCCTACCAGACGTAAGCGCAAGGAGCGCTTGTGGCTTCTCACCCAGCCAGGGTCCCTGTCAGGGGTGTACAGGACTCCTCTCACTTGGCCACTTCAGGGCTGACATACTCCGCTCAAGGGACCATCCAGCCTGGAAAGGACTTCAGATATATAGACCGAAGACACTGCGGCTTCACATACACCCCAAACCCCACTACAGGGTATAACAACTTCTCTCACAGGAACAAGGGTGGGCAGACGGACTCCATCCAGGTAATCAGTCATCCAATAAAGGAAAAACGAATATAGTAAGTGCAAGGAGCGCTTGTGGCTTCTCTCCCAGCCAGGGACCCCGTCAGGGGTGTACAGTACTCCTCTCACTTGGCCACTTCAGGCCTGACACACTCCGCTCAAGGGACCATCCAGCCTTGTGCTGCAAAAGCACAGAGAGAGGAGGAAATTGCTAAGTCTATTAACCCCTTCCTTACCGGGCACTTAAACCCCCCTCCTGCCCAGACCATTTTTTGGCTTTCAGCGCTGTCGCATTTTGAATGACAATTGCGCGGTCGTGCGACGTTGTAACCCATGTTGCAGCGTGCTGGCGCGTTAACAGTAAGTTTTACGCTGTCGCGACTTTCGGTTTTTTACCAGACCCGTCCTCCCCCCAAATTCACGGGCCATTCCTTCCCCAATTATCTGAATCGTTAAAGGAGGAGAGAGACACGAAAACGTCGTGTTCCGACCTACCAGGGAACTCGCCTCACACAGTCCGGACTTCACCGGTTCACTCTCCTCATGACATGTGGGGACTGCCCCAGGGACCGACCCTCTCTTCGGTGTTCGCGAGGAACGTGAATGATATAAGCAAAAAGGAAATAACCTACTGACTAATGGACCTACCTCAGGCAGACGGGTGGG
>BLSH010262742.1:5267242-5277849 GCA_018402905.1 Glandirana rugosa
TTTAAATGTCCACTGATTACTGTATAAATGTCATTGGCAGTGAAGGGGTTAACCTGCAGGGGGCAGTGAAGGGGTTAAATATGTTCCCTGGCTGTGTTCTAACTGTGGGGGGGGGCAGGGCTGGTCGGGACATAACAGATCTAACTGATCCCAGTGACAGGGATCAGTAGATCTGTCATGTCCCCTGTCACAGAACGGGGAACCGCCGTGTTTACAACGGCGGTTCCCCGTTCTGAGGCTCCTAAAGGTGATCGGCGGGTCTCGGGCGGACATCGAGTCCGCCCGACCCACGGGCACGCTCGCGCAGCGTGCGGCGCGCGCGCCGCCGCTGCCGCCAGGGGGCGCGCCTGGAGCGTGCGCAGTGGAGGACGTCCATGGACGTCCTCCGGGCATTTCAGGTCCGCGCTGGAGCCGTACTTCGGCTATAGTGCAGACCTGGAGTGGTTAAGGAAGGAGATAAAACCTTTTTAGGTACATTAGTGATAGAAGAAAAAAAAACAATGGGATCACTAACATTAAAACTGGGCACAACACATATGTTGAGGGAGACCAGGATGTAGCAAACCATTTAAACAATTACTTCTGTTCAGTCTTCTCATAAATAGACTCCACCAATGATAACAAGTTAAGGAATGATATTGGTTCTAGTAATGATGGTTCATTTCTAGAATTTCTGGAGACAGAGGTAGCAGAGGAACTGGCCCGGTTAAAGCTTAATAAAGCAATGGGCCCTGATGGTATTCATCCCAGAGTTCTAAGAGAACTTCGCAAAATAGTTGTTGGACCATTAACAAATCTTTTAAATAAATCTCTTCTAACAGGAGAAGTTCCCCATGACTGGCGTATAGCTAATATTGTACCTATCCACAAGAAGGGCAGCGAGGTAGAAGCTGGCAATTACAGGCCAGTGAGTTTAACATCAATTGTAGTCAAGGTAATGGAATCACTTCTGAAAAGAAGGATCATTGATCACCTAAAGCAGCATGGCTTTACTGAGGGCAGATCGTGCCAGACAAATCTGATTGAATTTTTTGACTATATTACCAGTGTTTTGGACCAGGGTGGTGCTGTGGACATAGCATATCTTGATTTCAGCAAGGCATTTGATACAGTTCCACATAATGATCTAATATAAAAGTTGTACAAGCGAGGACTTAACCCTTGGGTGGTTCAGTGGATATGCAGTTGGCTAAAGGATAGATCCCAGAGTGTGGTTGTAAATGGGGTTCACTCAGAGCAGAGACCAGTCACTAGTGGGGTACCACAAGGCTCTGTATTGGGTCCTGTTCTATTTAACCTTTATGTAAGTGATATAACTAAAGGTTTGTTGGGCAAGGTACGTCTCTTTGCTGATGATACAAAGGTGTGTAATAGGGTTGATATCCCTGGAGGTGTCTGTAACATGGAATATGATTTGGTATTGCTGGAAGATTGGTCAAAGCAGTGGAGACTGCAGTTCAATATTTCTGAATGTAAAATAATGTATCTAGGGAAAAAGAATTCCCTTAGAGTGTACAGCATTGGGGGTAGAGTGTTAGCCAGCACTACAGAAGAAAAAGATTTGGAGGTGCTTATTTCAGATGATTGCAAAATGAGCAAACAGTGTGACCAGGCAGTCAGAAAAGCAAATAGAATTCTGGGATGTATCAGTAGAGGGATCACCAGCAGGAGGAAGGAGTTCTGATTCTGATTAAATCTATAGTCAGACAACAAGGTTAATGTGAAAACAGTGAAAAAATTAATGGAATCATTCCTGACAAGAAGGATCATTGATCACCTAAAAAAACACAGCTTGCTGGACCCAAAGAAGCATGGCTTTACTGAGGGCAGATCGTGTCAGACAAATCTGAATTTTTTGACTAGATTTACCAGTGTTTTGGACCAGGGTGGTGCTGTGGACATAGCGTATCTTGATTTCAGCAAAGCATTTGACACAGTTCCACATAATGATCTAATACAAAAGTTGTACAAGCGAGGACTTAACCCTTGGGTGGTTCAGTGGGTATGCAGTTGGCTAAAGGATAGATCCCCGAGTGTGGTTGTAAATGGGGTTCACTCAGAACAGAGACCAGTCACTAGTGGGGTACCACAAGGCTCTGTACTGGGTCCTGTTCTATTTAACCTTTATGTAAGTGATATAACTAAAGGTTTGTTGGGCAAGGTATGTCTCTTTGCTGATGATACAAAGGTGTGTAATAGGGTTGATATCCCTGGAGGTGTCTGTAACATGATTTGGCATTGCTGGAAGATTGGTCAAAGCAGTGGAGACTGCAGTTCAATATTTCTAAATGCAAAATAATGCATCTAGGGAAAAAGAATCCCCTTAGAGAATGCAGCATTGGGGATACAGTGTTAGCCAGCACTACAAAAGAAAAATATTTGGGGGTGCTTATTTCTGATGATTGCAAAATGAGCAAACAGTGTGACCAGGCAGTGGGAAAAGCAAATAGATTCTGGGATGTATCAGTAGAGGGATCACCAGCAGGAGGAAGGAGGTTTTGATTCCTCTATATAGATCTTCAGTGAGACCTCACTTAGAATACTGTGTCCAGTTCTGGAGACCACACTTACAAAAAGATATTGATAAGATAAAACGAGTTCAGAAACGGGTAACAAAAATGGTGAAAGGTCTGGGGGATAAAACATATCAAGAGCGTCTTCAGGAACTTAATATGTGCAATCTGGAGGAAAGAAGGGAAAGGGGAGACATGATTGAAACCTTTAAATACATCAAGGGGGTGAATAAGGTTCAGGAGGGCAGTCTTTTCAATATGAAACCAAAATCAATAACATGAGGTCATGACCTTAAACTAGCAGGAGGGAAGTTCAAAGCTAATCTTAGAAAGTATTATTTTAGTGAAAGGGTGGTTGAATGGAATAAACTACCAACAGAAGTTGTGAGACAGTCAGTAGTAAATGGCTTCAAACATGCTTGGGATAAACAAAAATCTATAGTCAGACAACGAGGTTAATGGGAAAAAAACAAAAAATAAAAAATAAGGGCAAACTCGATGGACTACTCAGTCTTTTTCTGTCGTCACTTTTCTATGTTTTCTATGTTTTTATTTTTTGCGCTATAAAGAACCACCGACAATTTTGAAAAAAAAAATATATTTTTTACTTTCTGCCTTAAAACACATTCCAGTAAAAAATCCAATGTTTTCATAAATTTAGGCCAATATGTATTCTGCTACATATTTTTGGTAAAAAAATCCCAATAAGCGTATATTGATTGGTTTTCACAAAAGTTATAGCATCTACAAAGTATGGGATATTTTTATTTCTTTTTTTAAATATTTTAAAATATTTTTTATTATTAATAGCGGCGATCAGCAACTTGGCAGGACTGTGATACTTGGCGGACAAATCAGACACCTGACACTTTTTGACACTTTTTTTTGGGAACCAGTGACACTAATACAGTTATCAGTGCTAAAAAAATGCACTGTCACTGTACTAATGACACAACGGCTGGAAGGGGTTAACATAACGAATGATCAAATGGTTAACTGTGTGCCTAGCTAAAGTTTTCGTGTATTTTGGGATGTGCTTTTACTAGCGAAAGGCATGGATTGGTGTTCCTGCTTCACAGAAACAAAAGATCCATGTCTTCTGTACTGACAGAAAGACGATCTGCCTTTTTTACATAGGTGGACTGATGTTCTGTCTGTGTACCGAACGATCAGAGGGTGCTGGCGAACATCACAGCGGGAGCGAGCTGCTGGCGTTGCGCACTTGTGCCCGATACCTGGAAGTGCAGGATCACGTATATATACAGTATCTCACAAAAGTGAGTACACCCCTCACATTTTTGTAAATAATTATATCTCTTCATGTGACACTGAAGAAATTACACTTTGCTACAATGTTAAGTAGTGAGTGTACAGCTTGTATAACAGTGTAAACTTGCTGTCCCCTCAAAATAACTCAGCACCAAAAGTGAATACACCCCTACGTGAAAATGTCCAAATTGAGCCCAAAGTGTCAATATTTTGTGTGGCCACCATTATTTTCCAGCACTGCCTTAACCCTCTTGGGCATGGAGCTTCACAGGTCGCCACTGGAGTACTCTTTCACTCCTCCATGATGACATTGCGAAGCTGGTGGATGTTAGAGACCTTGCCCTCCTCCACCTTCCATTTGAGGATGCCCCACAGATGCTCAATAGGGTTTAGACATGCTTGGTCAGTCCATCACCTTTACCCTCAACTTCTTTAGCAAGGCAGTGGTCATCTTGGAAGTGTGCTTGGGGTCGTTATGTTGGAATACTGCCCTGTGGCCCAGTCTCTGAAAGGAGGGGATCATGCTCTGCTTCAGTATGTAACAGTACATGTTGGCATTCATGGTTCCCTCAATGAACTGTAGCTCCCCCAGTGCCGGCAGCACTCATGCAGCCTCGGACCATAACACTCTCACCACCATGCTTGACTGTAGGCAAGACACACTTGTCTTCCTCACCTGGTTGCCACCACACATGCTTGACACCATCTGAACCAAATAAGTTTATCTTGGTCTCATCAGACTACAGGACATGGTTCCAGCAATCCATGTCCTTAGTCTGCTTGTTTTCAGCAAACTGTTTACGGGCTTTCTTGCGCATCATCTTTAGAAGAGGCTTCCTTCTGGGATGACAGCCATGCAGGCCAATTTGATGAAGTGTGCAGCATATGGTCTGAGCACTGACAGGCTGACTCCCCACCCCTTCAACCTCTGCAGCAATGCTGGCACCACTCATACATCTCTTTCCCAAAGACAACCTCTGGATATGATGCTGAGCACATGCACTCAACTGCTTTGGTCAACCATGGTGAGGACTGTTCTGAGTGGAACCTGACCTGTTAAATGCTGTATGGTCTTGGCTACTGTGCTGCAGCTCAGTTTCAGGGTCTTGGCAATCTTCTTAGGCCATCTTTATGTAGAACAACAATTCTTTTTTTTCAGATCCTCAGAGATTTCTTTGCCATGATTTGCCATGTTGAACCTCCATTGACCAGTATGAGAGAGTGAGAGCGATAAGCCCACATTTAACACACCTGCTCCCCCGTCACACCTGAGACCTTGTAACACTTACGAGTCACATGACACTTGGAAGGGAAAATGGCTAATTGGTCCCAATTTGGACATTTTCACTTAGGGGTGTACTCACTTTTGTTGCCAGCGGTTTAGACATTAATGGCTGTGTGTTGAGTTATTTTAAGGGGACAGCAAATTTACATTGTTATACAAGCTGTACACTCACTACTTTACATTGTAGCAAAGTGTCATTTCTTCAGTGTTGTCACATGAAGAGATATAATTATTTACAAAAATGTGAGGGGTGTACTCACTTTTGTGAGATACTGTATATATTCTTTAATGTGTAACTAAAAGCAGAACTTTTTTTAGTTTTGGACAAAGTAGAGAGAAAAGAGAAAATCAGTTTTTTTCCTCTCTGTGCCCCCATTTAGGAAGATTCACTCCTATACATCTGTCATGTTTACTATTATAATTTAAAGTTAAAGTAAAAGAAAATTCCAAATTTTAGGTTATCCCCAAAACCGTAATCAACGTGAAATTTTACAATGGGGACACTAGTTCCTGTGACTCTGGTGACAACAATGGATTTACTCACTTTTGAAGGATTTCCTCTTATTCCCTGTTTTGGCTGTGGGACAGGAAGTGAAGGGAAATTTCCCCAATGGGGCTATAGCCCTCCCTTACTCTATACAAAATAATAAAATAAAATTGCCTTTAATTCTGCTTTAATTGTACATTACAGAACATGGAATGCTACTCAGAAAACAATGGTTTATACTGCCACCTTCAGTTGAATTAGACACTGGCAAGCAAAGCTATAAGGACAACCCAGTATAACCCCTCTCACCCCCAGTATACATCAGTTTTTTGCTTAGGAGAAGAGTCAACTCTTTCTCTCAAATGTTTTCTTTTTCCTCTATAAAGGTACTTCAGCTGCAGAGCCACTGGGGCTCCTATTTGCAGTTTTCGGATCAGTTACTACTTGGCTTTCCCATGGGGGTCTGAACCCAGACCCCTCCAGTAAAAAGATAGTGTACTGACCTCACTTGTCGCACTGCAGACAGTGGATTCTGCGTCTGGCACTTACCTAGGCATGTGGCACTACTCCCTGAAGAACCCTTAGGGGGTATACCCACCAGATGGGCTAAGACTGTATATAGGGGTTGTCCTGAATGCCTTGCCTATCTGCCTGGGGGGGGGGGGGGGGGTGTGTATCTGCAGACTTGAAGGCTCCAGTGAATAAGGAGTGGTGCTGTTCCGAGCATTCAGACACAGCTGAGTGGTGGTAGAAGATTGCTTGTGGTTTAAGTTTATCACCATTTTACCATTTTTGATGTTTCACAGGTGCCCCACTGAGCCTGAACAGCCACCTCCTAAGTTGGGCATTGTATACATGCTCGCACCATATTGTAAGAGGCACTCTAACCCGGCTCAGTCTCCACTGCCTTCCTGCCTTTAGTAAGGATCACAAGCAACATAAATCCTTCTTGCCCTGCAGTGTATTGTGAGTATCCTTATGGGAATCCATACCTATACTATGATGTATCAAAGGCACAAGGGGGGCAGTTCTGCCGACTTCTGTATGACTAAAAGCGTATGGGGTATCTGCAACATCCCCTCCCCTGAGGGTCATAATGATGTAAGTCTGGACCACTACCCCCAGCCGCTAACCTTTTCAGGGGCCTCTTAAAGCATTTCAATGTGTCATTTAACTTGGTCCAAACAAACTCTTTGTTTCACTAAAAGCTGCAGTAGCTGTGTGTGCTGTAATAAACTGTATTTAGCCTCAGCTACATACAGTATACAGCACTGTGTTCTGTCAGTAGGATGAAAACTTCTTCTCCTGCTCCCGAAACAAAACCAAGTCGGACTGAGCTCTGCTAAGCCATTCAGAGGAAGCTTTATATTAGATAAATTAATACAAAGCTTCCTCTGATGGGATGAGATGAAGTTTGTGACAGCATGAGCTTGCCTGTTTGCCTCAATCACTCAGAGGAAAAATTCTTCTGGGGTGGCCCACTCCTTTTGTTTGTCAAGGGAGGCATTTTCTAATCCCACATCAGAACGTGGTATGACTCAGCCTTGCTAGAGTCCTTGGCCTGTAGGAGCTGCAAGCAGACCCTTCTAGCTCACCTCCATAGTCTGTCTCTAATCTTCCTCCAACAGCAGCTGATATTCCCATATCCCATTCATATGAGGAAGGTGCTTTGTCAGGTTCTGAGGAGTCAGGGCAGGAAGAGAATCAGATCTTGAAACGTTAAGGACACAATTTGGTCTTTGACACTGCTTTGACTTAAAGTTGCCTGAGTCGATCTTGCCATGCAATCTGCTATTGAAACAATGTTCATCTTCATAACTCTGTCCGCCTGATCCAAGGTCATGTTTTGGGACCATGGATCTATATTAATAGATCCTTCTGTCCTGCAGAATTTGGAGTTCTTACCTGTGGCCCTGCCCTACTGTGTAGACAGATTAGCAGATACAATCCACCAATTATCTAGGCTGGACCTTCTTTAGGTGCACTTACAAAGGACCACTTGGCTTAAATGTTGGTCTGTGGAGCTTCTGTACAAGAAGCCCCATCTGGGCATGCCCTTCACCATGGAACTTCTTTTCAGTTAGTCCCAAAACACCTTTGTAGAGGGATTCATGGAAGAGAGAGGACTTGTTTGCCTTCTATCGTCTAGATATAGTGCTAACTATTCAATTAGTTAAATAAAATCTTTACTGAGCTGAAGCCAATTGGAAATTGCAGTGTCTAAAGCTGCCCTATAACCTGGCCCTTAATATATATATTTTTTAATGTGTAACTGAAGCAAAACTTTTTTTAGTTTTGGACAAACTAGAGAGAAAAGAGAAAATCAGTTTTTATTGCTCTCTGTGCCCCCTTTAGGGAGATTTACTCTCTACATATGTCATGTTTACTATTATCCTTTAAAGTTAAAAGAAAATTCCAAATTTTGGGTTGTCCCCAGAATAGTAATCGAGGAGAAATTTTACAATGGGGACACTAGTTCCTGTGATTCTGGTGACAACAAGGGATTTACTCACTTTTGAAGGATTTTCTCTCATTCTCATTCAGACGGACTTGTTTCTAGGGGCTACAAACTAGAAATTCAGTTCCTGCTTCATGTTGTCAAATTTGTCAAGCTCTATGCAAGTATTGGTAGACCGATCTGCTGCTCTGGATCAGCTCCTGTCCCAAGGCGGCAAAACCGTGGGGCTCTGGGAGAGAGGTTTCAAGGTATCTATTCCAACCTGTTCCCAGTCCGCAAAGTGAAGGGATGCATCTGCCCAATAATTGACCAAAAGATTCTCTGGTTCTGCTCACATGGCCGCACCATTCATTTACGCAGCTCTGTGTGTGAATGAACAATTCTTTGCGATTATACAGGAAACACAGATACACATAAAGATATACAGGAGACCTGCATGGCACCAGTGGTCTGCTGATCACTGGTGCAATGCTTTACAGGCTCCAAAACAAAAAATAAATACATGCACAGTTTTTACCTGCAAAAAATGTGCATTTATAATTTTTTTTTAAGAAAAAGTGAATTTGTTGCCGACCGGCCGCCGTGGCTTGATGGCGGCAACATGGTTCTCCTGCGCAATCCGCCGTCACCCGCAGGAGCGAGTATTGTGGGCATGCGCACGTCCACACGCTGGGGAGCCAGTGAGCGGGTGGGGCGGAAACGATGTCCGCCGGCCACCCGCGATCGCTCTCAGACAGTCACAGAAGGGGGGATCCGCTAATGTTAACAAGAAGATCCCCATTCTGACAGGGGAGAAGGAGAGCGATCGTATGTTCCAGGTAGATGGGAGCAGCGATCACTCTGTTCCCCCAGTCAGCCCAGCCCCCACACAGTTAGTAACACATCCCAGGGAATACACTTTACCCTTTGATCGCCCCTTAGTGTTAACCCCTTCCCTGCCAGTGAAGGTTACACAGTAATCAGTGCATTTTCATAGCACTGATCGCTGTATAAATGTCAATGGTCCCAAAAAAGTGTCCGACATTTCTGCCAAAATGTCGCAGTCCCGCTAAAAATTGCAGATCACCGCCTTTACTAGTAAAAAATGAAAACTTTTGCACAAATCAATCAATATACGCCTATTGCGTTTTTGTTTTTTTTTACCAAAAATATGAGGAAGAATACATTTTGGCCTAAACTGATGAATAATTTATATATATATATATATATATATATATATATATATTTATTTTTTTTTTGGATATGTATTGTAGCAAAAAGCAAGAAATTTTGGGTTTTCTTAAAATTGTCGCTCTTTGTTTATAGCGCAAAAAGTAAAAACCGCAGAGGCAATCAAATACTACCAAAAAAGCTCTATTTGTGGGACACAAAAGGACATCAATTTCGTTTGGGTACAACGTTGCACGACCGCGCAATTGTCAGTTAAAGGGACGCAGTGCCGAATCTCAAAAAGTGCTCCGGTCAGGAAGGGGGTAAATCCTTCCGGGGCTTAAGTGGTTGACTGTTCAAGTCCCTATTACTTGCCTTACTTCTCTTTCAGGGCATTTCCATTGTGAGATATGTGGACGACCATCTTCTCTGAGATAAGTTGGCGCATGGTCCTTCAGACTGTCTAGACCCCACAGAGGTTTGGGTGGATCATAATCTCCAGAAATTAGCTCTGTAACTCACTCATCCCGTGGAGTACTTGGGCCTGTTTTTGGATATGGCCCTGTTCAAGGTTAACCTACCCTTTAAATTTTACATCCGTAAATTCATAGGGGTCTTCAGGCAGCGAAGGAAGGTTCCCTTGAGCGGCCCTTTTTAAAGTAGAACTATAGGCAAAACTTTTTTTTCCCCTCATTTTGGATAGTGCAAGGGAGGGTTATAACCCCTGTAAGATTTTTTATTCGCGATCTGTGTCCCATTGCAGAGATTTCTTTTCGCTACTTGTCCCATTGCCAAGCAGGAAGTGAGAGGAAATCCCTGCAAATTAGGGGAATTCCTTGGGGGCCCCTAAGTCGCCAGAACTAGTGTCCCCTTCAGAAGATTGCCCCTCTATTACTAGGTCAAAAATAGAGATTGAGTCTCCTTAACCACTTCAGCCCCGGAAGGTTTTGCAGCTTTAGGACCAGAGCACTTTTTGCGATTCGGCACTGCGTCGCTTTAACTGACAATTGCGCAGTCGTGCGACGTTGTACCCAGTCAATTTCGCTGCGTCACGGCTTAGCGTTTTTCACGAGACCAGGATTTCGACGTTTTGGAAGGCCCCGACTTCACCAATTCCTCTGAGTTAGAGATAAAAACTGGATCATTATCTCCCCGTTAGAAGACTTCCCCTGTGATCAAGACCGCTGAATCCCCGGGGGTTCCTTAAGGGGATTAAACGTCCCTAAAGGAGAGTGAAGGACGAACCGTTACCCTGTTCATCGCTTTTCTTTAGAGACGTTACCCTGTGTCTAGCGCTTATTTTTTAGAATGTCCCCAATATTGGGAGGGAACGTGATAGGTTTTACTCCCCTTTTTTTTCAAAACGGATATCAAGATGAAATTTTTCCCGGCGAGTTCCCTTGGAAGGAAGCGACGGACTTCTGGGGATACTTAAATGCCTACATT
>BLSH010262742.1:5280492-5294110 GCA_018402905.1 Glandirana rugosa
CCCTCTCCCCCCATTCTCACTCTCCTCTCATTCTCTTTTGCTTCCCCCTCACTCCCCCCCTCTCTTTTTCCCTTTTTGCCATACCTACTGTTCGGTGGTCTTTAGGTTCTTTCCCAGGGTGCCCCAGGTTTTCATACACCCCTCTGATTCCTCTTGTACCAAATTGTAATGTAACCGTAATGTCTGCCTTCATTTTGTTAAGTGCTGCGCAAACTGTTGCCGCTATATAAATAGATAGATAGATATGCTGACATTTTTTTACACTGTTTGACTTTTTAAATGTTAAGCTGGCCAGGTAACTTGTTATGGGTATTGTTAATATTTACGTAGTATTTATATTGTTTAAATATTGCTTGCTTTAGTTTCTAATGGGAGTTTCCATCCTATTTTAAAATGCCAGTAAAAAATTTACTGTCATAAAATTTTCCCTGTTTTGTCATTAGAATAATATTCCTTGGGGGGTTGGCAACTCTGCTTCTGCTGGCCAGTACATCACTACTGGACACAAAAGTGACTTATCAGCTGGCGGGTGAAGCCATAGCACTCAAAACAGAGGAGCCCAAGAGAACAAAACTCTAAAATGCAACTTGCATACTTGCCAACAGTCATGGATGTCCCGGGACATTCCCGGGATTTAGACCTTTGTCCCCATCTTACCGATTCCCGGGAAATGTCCAGAGAAATACGCGTTTTCCCAATTTCCTGTTGCCGCTAGAGGTCCTTGGCCAGCACTGGTTCTGGCTTTGTCGCCATTTTACAGAAGACCAGCTGGTGTTCTGTAAATGGCACAGACGCCAAATAAATCAGGCAGTGGCGTTGCTACCTGGGAGGAGGCCCACACCCGTGTGAAGAGGGGTAACTGGGGGCACCTGATGTAAGGACTGGGACTCCACTGAGGGCACCTGATGTAAGGAGGAACTCCGCTGGGGACACCATATGTAAGAAGGGAGTCCACTGGCGACACCTGATGTAAAGAGGGACTCCGCTGGGGACACCTGATGTAAGGAGGGACTCCACTGAGGGCACCTGATGTAAGGAGGGACTCCACTGGGGGCACCTGATGTAAGGAGGGACTCCGCTGGGGACACCTGATGTAAGGAGGGACTCCCTTGGGGACACCTTATGTAAGAAGGGACTCCGCTGGGGACACCTGATGTAAGGAGGGACTCTGCTGGGGACACCTGATTTAAGGATGGACTCCGTTGGGGACACCTTATGTAAGGAGGGACTCCGTTGGGGACACCTGATGTAAGGAGGGACACCTAATGTAAGGAGGAACTCCGTTGCAGACACCTGATGTAAGGAGGGACTCCACTGGGGGCACCTGATGTAAGGAGGGACTCCGGTGGGGACACCTGATGGCATCTGGTGGCAAGTGGCACACTCGGGGCTCCCACTGATTCTGCTTTATGATGAGTTGAACTATTTAATTTTATATTACAATGTAATAATAGAAATAATGCACTTCAATCATCCTGACACCATACCAACCATGGTGCCGGGATGATTGAAGCGCTAACACCAGCTGTTTGGAGTATCTTTATCTTATGATTGTTAAACTTTCTGGAAAACACATATTGCTATTTGGGTGTACGATCTGGGCCTGCTGTCCCTCCATCCCTCTTTCTTTCCTTCCTTCTCCCCTCCGTATTTCTTTCTTTCTCCATCCCTCATTCATCTCAGGCTCAAGCCACTTCCCCTTTAAGCCACACCCACTATTTAGTTTAAACCACACCCATTTGTCACAGCAAATCGCGCCACCTTTTCCTCCTTCAGCTATGACACACCACAAATGAATTCCCTGCCCCCAAATATAATAAGACCCCGCCTACAGACAAAAAAGCGTCCCTATAAATTTTTTTGACAATGTTGGCAACTATGCACTTGCCAGACAGGCAGGTATTAAAGCTGAACTTCTGAGGGAAAAAAAATGCCATTGCAGTGGGTCCCCCTCCCCACTGCAAGGGTTAACTGCTTGTTTTACCTTGGGGATGATAAATAAGGTAATATACTTTCTTTATTCCTCACTCCCGCAGGCTTCCTTCTCTTTACTACTATTACAGGATGCCTTGGTTTTATTTAATTTTTTTCCGAGGTAACAGTCGCTTTAAGGCAATTTAGTTTTACATTCAAAGCAAACAGATGGTAGCTAGAACAAAGCAGAGTTAAAACAACTTTTGGCACTGCCGTTAATACGTGTCAGTGGAAAGATTTATCTGTTTGTGGGAATGTTTTGGACGATAGCAAACCTATTTATTGCCACTCTTACATGTTCTATGGTCTGTGTGTCCAGTGTATACGTTACTGGATATGTTCTTTTTCATGTTTAATCCATATTCAGTATTACTTAGGAAATGTTTGGGTTATTCAGTTTTTCTTCTTAAACAAACAGATGGAGACATGATAACCCCAAGGAATTACATGATAATCAGTTTAATCCCATGATACTGCAGGAGCCAGGCACAACAGACATGTAACCTAAGAGAAAATGTTATATGGATTTAATGTATGATGGAACAGCTAATATTTGCTTTTCTGAAATTCTTGATCACAGCTTTTGCTTTCTAACATTTAAAACAAGTTTATTGATTTAATTTGTTCTTCTAGTACCGAGACTAAAAAGTCCATACCCCTTTTTTTTTCCCCAGACAGAAACGCATTCTAGTTCAGTTTGCTCATACTGTCCTTGGCAGTTCAGGACAGATCACATGGCTCATAATTGCAAACACGTTCAGTTAATTTCCTTATACATTTTGTAGCTGAAACAGTATACTCAAGCTAGTCATTTGTGTATGTACTCACGCACACTTTCTCTTTCCCTGTCTCTTGTGGTTGCCAACAGAATGCATCTTTCAGAAGATGGCACCTCTGAGAAATCCATGGACAATTTCAGGAACAAACATTTTGAGGAATAACCTAGAACTGTCCCACTGCAAATCACAGGCAGTTAACAATTAATGACCCATTTCATGCCCTTGCTTCTGTACATTGTTTGGCTGCTCATAATAAAAGGGCACAAAAACGTTACATTGGAAAAAACCTAAAACCTATGGGTATTCTAGCTGATTACATTTTAAAAATCTGTTAGTTTTATTTCCACCCTGCCAAATATCATTTTAAGAGAGAAGATATCTGTACAGGCAGTCCCCTAGTTACAAACATCCGACTTACAAACGACTCCTACTTACAAACGGAGGGAGACAACAGGAAGGTAGAGGAAATCTCCCCCTAGGAAGGGAAATTCCCTCCTGTAAGAGTTATTATGGGAAAAGGTGTCTCCACTGATGCTTTATCACCAATCCTTGTTTCCACAACAACCCAAATTTTCAAAATCCAATTATCTTTGGGGCAGGAAGTGAGGTGAAATCTTCTGAACAGAAACATAGACAGCAAAACAAACATTACAGGGGTGTCACCCCTTTCCTATGCTATCCAAAAAGCTTAAAAATAGTTTTATTGGCTGAAGCTACACTTAAAAAATGTACCTGTTCCGACTTGCAAACAAATCCAACTTAAGAACAAACTTACAGACCCTATCTTGTTTGTAACCCGGGGACCGCCTGTATTCATCTTTATTAGCATACTCCAAAGACCTGCTGGTAGGTTAATTGGCTCCTGTCTAAATTGGCCCTAGTATGTGTATGTAATGAATGTGAGTTAGGGACCTCCTTGAGGGTAGGGACTGGTGTGAATGTACAATGTATATGTAAATTGACGGCGCTATATAAGTACCTGAAATAAATAAATCAGGAGAGGGCTTTTGCCCCAATCAACTTTACATGCTCTGCCAGCACGTACTACCTCGTTGTTCTGCTCCAGGTTGCACTCTTTCACTCTCTGGGGGCATTGCACACCCAGAAAGAGAAGACAGTGGGCTATCATGACAGCACGCACACAAATACAGAATATAGTGAGGGAAAAAAGTATGTGATCCTCCTCTGATTTTGTACGTTTGCCCACTGACAAAGAAATGATCAGTCTATAATTTTAATGGTTGGTTTATTTTAACAACGAAAGACAGAATAACAACAAAAATATCCAGAAAAACACATTTCAAAAAGTTATAAATAGATTTGCATTTTAATGAGGGAAATACGTATTTGATCCCCTATTAATCAGCAAGATTTCTGGCTCCCAGGTGTCTTCTATACAGGTGAGGAGCTAAGACTAGGGGGACTCTCTTAAAGGAAGTGCTCTAATCTCAGCTTGTTACCTGTATAAAAGACACCTGCCCACAGAAGCAATCTATCAATCAGATTCCAATCTTTCCACCATGGCCAAGACAAAAGAGCTGTCCAAGGATGTCAGGGACAAGATTGTAGACCTACACAAGGCTGGAATGGGCTACAAGACCATCGCCAAGCAGCTTGGCGAGAGGGTGACAACAGTTGGTGCGATTATTCGCAAATGGAAGAAACACAAAATACCTGTCAATCTCCCTCAGTCTGGGGCTCCATGCAAGATCTCATCTTGTGGAGTTTCACTGATCATGACAATGGTGAGGAATCAGCCCAGAACTACACGGCAGAATCTTGTCAATGATCTCAAGGACTGAAATCCTGTAGCACCCGCAAGGTCCCCCTGCTCAAGAAAGCACATGTACAGGCCCATCTGAAGTTTGCTAATGAACATCTGAATGATTTAGAGGAGAACTGTGAAATTGTTGTGGTCATATGAGACCAAAATCGAGCTCTTTGGCATCAACTCAACTCTCTGTGTTTGGAGGAGGAGGAATGCTGCCTTTGAGTCCAAGAACACCATCCCCACAGTCAAACATGGAGGTGGAAACATTATGCTTTGAGGGTGCTTGTCTGCTAAGGAGTCAGGACAACTTCACCGCATCAAAGAGAAGATGGACAAGGTCATGTACCGTCAAATCTTGGGTGAGCATCTCCTTCCCTCAGTCAGGGCATTGAAAATGGGTCATGGATGGGTATTCCAGCAGGACAATGACTCAAAACACACGACCAAGGCAACAAAGAAGTGGCTCAAGAAGCACATTAAGGTCCTGGAGTGGCCTAGCCAGTCTCCAGACCGTAATCCGATAGAAAATATGTGGAGGGAGCTGAAGGTTCGAGTTACCAAATGTCAGCTTCAACATGGAGAGGATCTGCAAAGAGGAGTGAGACAAAAAACCTCCTAAGATGTGTGCAAACCTGGTGGCCAAGTACGAAATCATGTTTTGCAAAGGGGTCAAATACTGATTTCACTCATTAAAATGCAAATCAATTTATAACTTTTTTGAACGTCGGGCCTCGTTCCGTGCGGGGCAGCTATCAGGTTAAACGTCCCGCCAGCACACCTAGGACCGGGCCCCGGGGCTCGTGTTATGGGTGTTGCATGGCCGGCAGCTCCCCCCGAACTGGTGGGGTGGCAGGTCTGCCTCGGGTGTCTACCTGCTGCACCCATCCAGAGTGGTGAGTATGCTTCCCCCCCTCCCTGCGGGGTGCGTGGGGGGGCAGGCGGGTGGTGTCCCCCTTCTGCAGGTATAGGTGGGCCTGATCCTCCCTACCCCTTAGTATTGCCATACTACAACCCCCCAGGCTGTAGTCTCCCCCTACCTGGCTGCATTCCCCTGGGTGGGCTGCGGGCGGTCGGTATGTCAGTACCGGGCCG
This sequence comes from Glandirana rugosa, assembly GCA_018402905.1. NCBI lineage: Eukaryota > Metazoa > Chordata > Amphibia > Anura > Ranidae > Glandirana > Glandirana rugosa. Next base: position 5,286,109 of record BLSH010262742.1, read on the forward strand.
CCATTTTCCTGTAGCCGGCCGCGTGTGGATCACCACCACCATTTTCCTGTAGCCGGCCGCTGGTTTTGGCCTCTAGTGCACACGGCCATCTTTGTGTGGTCCGCCGTGTTCTGGCCTCAGATTCTCTGGCTGCATGGGCGGTCCTGGTTCTCTTGGCGCCGGATCGGGCCAGAAGAGCCACGTGGGGGACGTGGAGCAGCAGCAGCAGGGTGGTTACAGGCAGCTACAGTAGCGCTAGCAGCAGCACCCGTGTCAGTGTGGTGAGTCCTCCTGGGTGCCTCTGGGGCCCTAGTGGCTTGAGGGGTGGTGTGGGACGCACGGTCCAGTCTGGCCGGTGGGTGTCTTCCGGGGTACAATGGCGGCTGAAGCAGGTGCTTCCCAGCCAGGTGTCTCCGGTGGGGATCAGGGAGCGCTGGGACCTGTGGTTCCGCTGGACAAATTGACGGCCATCCTGGAAGAATTCTTCTCCCGGGTGGAGCGGATTTGTGACCGTGGGGTGGCGAGGAAACGGCCACCCCCTCCCCGTCCCCATCCTCTGGCGTGGACTCGGAGCCTTAGGGGGGCTCCGCGGTGTTGGGGACCCCCCTGGAATTGTCGGAGGGCGAGCTCGGGGACCCCTCTGATGATGAGGATGAGCCCTTGGGGGCCATCAAGGCTCGTGAGCAAGCTCTGGTGGGCTCATTGGTCTCGGCGGTACGTGAGATGCTGAAGCTGGGCCCGGCTGCGACACAGGGGGCGCCATACGCTTTTGGGTCCCATAGGCCGGCTCGGACACCTAAGGTATTCCCTTATTTGTGATACTTTGATCAGTTTATTTACAAGGAGTGGCAATGACCTCAGGGTTCAATCGCCATGCCTAAATGTTTTTCTGTGCGTTATACCTTTGAGGATACCCTGTTGCAGAAGTGGAAGTCTCCGACGGTGGACCCGCCCGTGGCCCGTCTAAACAAGGCGACCACTATTCTGATGGAGGGCTCTCCATCCTTTAAGGACCCGGCCGATAGGAGGACTGAGGCGGTATCAAAGGCAATGTTCCTGGTCGCAGGGTCGGCCATGAGGCCGGCGCTGGCTTCAGCGCTGGTGGCACAGGCACTTACGGAATGGGCGGCCATTGTGCACCAAGCTTTGGTGACTCTCCAGGCCCCTCCGGAACCTGTGCAGATGGCGGACCAGCTGATTCAGGGTCTTAAGTACCTCTGCGATGCGGCCCTCGACATGGCTCCCATGCTGTCGAAACTGTCCATGTTCGCAGTCATCATTAGACATCTGCTGTGGCTTGGATGTTGGTCGGGGGACCAGGCGTCAGAGAAGGGCCTGACGGACCTGCCGTTTGAGGGTGGTCGTCTTTTTGGGGCTTCCCTGGATGAGATCATCAAGGATTACACTGGGGGGAAGAGTACGTTCCTCCGCGGAGACCAGAAAGGGCAAGGAGCCCCGGCGTAGGGCAGGCCCTTCCTTCCCTACTCAAAAGAGGTTTTTTCGTGTGCCACGCGCCTCGAGTAAGGTCTCTCAGCCCGCTAAGGCCTCCGCGGGGGGCCAGAAGCGTATCTGGCAGCGTAAGGCCGAGAAGGCGGAGGAGAAGTTCTCCTCTGCTTGATGGGTTCCCCCGCCCTTGGTTCGGGTGGGGGGACGGCTCTTGTGGTTCGCGGACCGGTGCACCTGTCGGATATCTGGGTGCGCGAGGTAGTTTTGTCCGGGTACAAGATGGAGTTCTGTACCCATCACCCGGACAGGTTCTTCGCCTCCAATCTGAGGCTTCCCCCGGGGCGACGGCAGGCCCTGTTTGGGGCCGTGCAAGTCCTGCTCCGTCAGGGGGTGATTGTTCCGGTTCCCGCTGCGTAGCGTTTCTGCGTTTTTTATTCAAATCTTTTTGTGGTTCCGAAAAAAGATGGGGTCAGGCCTGTCTTGGACCTAAAGGCTCTCAACCTCTTTGTGAGGGCGCGGAAATTCAGAATGGAATCTGTCCGCTCTGTGGTGGAGGCACTTCGTCAGGGAGACTCCTTGGCCTCCTTGGACATCAAGGACGCGTATCTGCACGTGCCCATATGTGTGCGCCACCAGCGCTTTCTGCGCTTTGCAGTAGGGGGTCTCCACTACCAGTTGGTCGCCCTTCCGTTCACCAAGCTCCAAGCCCCAGTGCTGGCTCTGCTGCGGCAGAGGGCCATAGCAGTGGTGGCATATCTCGACGACCTCCTCCTGAGGGCGGAGTCGGCCTCAGCTTTGAGGGACAGTGTGGCCATCACCCTCAGTTTCCTACGGGACTTCGGCTGGGTGATAAACCTTCCGAAGTCGGTACTGACTCTGTCGCGCTGGTTGGAATATCTGGGCTTGGTCCTGGACACGGAGCAGGCGAAGGTGTTTCTCCCTGCCGCCAAGGTGTTGACGCTCCAAGTTGCGGTACGGGCCCTGCTGTCCCAGCGGTGGTCCTATCTCAGATTTTGCATGAGGGTGTTGGGGCTGATGGTCTCCACCTTTGAGGCGGTTCCCTATGCCCAGAGTCACACCCGGTCCCTGCAGTGGGCAATTCTGCTGCGGTGGGACAAGTCTCCGTTATCCCTGGATCTGGTGATCAGGTTGGATCCCCGGACTCGAGGTTACCTTGCCTGGTGGCTGCGGGCCCCGGCCTTGGGGCTGAGGAAGTCACTTCTACCCGTGGAATGGACGGTGGTCACGACAGATGCCAGGCTATCCGGCGGGGGGGGGGTCCTGGGGCTGTTGTAGACCCAAGGTCACTGGTCCCCGGAGGAGTCCCGTCTCCCGATCAATGTGCTGGAACTTCGAGCGATCAGGCTTTGCCTCCCACTGGTCGGGGAGGTTGCACTGTCGGCCTGTTCGGGTCCAGTCAGACAACGCCCCGGCGGTGGCTTACGTGAATCATCAAGGCGGAACGAGGAGCGCGCAGTCAGAAGTAGCCCACATTCTGAGGGGGCGGGGCTTCATGTGCCGGCCATCTCCGCCGTTCACATTCTGGACGTCGAAAATTGGCAGGCGGACTACCTCAGTCGCCAGAGGCTGGATCAGGGAGAGTGGTCCCTGCACCCCGAGGTGTTCCACCAGATTTGTCAAAAGGGGGGCACGCCAGACATGGACCTACTGGCGTCCTGGCTCAATCGGAAGGTGCAGGCCTTCGTGAGCAGAACAAGGGATCCATTGGCAGACGCGGTAGATGCCCTCGTGGCTCCGTGGTCTCGGTACCGACTGCTCTATGCCTTCCCTCCTCTTCCGCTGCTCCCGCGCCTACTGCGCAGGATAGAGGCAGAAGGGATTCCTACCATCCTGGTAGCGCCAGACTGGCCTCGGTGTCCTTGGTACGCCGACGTGGTGCGGATGGTGGTCGATGTTCCCTGGCGGCTCCCCCTTTGCGAGGACCTACTTTCACAGGGTCACGACAGATGCCAGGCTATCCGGCTGGGGGGGGTCCTGGGGCGGTTGTCGACCCAAGGTCACTGGTCCCCGGAGGAGTCCCGTCTCCCGATCAATGTGCTGAAACTTCGAGCGATCAGGCTTTGCCTCTCCCACTGGTCGGGGAGGTTGCACGGTCGGCCTGTTCAGGTCCAGTCAGACAACGCCACGGCGGTGGCTTACGTGAACCATCAAGGCGGAACGAGGAGCGCGGAAGCGGCGTCAGAAGTAGCCCACATTCTGAGGGGGCGGAGCTTCACGTGCCGGCCATCTCCGCCGTTCACATTCCGGACGTCGAAAATTGGCAGGCGGACTACCTCAGTCGCCAGAGGCTGGATCAGGGAGAGTGGTCCCTGCACCCCGAGGTGTTATGCCAGATTTGTCAAAAGTGGGGCACGCCAGACGTGGACCTACTGGCGTCCTGGCTCAATCGGAAGGTGCATGCCTTCGTGAGCAGAACAAGGGATCCATTGGCAGACGCGGTAGATGCCCTCGTGGCTCCGTGGTCTCGGTACCGACTGCTCTATGCCTTCCCTCCGCTTCCGCTGCTCCCGCGCCTACTGCGCAGGATAGAGGCAGAAGGGATTCCTACCATCCTGGTAGCGCCAGACTGGCCTCGGCGTCCTTGGTACGCTGACATGGTGCGGATGGTGGTCGATGTTCCCTGGCGGCTCCCACTTTGCGAGGACCTACTTTCACAAGGACCCATCTTCCACCCTGCTTTACCCTCGCTGGCTTTAAGGGCCTGGCTATTGAGTCCCAGGTGTTAAAAGATAGGGGACTCTCTGAGTCGGTGATTCCCACTATGCTCAAGGCGCGTAAGGCCACTTCGCGTAAGATCTATCACTGCACCTGGAAGGCTTACATTGCCTGGTGTGAGGCGAGGGGATGGAACCCCCGTTCTTTTTCAGTGGCTCGGGTGCTGGCCTTCCTTCAGCAAGGCCTAGATCATAAGTAGGCAATGAGCACGCTTAAGGGACAGATTCTGCCCTGGCGATTCTTTTTCAGTGTCCGTTGGCGACGCATTCATTGATACATACCTTTGGCGCCTTGGGACCTTAATCTGGTCCTCTCAGTGCTTCAAAAGCCGCCTTTCAAAAATATCAGGGAAATTTCCCTGCAGCTGTTTTCACAGAAAGTGGCTTTCCTGGTGGCTATTACATCCGCTAGGCAAGTGTCTGAGCTGGCGGCTCTGTCCTGTAGGTCTCCGTATTTGGTCCTACATAGTGACAAGGCGGTTTTGCACCTTTCTCCTTCCTTCTTACCGAAGGTGGTTTCTTCTTTTCACATCAATGAGGACATTGTCCTCCCTTCGCTGTGTCCGCGCCCGTCTCATCCTAAGGAGGTTGCTTTGCACTCCCTGGATGTGGTTAGGGCCCTGTGGGTGTATCTGGCGGCCACGGCCTCTTTTCGGAGGTCGGATGCGCTTTTTGTCGCGGTGGATGGTCCGCGCAAGGGGATGGCGGCCTCGTCGGCCACTATTTCCCGTTGGATACGACAGACGATGACCCGTGCGTATGCTGTTCGGGGCCAGGAGCCCCCCTTTACGGCCACTGCTCACTCCACCAGGGCGATTAGTACTTCCTGGGCTTTCCGACATCAGGCGTCGGTTTCTAAGGTGTGCAAGGCTGCCACTTGGACCTCGGTGCACACTTTTTCAAAATTTTACAAAGTTGATGTTGCAGCATCCTCGGATGCTGCTTTTGGCTGCAAAGTTTTGCAGGCGGTGGTGTGAGGCGTGTCTGGCACCTCCTGGAGAACTCTTCTGCTAGGTACTGTTGTTGACCACCCCTCGTTGTGACACTACTTTGGGACATCCCCACATGTCAAGAATAAGAGGCTGCGTCCATCAATGAACGAAAGAGAAATTAGGATTTTTTGATTTACCGTAAAATCCTTTTCTCTGAGTTCATTGACGGACGCAGCACCCACCCCTCTTTGTTTGAGTTTGTACTGCTTGTTACGAACTGAGTTGCTGAGCAGGGCAGGAGGAGTTATGCCAAGTGAGGACTGCCCCCTGGGAGGGGCTGTGTCTGCTTTTAGCTGAACTACGTTCTGCCTAGTCCACTCCTAGTGAAGGGTGCATAAACCCACATGTCAAGAATAAGAGGCTGTGTCCGTCAATGAACTCAGAGAAAAGGATTTTACGGTAAGTCAAAAAATCCTATTTTTTCCCTCACTGTACATAGAGCATGTACATGTACAGACACTGCACACATAGAGCATGTGAAATCCAAGCATACACAGAGCATATGCCGTCAAAGCCCATATTCGGCTTGTGCAGAGACAGCGTAAAAGCAAAACACCTAGTTAGAGCACACAAGGACAGGAGTACACAAACACACATAAAGTGTACACAGTCAGAGCACACAAGCCTGTGTGTAAATAATATGTAGGCTGGCTCCTCAGCCACCATGCTGATGTAGGGGTTTCAGTAAGGTTAGTTTGTAGATTGGGAGCTTTAAAGTGGCTGAAAACCTCAGTCAAGAACTCTGAACAAAGTCTATACTGTTTATCTGTGGTGTTTACTTGTCTCTCTCCAAAGCTCTATGTGTAGTTTCTCTATAGTGCTTCATTCCTCTGTTATCAGCATGAGTCACTTCTCAGAAGCTTTCCTGACAGGAGATAAAATTTGTGACGGGAGGAGAGCTCAGCCCACAGCTTGTCTATTCATAACACAGTTCTACAATTAGCACTTTTGAAGGGGTGTACAAAAGAGAAGATTGCAGATAAACAAGTAAAACTTATGTAGGAGGATTTGTTTCATCTCTGTGTATCATCTGAGGCTATTCACTTCACTAACCACTTTCATTTTTGTTTTCACCGGTTGCAAATTTGTTCCGTCAGAATCAGTTTGAAATCAAATTAAAATTTTCATAAGGAAATCATTAATGGCTGCCTAGGTAGGCCATTTTCATTAATGTTAGGCCCCTTTAGCCCTTTTTGCTGCCTGAGCCATTTTTCATTTTCTACCCACATACTTAAATATTTATTTTGTTCATGAAATTGTTCTCAAAATCTCAAAACATTATACATTTTATGAAAGCAGAGGACCAGATGGTAGTGGCAATGTTCTATGTCACAAGATATTAATGCAACTGTTTAGAACACCTTTATTTTTAGTAAAAAAAATGTGCTCAAATTAGTTTTAATGCATGCAAAGAATGCAGTCTCCACATTTTCTGTAAACTATAAAAGATGTAATTGGATTGAGGAAATAGATACCAAATTTTTCAAGACTTAGGTGATGCTTTAACCACTTCAGCCCCGGAAGGATTTCCCACTTTAGGACGAGAGCACTTTTTGCGTTCCGGAACTGTGTCGCTTTAACTGACAAGTGCGCGGTGGTGCGACATTGTACCCAAACAAAATTTGCATCCTTTTTTTCCCACAAATAGAGCTTTCTTTTGGTGGTATTTGATCCCCTCTGCGTCATTTTTGATCACCGCTATAAACAAAAGAATAGCGACAATTTTGCAAAAAAAAAAAAAAAAAAACAATATTTCTTACTTTTTGCTAAAATACATATCCAAAAAAAAAATATAAAAAAAAATTTCTCTTACATTCACTGACAGACGCAGCCCTTCATTGACAAGTGGGGTTATATGCACATCCTACCAGGAATAGACTAGGCAAATAGAAAGAAAGCAAGCTGACCCCTCCCAGGGGGCCGTCCTCACTCTAACATATAAACCCCCTGCTCTGCATAGGATATCAGTTTTATTATGCCTAGTGCAAGAAGTTACAAATTTGAGGAGAAGATCCCGCGCTAAGGGAGCAACGTATGTGCTGTAGGAGATTATAGACTGCTGCCCTCCAGTAGCTCTCCTCCAAAGAGGAGAGTAATGAGTATAAAAGAGTTTTGTCAGGAGATGGCGCTGTCACAAATATGTGAATATCAAACCCTTGTGTAGTGGTTGTAAAAGATAAATGTGCAATTTTCTAAAAAACAATATGTGATCAATTACTGTAAAGTGCATATAGTGCTTCAATAATAAACTTGTGAATATTAATCAATAAAACCATAAGTGTCTGTAAAAGTCCGTAAAAAAATGGTGTTTCTTTAAGACCACGCTCACATTACTCCAGAAATACACTAGACCTCCTGACGATGTCCATATATTCCCTCTGGGGTATAATTGGGAGTGTTGCCTAGAGGTTTATTGAAATATGAATTTTCCTGAATGTCCGTAAAAGTCCGTAAAAACACACTTATACCCTACTATGAGTATCTTCAATAATCCGCAGTTACACTGGTGAGTATTAGGAATATTTCCGGTTCATATCAAGTCAGTATAATTTCAGTAAATTGGTGATGGTCACATTGACGCCTAATAACTTCTATGAGTATCATCCCATATTCACACAAAAATGCCTGAAAATGCCTGTAAGTCCTTTTAAGTATAAAGTTATTTGGAGATCCGTTGTGAGGGTTAATATGGGGTCTCCCTTATATACCTGTAGCAGTCCTCCAGATCACATAAAGACCTCATTACACTCGCACCAGAATTTCTTTGTGGTAAAAAAATGCCTGAAAATGTCTGTGAATACCAAAATAACTAATTATAAGTGTTCAAATAATAACTTCGTGATATACGTG
>BLSH010262742.1:5294171-5308348 GCA_018402905.1 Glandirana rugosa
GGTAGAGCCCGCAGGTCTCTTGCACTGTTTGCAACCTGGATGTTTCTACAAATCTTTGTTTTTAAACCACCTTGTTTTAAATCACTTTATTCAAATAAACGTGGACAATATTTTTAAACATACTACACTATCGCGAATTCCTTTTGATTTTTTCCCATACCCATACCCGGGTCCACCTGGAGCGGGACAGGAACACAAGGAAGGATCAGGACCATCCGGAGCAGAATGGAGCCCAAGCACCCTGGAGTGTTGGAGCCAGCTTAAGGATAAAGCTACAACAGGATACCGCAAGCACAAAGACAGCAAAGACCCCATTTACCAAAGGCGCATCACCCCTGTAGGGGTAAGAAGATTCTGGTAAGTGAGGGCACAGGCGGGGAGCACCAGTGAAGTCACCTTTTATCCATTACAGAAAGGAAACATTTGTGCACGGAATTTCACCAATTTACTGAAATTATACTGACTTGATATGAACCGGAAATATTCCTAATACTCACCAGTGTAACTGCGGATTATTGAAGATACTCATAGTAGGGTATAAGTGTGTTTTTACGGACATTCAGGAAAATTCATATTTCAATAAACCTCTAGGCAACACTCCCAATTATACCCCAGATGGAATATATGGACATCGTCAGGAGGTCTAGTGTATTTCTGGAGTAATGTGAGCGTGGTCTTAAAGAAACACCATTTTTTTACGGACTTTTACGGACACTTATGGTTTTATTGATTGATATTCACAAGTTTATTATTGAAGCACTATATGCACTTTACAGTAATTGATCACATATTGTTTTTTAGAAAATTGCACATTTATCTTTTACAACCACTACACAAGGGTTTGATATTCACATATTTGTGACAGCGCCATCTCCTGACAAAACTCTTTTATAGTGCAAGAAGTTAGACCTGGTTCCCTTATGGGATCTGCGGTTCCCCTTTTTCTACCGCTTTTTTGTTTTTCTCAAGCTATCTGATGAAGACTGCTATCAAGAAGCCGGCTGGGGCATAGAGGATATCCAGAATCCTGAACTTTCCCCAGCGCGGCCGACCGATGAGAGCTACCCTTAGCCTTGGTGGGGTCCGCCGCATCGTGCCCGTTCCGTGCGGGTGGCCAGTGGGTGATCCCCACTTGCGCACAGTGACCGGACCTTGCTTCCGCCCAGGGGCCTGTGGCCTGCAGCATCCCTCTCCGGCAGTGGGAGGAAGGTCTGCATCCGGGTGGCTACCCGCTACGCCCGTCGGACTGGTGAGTGACCCCCTCTCTTCCCCCCTAGGGGCGCGAAGGGGGTGCTGGGCGAATGTTAGCGGTCTGGGCCGGCCGGTGGGTTTTTTTTTTCTAGGGCTCAGGTCTCTCTTGGGTGTTCTCGTCCCCCTCCTACACTTCCCCCCCTCCCCCGCACCGCACCCCGCGCCTTAGGATCGCCGTGCGGCGATCCGCCGCCATTTTGTGGCGGATAGCCGCCATTTTGCTGTAGCCGTGACCATTTTGTTGGTGTTTTGGCCTCTAGTGTCGAGCGGCGGCCATTTTGCCATAGTCGTGGCCTGTATACAGGCTTTTGGCCTCTTGTGACCGCTCGGCGGCCATGTTGGATGTGCCTGGGAAGAAGAACGTGCCTTTTAGCCGATGCTTCCTCTTTCACTCTGGGACAGCGTGGATGGCACAGGTGGTGCAGGCTCTATGACTGGCGGTCACTAGCACTCCTACTGGGACGCAGCGCTTGAGAGGCAACAAACAGCAAGTATAGCTGGGCTCTCCCTGGGGTGCTGGTAGCGGTGGGTGCAGTCCTCCCTGGTTGATCTGTGGGGCAGCGGTGGGGCTGCATTGTGGGGGTGTCAGGGCGTTTTCTGCCTGTCAGTGTTCGGTGGGCGCAATGGCGGCTGAGCCTGCGGGTCCTGCCAAGGAGGACCCAGCGGAAGCGCAACCTGCGCCAGGGACTCTGGTGTCCCTGGACCAGTTACGATCGGTGTTTGGGGAATTTTTTCCCCGGGAGGTGCCGGGCCATTCTAAGGGGGCCCCTAAGAAACGTCCACCCCCTCCACCCTCATTGGGGGAAGAGTCTGAGCCGGAAGTGGCCTCGGTGGTCACGGGGACCCCCGTGGAGCTCTCGGAAGGTGTGCTGGGGCTCTCGGACGGCGAAGACCAGGGGGCCTCGGTTGCATGCGAGACGGCGCTGGTGGCCTCACTGATCGCTGATATTCGTGCGTCTTTGCGACTGGACCAAGCAGGGAAGTCGCAGGAGACTGCATACGTTTGTGGGTCTGCTAGGCCACCCAGGTCCCCTAAGGCTTATCCTTATGATCAATTCTTTGACCATCTGGTCTATAAGGAATGGCAGCGTCCGCAGAATTCCTTTGCCCTGCCCAATCGTTTCGCTGTACGCTACCCATTTGAGGATAGTTTTGTGTAGAAATGGGCATCCCCCGCAGTGGACCATCTGGTGGCTCGCCTGAATAAGGCAACGACCATCCCTTTGGAGGGGTCTCCCTCTTTTAAGGATCCGGCCGATAGGCGGATGGAGGCGGTGTCCAAAGCACTTTTCTTGTTGGCAGGGTCAGCTATGGGACCGGCTCTGGCATCAGCTATGGTGGCGCAATCTCTTGCTGAGTGTGCGACTGAGTTGCAAAACGAGTTGAGCTGCGGGAGGTCGCTTGAGGTGTCGCAGCGAGCAGACCATCTGATAGAGGGTCTTCGGTACCTGTGTGACGCAGCTCTGGACCTGCTTCCCATGTTGTCTAAAATGTCTGTTTTCGCAGTCATTATCAGACGGGTGCTTTGGTTGCGCTCTTGGTCGGGTGACCACCCGTCTAAGAGGGGTCTCACGGATCTCCCCTTTCAGGGCGGTTGGCTCTTTGGGGCGCAGTTGGATTAATTCATTAAGGATTTCACTGGGGGAAGAGTACTTTTCTCCCGGAACCCAGGCGGTGGGAGTTCCACCTTAAGCGGGGTCCTGCTCCTTCGGGTCAGAAGAGGTTTTTTCGTATGCCTGGTGCAGCGGGCAAGGGTTCAAGGCCCGGCAAGTCTGCCTCGGGGTCAGGTAAAAGAATCTTGCAGCGCAAGAGCGAAAAGGCAGAGGATGAGTCCTCCTCCGCATGATGGGTTGCCCCCACCCGATTCTTGTGTGGGGGGCCGAATTCTGGGGTTCGCAGACAGGTGGACTGCCCGCATTTCCGACCGGTGGGTGCAGGAAGTGGTGTCCTCCGGGTACAGGATAGAGTTCAGCACTCTACCCCCAGACAGGTTCTTCCCATCGAACTTGAGACTCCCTCAGGGCCGTCGAGAGGCTCTCCTAGGGGCTGTTCAGACGCTTTCCGAACAAGGGGTGATTGTGCCGGTACCTCCGCTGGAAGGGTTCAGCGGTTTCTATTCAAACCTATTTGTGGTGCACAAAAAAGGTGGGGTCAGGCCAGTTCTGGACCTAAAAGCGCTCAACCACTTTGTGAAGCCCTAAAATTCAGAATGGAAACTGTCCGTTCGGTCGTGGCCGCCCTACACCAAGGGGATTTCATGGCATCTCTGGATATCAGGGACGTTCCTCCACGTTCCCAGTTGTCGTCTCCGGCACCAGCACTTCCTGCGCTTTGCGGTGGGAGATCTACATTACCATTTCATGGTACTTCCCTTCGGTCTGGCCTCGGCTCCTCGGGTTTTCACCAAGCTGGTGGCTGTGGTGCTGGCGTTATTGAGGCAGAGAGGCATTGCGGTGGTAGCTTACCTTGACGACTTACTCCTGAGAGCGGCATCTGCCTCGGCTCTGGAGGAGAATGTGGCTATCACCCTGGTCTTGTTGAAAGACTCCGGCTGGCTGATCAACTTGCAGAAGTCGACATTGACCCCGTCCTGTCACCTGGAATACCTGGGTCTGATTCTGGACACAGAGTAGGCGAAGGTGTTCTTACCTCCGGCCAAGTTGCTGACGCTGCAAGCAGCGGTGCGCACCCTGCTGTCACGCCGGTGGTCCTCCTTACGGTTCTGTATGCGGGTGTTGGGGCTCATGGTCTCGGCCTTCGAGGCGGTTCCTTATGCCCAGAGTCACACCCAGCTCCTGCAGCGGGCGATTCTGTCATGGTGACCGGGCGTGGAGAATTGGCAGGCGGACTTTCTCAGTCGCCAGACACTGGATCAGGGGGAATGGTCCCTACATCCGGAAGTGTTCCGCCAGATTTACCACAAGTGGGACACGCCAGACGTGGACCTCATGGCGTCCTGGTTCAATCACAAGGTGCAGACCTTCGTGTGCAGGACGAGGGACCCGCTGGTGGCCGCCACGGCCGCGTTGGTGGCGCCTTGGGGTCGGTATCGGCTCCTGTACGCCTTCTCTCCCATCAAGCTTCTACTGCGACTACTGCGCAGGGTAGAAGCGGAGGGGATTCAGACAATCCTGGTAGCTCTGGATTGGCCTCGGTGCCCTTGGTACACCGACGTGGTGCGAATGGTGGCAGATGTTCCTTGGTGTCTTCCTCTGCGCGAAGATCTGCTGTCTCAGGGACCCATCTTGCACCTGGCTTTACCCGCGCTGGCTTTGACGGCTTGGCTATTGAGTCCCAGGTGTTGAGGGATAGGGGTGTCGCTGACTCCGTGATCCCTACCATGCTTAAAGCGCGTAAGTGTACTTCGCGCAAGATTTATCATCGCACCTGGAAGGCCTATATTGCCTGGTGTGAGGCAGGGGGTTAAAACCCTCGCTCTTACGTTGTGTCCTGGGTCCTGGCTTTTTTTGCAGCAGGGCCTGGATAAAAAATTGGCATTGAGTACTCTCAAGGGTCAGATTTCAGCTCTGGCGATTCTCTTTCAACGGCCTTTGGCGTCACATTCGTTGATTCGTACATTTGTACAGGGTGTACGCCATGTGGCTCCTTAGATACGGTCGCCTTTGGTGCCGTGGGATTTGAATTTGGTGCTTTCTGTACTGCAGAAACCGCCATATGAGAAGATCAGGGATATTCCCTTACAATTGTTGTTGCAAAAGGTGGCATTTTGGTGGCCATTACATCCGCTAGGCGGGTGTCTGAGTTGGCAGCGTTGTCATGCAAGTGTCCGTACCTAGTCCTTCATAAGGACAAGGCGGTCTTGCGCCCTCCTCCTTAGTTTCTACCGAAGGTGGTCTCTTCTTTTCACATGAATGAAGATATTGTTCTTCCTTCATTATGTCCGCACCCGTCGCTTCCCAAGGAATTTGAGTTACATTCTTTGGATGTCGTGAGGGCTTTGCGGGTGTACTTGGCGGCTACAGCTTCCTGATGCGTTGTTTGTGCTGACGGGTGCTCGCCGGCCACTGTTTCCCATTGGATCAGACAGACCGTGACCCATGGGTATACTGTTCGGGGCAGAGTACCTCCTTTTCTGGTCATGGCTCATTCCACCAGGGCAGTTAGCACTTCCTGGGCTTTCAGACACCAGGCTTCGGTGTCACAGATGTGCAAGGCGGCTACTTGGGCCTCGGTGCACACGTTTACTAAGTTTTACAAAGTTGATGTTTCAGCATGCGCAGATGCTGCCTTTGGCCGCAAAGTTTTGCAGGTGGCGGTGTAGGCGCGGCTGGCGCCTCCTGAGAGGACTTTGTTGGGTACAGTTGTTGTTACTCACCCCTCTTGGGACATCCCCACTTGTCAATGAAGGGCTGCGTCTGTCAGTGAACGTAAGAGAAAAAGGGATTTTATTAAAACTTACCGTAAAATCCTTTTCTCTGAGTTCACTGACAGACGCAGCACCCACCCCTCTGTGTTGCGTTCGTACGGCTTGTTACGAACTGATATGCTATGCAGAGCAGGTGGTTTATATGTTAGAGTGAGGATGGCCCGATGGGAGGGGTCAGCTTGCTTTCTTTCTATTTGCCTAGTCTACTCCTGGTAAGATGTGCATATAACCCCACTTGTCAATTAAGGGCTGCGTCTGTCAGTGAACTCAGAGAAAAGGATTTTACGGTAAGTTTTAATAAAATCCCTTTTTTTTTTTCATCGGTTTTGGCCGATTTATATTCTTCCTCATATTTTTGGGTAAAAAAAAAAAATCGCAACGCCGTTTATTGATTGGTTTGCGCAAAGTTGCCTCGTTTACGAATTATGAGAATTCATTTATGGGGTTTTTATATTTTACTAGTAATGGCAGCGATCTGCAATTTTTAGCGGTACTGCGATATTGCGGCGGTCATGTCGGACCATTTTGACACTTTTTTGGGACCATTGGCATTTATATAGCGATAGCTATATTACTGTGTGATTACTGTGTAAATGTCATTGGCAGTGAAGGGGTTAACCTGAAGGGGCGCTCTAAGGGTTAACTGTGTTCCCTTAGTGTGTTCTAACTGTATGGGGGCTGGGCTGGCAGGGAGAGGGGAGTGATCACGGCTCTCATATACAGGGAGCCTGTGATCACATCCCTTCCCCCTCTTTCAGAACGGAGATCAGTGTTTACATACACGGACCTCCGTTCTCTCACTGTGGGGGAGCCATTGCGGGTAGCCGGCAGAGATCTAGTACACCCTACCTGCTCCCTGGCTCCCCCGGAACACACTGAGGCGGCACACGTGCGCTCACAGTGCGCAATCTCGGTTTGCGATAACGAACCAAGTTGCCACCGTCAAGCCATGGCGGACGGTTGGCAACTGGTTAAAACCTTTACAGTTTATCAGTTTAGAGTTCATGGTTCACCATAAATACTGGCCTTAGAATTATACCTCTCCCTCCAATGCGCTTAATGATCTGAATATCTGTTGTGCAATTGTCGTTTTAGTTACCTGCGCCTGTTTGTGTTTGTACATGCATGCACAGGAGGTGGAAATTGCTGTAAACATTTTTTTAAAAAATTGTATTATGTTTTTTAACACTTGTCGAAAGGAGCATATGAACGGTAAGAATTTTGGACGATCAGTCGTCGTACAAAAATTCCCATCTGAAATTTGCATCGTGTGTACGGGGCTTTACAGAGACAATGGACATTAGCAGCCCTGCAATGCCTCCTTTGTAGGCTGCTTTAACAGATCGAATACTGATTGTACTTTATCTGTGCCAAGACTAGTTTCTCTATCACCTAAAGCGATCTCCCATGTTCAATTTCTTTAATTCAGCTTTAAAGTACTACAACAAATGTTATACTTTTATCTTTATTGTAAATGTAGCCATGTGCCCCCTTGGGGGTGGCTGGTACTTGTGGTCCACCTGCCCGCTGCTCTCAATCACATGATTTCCACACACCTGGAGTCACTGAACAGGCCGGCACTTTGTTTTTGTTGTTTTATTTAGGGGTTAAACTTGGATGGGGATAGGGATGACTGTGGGATGCCCAAGGATCAATAACGGGACCTTCTATATACACCGCCGTATTTACACTCCTTTTTCCTCCAGCACATACACTGCTGCTGACCTTTGCACTTCTCCTCCTCTCTCTCCTGCACACTACTTGCTGTTACAGGCCTGAAAGGCAATTTATCAGACCTAAATGTGTAAAGTGATAATATTCATTTAAACACCGCGCTAGATTAGTGCCACTTCCTCTAAGTGCTACTGCATATATGTGTCTGTAATTCAATAATATAATAAATATGATTGAATAAATTATAAAATTATATATAAATAGCTGCTGCTTTAAACTCGTAAAACAATATTAATATTCACTATATAAATCATAGTAAGAAGCCGCGCTTAAAATTAAATCATTATCAGACAGGTTGCAAAATATTATTGTGCAAACAATCACACATCAAGTGCCAGTGCAAACTACAAAATATGAAGTGCCAGTGCAAACTCCAAAATGCATAAAGTGCCAATGTCCATTTGTTATGCAATCATAATAAGAAATAAGTGTCAGAAGAGATAGTGTCCATAAAAATAGTCCTCCTCCATAGGTGCAATAAAACACTATCTCTTCTGACACTTATTTCTTATTATGATTGCATAACAAATGGACATTGGCACTTTATGCATTTTGGAGTTTGCACTGGCACTTCATATTTTGTAGTTTGCACTGGCACTTGATGTGTGATTGTTTGCACAATAATATTTTGCAACCTGTCTAATAATGATTTAATTTTAAGCGCGGCTTCTTACTATGATTTATATAGTGAATATTAATATTAATTTATCAGACCTCCATGACACTTCTTCTTCCACCACATCTAGCACATGGTGAGGCCTGCTCTTACTATTAGCAGGACCTCCGGACCACCTGTTGCGTGCAAGGGTCACAGGCTCCCAGTTGTGAAGCGATGGACCCTCATTTGCATAGCTAAGTTCGTTGGTGCTAGCTGGGCACTGGATGAACTACAACTCCAAGGACAACTCCTCTCCTGGCTGCACCCGAGCCTCCAGGTCTCGAGGTCACCCCCCCCAGACTGGGGGCTCCCTCCCGGGTGAGGCCTCCACAGCACCTCTGCTACATTTTCCACTCTTCCACCTGAACTCCCCCCCCCCTCCTGCTGGGCAGATCACTGTATTTAAGGAGGCCTGCCCCCTGCCAATCCATACTGGGGATTGGTCAGGGCTCCTTAGCATACATCAGAAAGTGACACCTCCTCATCCATCCCCTTTTCCAGAACCTTCTGGCCCCAAAGCAGAGGAGTATCCAAGGGGTGTTCCTTCCTGCAATCTCCAACCCTCTCTGAGCCACTTCCCAGCCCAGATCAAAACAATCAGGCCTGACTATATTTTACCTTTCCTAGCAAAAACCCACTACAAAAACGCACCTATCACTGGGGGGGTGCTACATAGAGTACAGGACATGGGAGCTGATTCTTGGACTGTGAGTTATATGCCATTATCTTCAGGTGATTGTACTGTGGTTGTGCTGAGAATCACCCCAAGTGTATCCATATAACCCTGCCCACTCTGTGAGATCCTGTTTTTTTTTTTTGCTAGTGTCTGTAGGAGATGAAACCCTTCTGTTGGAGCAGTGGTTCTCAACCCCTGTCCTCAGTCAGTCAATCCAATTTTTGGAGTACCGTTCGTTCGTTTTTTTGTTGGATGCTAGTCTCATGTTGAAAGCGAATTTCATACGACCAAATTCAACAGAAGTGACATAATGTGTTGAATTGTTTTGTATGTATTCTTTCGTATCTGAGCATGCGCAGTCTTGCTCTAACGATTTTTTTTTGGACTGTTGGGGAAATTGCATATTACATATTTCCCTATTAATAATGTGGCTCACTAATGCTCTGTAGGCCTCCAAATTCTGGTCAAGGAGCCACATAAGGTCATATATATTGTGTATTGTTTAACCTTGCTGATGTAAAGCTTGAGGAATGCAGGGTGACCGAGCCCACTATCCCCCTTAAAAGGGGATTTCTCCTATCGTTCACTGACAGACGCAGCATCATAACGTGTGGGGTTTATGCTCGTCCCACTAGGAGTTAACTAGGCAGGGAAAAGAAACAGCTGGCCCCTCCCATGGGGGCCTTCCTCTCTTCCTACATAAACCCCCTCATAGCATAGCTCTTCAGTTTCAATGTCTAGTTTGCAAGGAGTTGACCTGGCTTCCCTTCAGGGGAATTGCGGTCCTGTTTGTGACCATTTTTTATTTTAATTTCTTTTACTTATTTGTCTTCAAGCAATTGATCTGCTATCAAGAAGCCAGTCGGGGCATAGAGAGTCCTTGGGCTCTGTACTGTCCTCGACCTGGCCAACCGATGCGAGCCAGTCCCGACGTATGGGGACCCGCCGTATCGTGCCCATTCCGTGCGGGCGGCCGGGGGTGACCCCCCCCTTGCGCCCACTCCCGGATGTGATTCGGGAAGGGCGATTTTCTGGCCCACAGCATACCGCCTAAGAGGGGGCGGAAGGTCTGCGACTGGGTGGCTACCCGCGGCGTTCGTCAGAGTGGTGAGTGGGAGTTCCTGCCTTCCCCCCTTTTTAGGGGCAGAAAGGGGGACCGACGTCCGCAAAACAAAAAAAAAATAAATTTTTTTTTTCTTGCTGGGTAGCCGCTGGTGAAACGCGTGGAGCTCCCGTTCACCCCCCACACCCCCCTGTCCTCCCCAACACCGCACCGATCGTCTGGGCGCTCGTATCGATTTTTCGCCGCCATGCGGTGATCGGTCGCCATTTTGCGGTGGACCGCCGCCATTTTGCCTTAGCCGTAGACATTTTGGGCCTATGGGGCTTTCCCTCTAGCGCTCAGAGTGGCCATTTGCGGTACTGCACATTCCCTGAAGGTGTGTTTTGGCCTCTAGTGTTTAACGGCGGCCATTTTGACTGCATGCTCTGCAAATACACGTGTCTGCAGCATCTCCCTTCTCTGTGGAACGGTGGTGATCTGACGGCGCAGCTCCTCTGACGATCCATCCAAAAACAGGCAGCTGAACAGCAAGTATAGCTGGGCTCCCTGTGGGTGCTGGTGGTAGTGGGTGCAGTCCTCCTGGGTTCCCTGGTGCACTGTGGGGTGTTGGTGTGCAGCAGTGTGGCAGTGCCCCATTCTCCTTAGTCTCTCTGTGTGTCACTAAGAGCCTTTTCTGGGAAGAAAGCAATGGCAGATTACTCTGCTGAACCTGCTGAGGAAGCACAATCTGCGCAAGGAGCATTTTTGGACCAGCTGCGGGCGGTCTTTAGCGAATTTCTCCCCCGGGCGGAGGTCGCCCAACAGGTCCCCAAGAAGCGTCCCCTCCTCCTCATTATTCATCAGGGGAGGATTCTGAGCCGGAAGTGGCCTCAGGGGTCTCGGGGACCCCAGCGGACTTATCTGATGGGGAACTGGGTCCATCGGATGGCGAGGGGGATCAGGGGGCGGCTGCGCGTAAAAAAGCGCTGGTGGCTACCATTATCACTGGCATTCGCACTAAGCTGCAGCTGGATCAGGATGGTGAATCGCGGCCTGCTGCGTATGTGTGTGGGTCCTCTAGGCACCCTAGGGCCCCCAAGGCTTATCCCTACAATGACTTTTTTGATCATTTTTTTTATCGTGAATGGCAGCGTCCACAGCACTCTTCTTCGCTGTCAAAACGGTTCGCTGCTCGCTATCCCTTTGAGGAAAGCTTTTTAAAAAAAATGGGAATCGCCTGTGGTGGACCCACCGATAGCATGCCTTAGTAAGGCGACGACCATTCCTCTGGAAGGGGCTCCTTCTTTTAAGGATTGCGCTGATAGAAAAACAGAGGCGCTTTTAAAGTCGCTGTTCCTGGTAGCAGGTTCCGCTGTGCGACCAGCCGTGGCGTCCGCCATGGCGGCACAACATTTATACGTGTGTATGGAAGAGCTCCTGAAGGACCTGGAAGACGGTCGCCTGATGGATGCGCCGCAGAAGGCTGAGTTTTTACTCTAAGGGTTCAAGTACCTTTGTGATGCGGCCGTTGATTTACTGCCGATGTTGTCCAGAATAACGATATTTGCCGTCATACTTAGACAGATACTTTGGTTGCGTTCTTGGTCCAGTGACCATGCTTCCAAGAAAGGTCTGGCTGACCTCCCTTTTCAAGGTGGACGTCTATTTGGCCCACGTTTGGATGAGATAATTAAGGACTTCACGGGAGGTAAGAGTACCTTCCTTCCAGAGCCCCGCAGGCGTGAGTCTCGCCGTAAACAGGGGCCCCCTCCTTCGGGACAGAAGAAGTTTTTTCGCGCCCCGGTAAAGGTACCCGCTCCGGTAAGGTCGCTGCAGGGTCCGGAAGACGGCAGTGGCAGCGCAAAACCGAAAAGGCGGAGGACAAGTCCTCCTCAACCTGATGGGTTGCCCCCACCCGGGTTTCGGGTGGGGGGACGTCTTCTGGGGTTCGCAGATCGGTGGCTGGCTCACATTTCCGACCACTGGGTCCGGGAAGTGGTGTCCACCGGGTACAGGATAGAGTTCATCTCTCTACCCCAGACAAGTTCTTCCCATCAAATTTAGGGCTGCCCTCCTTGAGGCTGTACAGGCGCTTTCAGACCAGGGGGTGATCGTACCAGTGCCCCCAGAAGAGAGGTTTCGAGGGTTCTACTCGAATCTTTTCGTGGTTCCCAAGAAAGGGGGGGGGGGTTCGGCCCGTACTGGACCTGAAGGCCCTGAACCGGTATGTCAGGGCGTGGAAATTCCGGATGGAATCTGTCCGCTCGTTCGTGGCCGCCCTTCATCAGGGGGATTTTTTGGCGTCCCTGGACATCAGGGATGCGTACCTCCATGTACCCATTCATCCACGCCATCAGCGCTTCCTGCGCTTTGCAGTGGGAGACCTCCATTTTCAATTTGTGACACTCCCCTTCGGCCTGAACTCAGCACCTCGAGTCTTCACAAAATTGCTAGCCCCGGTGTTGGCGTTGCTACGACAGAGAGACATTGCGATATTGGCATACCTGGACGATCTGCTCCTGTGGGCGGAGTCCGCCTCGGCTCTGGAGGAGAATGTGGGCATCACAATGACCTCACTGCTGGACTTCGGCTGGTTAATGAACCTACAGAAGTCATCGGTGTCTCCATCCCGTCGCCTGGAGTATCTGGGTCTAATTCTGGACACAGAGCAGGCGAAGGTTTTCCTCCCTCCGGCCAAGTTGCTGTGTCTGCAGTCGGCAGTGCGCACCCTTTTTATCGCACCGTCAATCTTCATTACGGTTCTGTATGCGGACGCTGGGACTCATGGTCTCGTCGTTCGAGGCGATACCTTTCGCCCAGAGTCACACTCGTCTCCTTCAGCGAGCGATTCTGGCTCGGTGGGACAGGTCCCCTCGGTCGTTGGACCTTCTGATCCGTCTGAGCTCCCAGACCAGGGCGTCTCTGACCTGGTGGCTTCGGGACTCGGCCCTAACTCAGGGGAAGACGTTCCTGCCTCTTCAGTGGGTGATCATCACCACGGATGCCAGCCTTTTGGGCTGGGGAGGGATCCTGGGGCATCTATCTGCCCAGGGTCGTTGGTCGGCACAGGAAGCCCGCCTCACCATCAACGTTCTGGAGCTGAGGGCAATCAGATTGTGCCTTTTCCACTGGACAGTGAGATTGCAGGGTCGTCCGATTCGAATTCAATTGGACAATGCCACAGCAGTGGCGTATGTGAACCATCAGGGCGGCACAAAGAGTTCAGCAGCTGCAGCGGAGGCAGCTCTGATACTGCGTTGGGCGGAACTTCACGTTCCGGCGATCTCAGCCATTTACTTTCCAGGGGTGGAGAACTGGCAGGCAGACTTTCTCAGTCGCCAGACGCTGGACCAGGGAGAGTGGTCCCTCCACCCGGAGGTGTTCAAGCAAATTTGCCGCAGATGGGGGACGCCGGACGTGGATCTCATGGTGTCTCGGTTCAATTACAAGGTGGAGACCTTTGTGTCCAGAACAAAGGATCCGTTGGCAGTGGCCACGGATGCTCTGGTGGCTCCCTGGAGCCGTTATCGTCTTCTGTACGCCTTCCCTCCGATAAGACTGCTTCCGCGATTGATACGCAGGATAGTGGTGGAGGGGATACCAATTATCCTGGTGGCTCCAGATTGGCCTCGGCGCACTTGGTACACCGACGTGGTGCAAATGGTGGCAGACGTCCCTTGTCGGCTCCCGCTGCGAGACGATCTTCTGTCTCAGGGGCCCATCTTGCACCCTGCTTTACCCTCGCTGGCTTTGACGGCTTGGCTATTGAGTCCCAGGTGCTAAGGGACAGGGGAGTCGCCGACTCCATAATCCCTACTTTGTTAAAAGCTCGCAAGTGTACTTCTCGCAAGATTTATCACTGCACCTGGAAGGCTTACATAGCTTGGTGCGAGGCGGAGGGTCATAACCCTCGCTCTTATGTCGTGTCCAGGGTCCTGACTTTTTTGCAACAGGGCCTGAACAAAAAAACTTGCTTTGAGTACTCTCAAGGGCCAGATATCGGCTCTGGCGATTCTCTTTCAGAGACCTTTAGCTTCGCACTCGTTGATTCGTACCTTTGTACAGGGTGTGCGACATGTGGCGCGGCTATAGACCGGGAACTCTCATGAGTTTCGTTCAAAAAAACAAGTCCGGGACAACGTTTTTTCAGTCCTGGGACCTGTGCTGTATTCTCGCTCCCAATACTGGGAGGCGGAGCGTGGTTCGATACATTCGGAAGGTCCACGTCACTATTTAGAACGCTCTTCATGTGAACGCTCGAAAATTGTTTCATCCCTAATACCTCAGCCGCTGAGGGGACAGGGAATCGTGGACCCTGAGTTATCGGTTCGGCAGTTTCGGTCGCTCCCATTTCGTCCCACGTTCTACCCGGGGACTCTGTCTTCTAGCAGAGCGTCGCCCTCGGCTGTTCCCTGCAGACGGTGGTAAA
>BLSH010262742.1:5309096-5334140 GCA_018402905.1 Glandirana rugosa
CGTCGAGTAGTATTGCACACCCCTGCAGGGGTTCGACACAGTTTTTCTCCCCACCCATTTGCGATTGTTGTCATGGCTCTTTTTGACACAGCTTGGGGACGTCCCCACACGTTATGATGAGCTGCGTCTGTCAGTGAACGATAGGAGAAAAAGGGATTTTATTAAAACTTACCGTAAAATCCTTTTCTCCGAGTTCACTGACAGACGCAGCTCCCACCCCTCGGTGCTCTGTTCTGGTACGGCTTGTGTACGAACTGAAGAGCTATGCTATGAGGGGGTTTATGTAGGAAGAGAGGACGGCCCCCATGGGAGGAGCCAGCTGTTTCTTTTCCCTGCCTAGTTAACTCCTAGTGGGACGAGCATAAACCCCACACGTTATGATGAGCTGCGTCTGTCAGTGAACTCGGAGAAAAGGATTTTACGGTAAGTTTTAATAAAATCCCTTTATCACTGTCCAAACAACTGTGGTTGGTCATTTTACTCAAATACCAGCCTGTATCTACCACATCCCAAGCTGGTATAAGTTAGTCTCACCCAGAACAGCCATGACGCACGTGTCTGGGCCTGATCCCCTGTGCCATGTAAGGGACTCCATGGCAAAACAAGCATCTATAGTTAAGTATTCTTGATATTTTCTTTATCTTTATCTGTATCTGTCATTACTTTGTAATAAATGTTATACTTTTAAGTATTTGTGTGATCTCTCTTATAGCACATATTGAACACAAACCCAAAACCGTGACAACAGACGGATGAAACCCATACTAATTATATGAAAATCGGAGGTTGTGGTCATATCTGGCAAAAATTTTATAGTCTGCACATCCAGCTTTTGTCGTCGGAAAAATCAGAATCAGCTGTCAAAGCACCATACTAACGATCCGAAAATCGTCAGATCGTTCGTCGTATGAAAATTACCGTACAAATTTCCCATCGTGTGTACGGGCCTTTGCAGGCCGGATTTTAAGTATTACCTTGGGGAGATGCAGACTAGAATACTGCAATCACTGAGCAGCAAATTATATCACCTGTGATGTATTTCAGTTATCTTGCAAACCTGGCCTGTTGGTGGGTCCTGAGGACAGGAGTTGAGAACCACTGCGTTAGAGAGAGGTTTTCTATCTTTCACCAGTTTTCCTACTTTGTTCAACTGACACACCTATTAAGATCCAACGTCCAATTGCTTATTGCCTTATGGATCACTAGTAGTTTCCGATGTGTATCTCGGGAACCGTATCTGGACCCCATGATAGCGGGGCCAGCCTGCAATGTTTGCTTCAGTCACCGGATCCTGCTTTTTGGCACTCATCTTTGTACGTGGTGCAATGAGTGAGCTAGCCGCAGGGATTTATACATTTCCAGGGCTGTGGTCCATCTCTATAGCAACCAGACCCTGAAGATTTATTTGGGGGTATGGCCACTGTGATGGGTGAAGCCTGAACTCGTACAAGACCCGTGACATAAACAAGGTAAGACAGGGTTTCACTGTACCTTTTTCATACCAGTTCCTGTGTATGCATATCTTGTTGGATTATTTGTTTGGATATGTAGCAATTAGTATACTATATACTTATCCTACAAGACATGTGAATCTACAAATCCCATCATGTATACTCTAAGGTTTTGCCCTGACCTTCATTGTATCCCTTCCTTGGATTTATGGGTAACATTATTATAACAATTACCTATTTCAAATTGGCAATCTTTTCTTCCACCTCACTTTCCGAAAACCTATCTGGCTAGTGACGTAATAATCATAAGACTCCTTCCTGCTGCCATTTCTCCCTATGACTTAAGCTGATTGTCTGCTGTCTTATCTGTTACCCAGTACCTCAGAGACACAGCCACAGGAACTCGGTTAGCTCCTGGGTTATTGCTATTCCTTCATACCGGACACGCTGAACTTCCTCAGTCCACATCCATTCCATGAGTACCTCGCACGGGAAGATCCTACTAGTAATGGTGGATTACAGGAGTGGGAGCACATGGGACAAAGTTGAGGTTCTGCTGTAAGTACCTATCATTTGATAACAGTTCCCTTGTTCCGGATGAAGGTCTTACACAGGCACTGCTGCAGCCCCCTAAAATCTGGTTCCCTATAGATGTACAACATGCGGCCTGTCTGACTAAAGCATAATGCTATGGCACTATGTCTGATCTATTCCAAAGGTTATTGCCACTTCCAGAATCAGCAGGTCCTAACACCTATAAAAACATCTCTGTCTCTCCACCCCCTGAATATTTTCAGACATTGAAACCTGAAATCGCCTAGTTCACTTGCATTTGAAGAATGTAATGAGGAAGCTGCCTGTTTAGCGGAGGCTGTGGATGATTTTTTACCACCAGAATTTCACAAAGTTACTACTTCAGCTTCTCACCACTTGTTCACTACTCTCGGCTCACTTGTTGAAGCAGTGCATTCTAGTCTCTGGATAGATACACCTAGTGCTGCTCACCCCCCACATATTCTTCCAAGCAAGAAAAAGAATGCAATTCAAAGCAAACCCTTTCCTATTCTTTATCAAGCTGATTTTACAGTATATTGATTGGTCAAACTCAGAGGTTATTCCTTCCTCCTGATAATTTTGATGCCTTATACCTTATGAAAGGGATGTTTAAGAAATGATGGGCTGTTCCAAGTGTGGACCCAGCCAGTCTTGCGCTAAATAATTATGTATGCCTCCTCAAAAAGAACTGATCATGGCACTGGTTGACTTGTTTGTCAACCTAGTACTAGAAAAGGTGCCCCTTTACTTCCCTCCCTTATGTGCATGCTTTCCCTCCACATGCGGTGTGCCGATGACCCGACATGCACCTGTCTGTATCACCATACATCTTTGAATTATGTGACTACTCATCTTTTGCATACAGATCTTCCAGAATTTCTAATTCCTTCATATTCACCAGTTAAGCACATTTCAACCATGGGGTTGGGTGCTTCCCTCTTCTCAGGGGCATGCATAATGCTCCCCTAGACTCTGGGCTATCATGTGAAGTAGTTCTCACCTAGTGTGATGTTGGGGAACCCCACTCTTGAACTTGTTCCCGATTCTCATGCAGCACTTCTTATGTTTGGAATCACAAAACACCTAGCCTCTCTTGTACTCCACAGGTTTTGTTTAGGCTTTGTATCTCCTCTCCTAATACCTCCAGGTGCACTCCCTATTGCTCTTCCTCATCTCCATTGCAATTTTCTGTGCCCCTCTCGGCCTGTTACCTGTTGTTCTTGCTAACATGGAGCTCTCCCTTAAGGCCTCTGTAACAACAGAGCCTATTCTCTCCATTCTACCTTGACTCCCCCTGTGTTATTCCTGGAGGGCCCTCATTTTCTTACACTACCTGAGGACAAATATCTTAGAAGCCTGTCCTTCTTGCTTCCCTAGGGCTCCTTGTACCCCCTTGTGTGGGAATGTCCTTCTTCCTCCCTATACTGAATACTATACCTATACTGAAGGCATGTCAGCCACTTACGATTCACCTTATAACTAGGGTCAGGACTGTTATTTATCCATGGAGCCTAACATGTATTCTCTTGCCAACTGACTCGTCTTCTGTTCCTCACTAAGCAGTCCCCAATGAGATTCCTCTCTCCTATTCCACCTGGCTTTGTGGCCAATTTGCCCTTCTTTTAGAGTTCCTGCCACCAGGGAACAAGTCCCTCTTTCCTTACCTGAACCCATCTCTTAAAAGGTTTGGGGATTTTAGGTTCCTTACAGCATCTAGCGTCAACCCTTCTCAAGGGTCACAAGGCCACTGCTTGTATTTTTCGTTGCACGTTTTTATGTTTGTTTTTTGATAGTTAACTGTTTGAGCCTCGGCTAGTCCCTGCCTCTGCTTCACGGTGCTTCTGCAGTCACCTCTCTAGTTCAGATGCATTGACTGTTCTTCTCTGGTGTCTTGTGCTGTACAGTTAAGATGATAGGCATACCTGTAATTTGTATACGTTGAAGTACACTACAGGACACATGTTCCTCTACTCTTCCGTTGTGATCTCCTTACTCTGTGCTACAAAAAAACTGGAGCCTCATTGAGTGGATGAGGTTAGAGATCAGAAAAAAAAACGAAGGACTGGAGAGGCTCTCTCTCCAGCTGTGCCTCCTACAGCTGGCACCTCTTCTGCCTTGGACCAACCCTGGTTGCTACCTCTGCTGCAGTGGCCCCAGGAAGTCAGCAGAGCCCAGAGCTAAGTGCTTCTGCGCTCATGCTTCAAGGGTGAGATTTAGAAAGGCTACAGTGAATGTGCCAGACTGCTGCAGGACCCAGGTGAACCTGGGATATGCATGAGTGGGTGGGGTTTTCATGTCAGAGGGCACATGTTTGTTATGTGTAGAAATTATCAGGCGGCTGTGAATCACTTCTACTGGAGAGCTGGCTCCCACAGCTGCGGAGTTTGTTTACATTCTGATACTGCTGCACCGTAATAGTTATAGTGATGGCATTAAAAGGGTTAATGGAAATATACTGTATACTGAAAGAATAACCTAGCTTGTGATTGCTATGAGGTAATGACAGCAAACTGGCTGTTATGCTGACCCAATGTTTTCAATTCTTTCTGACCCACTGTTCTGGACATGCAGATCAGGTGTCCAGAGCTGATGGGTGCTTTTTCTGGGTCAGTGACTCCTATGACACAGAACAAACCAGAGGCAACCAGGCAACTATATTATCTGTTTATATATTTGTTTCTTTTAATCATGGGTCCCTCTAAATTCTATTAATTTCAGAAAAAAAAAACAGAACAAAAGTTTACCAGTGGGTCAGCTGAAATATGCTCTAGCACTTACCTGTGCTCCATGTGCATTTCAGCCTGCATTTTCCATAGAAGTTCATGAACTGAGCACACAATAGTGTACCAGGACTCGCAACTGGAGACACTTGTATTTGTGCTTAAGCACTTAACATGGAAGATCTGCTATGTTATAGAAAATATCTAGAGGTTAATTGTGCCTAAACAGTACCCCAAAATTATATTTTGTTCCAGATTTTTTTTTATAGAGTATGGATGCCTCTATTATTAAATGTATTATTTTGCTCATACTGCATACAAAAAGAGAGTAACCACTATATAGGATAGTCTCTAGATGTTGACACAATGGGGGAGATTTACTAAATATGGTTTAGCTGACCACAGTAACCAATTAGCTTCTAACTTCAGCTTGTTCAATTAAGCTTTGACAATAAAATCTAGAATTTGATTGGCTACTATGCACAGCTTCTGTGTGCACCAGTTCTTGTAAACCATCCCCAATGTTTATAATGCGTTCCATTATATTTTTATTAATAAAATGAAATATGTTTTAACAGTAATGAGACTACAATATATGATTTTTGCTCAGAGTCCCACATATACTCTGTTCATTTTGGTTGTCTTGAATTACACCTGAAAATAGCAGTGCACTTCCTAGTATGTTAGTGTGCCTAGGCACTTTTCTGTAATAAAGGTAGGGGCACACAGCATCTAGATCAGCCATATCTGCAGGTGAACACACAGAGGATTTAAGCTATAATCCTCACCTCTTGGGGGGCATGACCAAGATGTGGTGACTCTTTGTGTTCATTACTGAATATGGCTGATCTAAGTGGAGTGCACCCCTAAGATTATTATTGGGATTGTCTCATGGAGTGGAACATGCTCATAGAGGGGCTGGCACCCACTGTAAGATGAGAATGGACGAAAGGATGAGCAGAAGGCTTTTGAGCTGACCTATCTTTTGTGTGTGGTCACTGTAGGCGCTCCTCTAACTACAGTCCCATTGCTGTATATCTGCAGTGTGATGGTACTGCTGCCTTTTTTCTGCTCAACTCACACAATATGGAGAGAGGTTTGGTGATGCCACTATTGTGGTGCTCACTGTTCTTTTTGCTGGAGGTATTGACATGTGTAGCTCTGCCCCCTAGGGGGTTGCTTTTAGTTGTATGTTCTTCGGTGCAGCCTTGACCCTGTGAACTTTCCAGCCCTCCTGACACTCTAGGTTCAGAGATGTTGTGTATACATTTTAAATAACACACAGACACACACTGCAAATCGTTTTAGCTGTCTCAAAGTTTACTCAATCAAGAGAAGAAACTTCAAAGGGTATTAGTCAGCCAAGTCCTGGATAGACACCCAAGACTAATTTCAGATAGTTCTTAAACCAATCAAATTACAGTTAGCAGTGACAAGTAAATGATGCCAATGTACATTATAATAAACACTATTAAATGGATTCCTCAAGAAAGCTATTGGTTGCTATAAGGAATACTTCTGCTAAAGGGAAACTCCAGGCCGGCCTATAGTACCTTTTATCTTAATGAGAGATAAAGTAATATAAACACCAGTGATGTGTCCCCTTTAAGAGTAATAAAATAGCAACGTTCAAAGGGCAAGGCCTTGCGATTATCTTCACTGGTGTTGAAGCTCAAAGAAACAAGAATTCCTTAGTGTGACACAGTGATAGCAATGAAGGCAGAGTAGCTGGTTCTATCTTATAGCAATCCTTTAGGTGATCCAGTATAAAGGTGTCTGTATACAGTGTTCAGAGTTTGATATTAATGGTTTGTGACTGAGTTTGCTTTGGGTAAGTGCCCTCTCA
The DNA here is from genome assembly GCA_018402905.1 of Glandirana rugosa. Taxonomy (NCBI): domain Eukaryota; kingdom Metazoa; phylum Chordata; class Amphibia; order Anura; family Ranidae; genus Glandirana; species Glandirana rugosa. Next base: position 5,315,669 of record BLSH010262742.1, read on the forward strand.
CCAATCTTAAGAATGTTCGATAACCTCCAGATGAACGATCTAATGACTCTCCTTACTGCATGCGAGCAGAGATGACGTTTGGTCTGCTGAATCAGTGAGCATTCTGACTCTGATGCTTTCAGCGATGCTGCTGGGGGTGTCCCTCACACAGCGGCAAGATGGTGCTCACACAATGGGACCTGAGAAGCAAGATAGTGTGGGCCTGTCAGCAGATCCCTTTATAGTCCCTCCCACAATTCTCCCCAGGAGCAGATGGCTTGCTAGGAGGTGTAGTCCATAGTCAATTCTGCAGTTTAGCAATGTCAGCACAGAAGACTACATTTCCCACAATGCTTTTCTCTAGGCTCAGAAATGTGATGTCAGTAATCCAAGCCCAGCTCTAGGGGGATACAGAAACAGTCTGGAGCAGCAGGAGGCAAGTCTGCAAAGCCAGATACCTGTAGTCTGCTCCCGGCTACATCAGGAAGCAAAATCCTGCCTCTACCAGGAAGGCCACTTTCATACGGAGACACCATAATTGCCAACATTGAGAAAATATTTATATAAACACTTTTTTTGCAGGTGGGCGGGGTCTTATTATGATTAGGGGCGGGGCATTCATTTGTAGGTATGTCCTAACTGGTGTAAAAAAATGTGCCGCACAAAGTAGTTTGAGATGAATGAGGGATGGAGGAAGAAAGAAAGAATTACGCAGGGAAGGAGAGAGAAGGAAGGAAAGAAAAGGGATGGAGGGACAGCAGGCCCAGATCCTACACCACAATAACAATATGTGTATTTCAGAAAGTTTAACATCTTTATCAGCAGATAAAGATACTCCAAACACCTTGTGTTAGCGCTTCAATCATCCCGGCTCCATGGTTGTTATGGTGTCAGGATGACTGAAGCACATTATTTCTATTATCACATTGTAATATACAATTAAATAGTTCAACTCACCATAAAGCAAAATCAGTGGGAGCCCCGAGTGTGTCACTTGCCACCAGATGCCATCAGGTGTCCCCCAGTGGAGTCCCTCCTTACACCAGGTGTCCCCAGTGGAGTCCCTCCTTACATCAGGTGCCCCCAGCAGAGTCCCTCCTTACACTACGTGTCCCCAGTGCAGTGCCTTCTTACATCAGTGGTCCCCAGCGGAGTCCCTCCTTACATCAGTGTCCCCAGCGGAGTCCCAGTCCTTACATCAGTGGCCCCAGCAGAGTCTCTTTTTACATCAGTGTCCCCAGCGGAGTCCCAGTCCTTACATCAGTGTCCCCAGCGGAGTCCTAGTACTTACATCAGTGTCCCCGGTTACCTCTCTTCACCCAGGGGCGGGCCAGTCTCCGCGCCATTTACAGAAGACCAGTAAAGCACTGGAGGCGGAAGGGCAGAACCAAGAGGCGGAGCCTGGGTGGCAATCAAAGCAGCTGCCAATAGAAAGCAGCTCCATTTTCTATTGGCAGCTGCTTTCATTGCCACCTGGGCTCCGCCTCTTGGTTCTTCCTCACGTCGCTGGTCTTCTTTAAAATGGCGATGGAGAACCAGTGCCGGCCGCGGACCTCTAATGGTGGTGGCGGCGGGGAATAGGGAAAAGCGGATTTCTCAGGACATTTCGGTAAGACCGGGAAAGAGGTCTAATTCCTGGAAATGTCCTGGGAAATCCAGGACTGTTGCAAGTATGAGACACTGTGTAGGAGAAGGCATAATAGGTCAATGATGGGAAAAGGATCACCTGCAGATCATAGGCAATACTGGTGGCTAGTGCTTTGCTCTCTGTCTGCTATTTTGTGGGTGAAGATTTAGGGATTAGTTAATCTTTAATCAATAAATTTACCAATATTATATAGTACATGCTGAATATTCAACATTGTTCTCTGTATTTTTTAAACATCAGTTTTTGTGCTATATATTTTTTTATACAACATCTCTGTTCACAGTAAAGGAATATGCCTAAATACAGTTTCACATATATTTGTCACTTGCTATCACTGCCTATAATTATTTCTGTACATGCACATAAAAATAAAAATGGCATAATAGGTTTCCTTATATGATGTAATCCTTGCTAACTAATCCACTAGACCTTTGGGGGCCAGGAAAATTCCCATTTGGGAGTACTACTTGTGTATGTAGGAAACATTGAATCATTAATATAGAATGTAACAGTGTTATAATAATGCCAAACAGTGACATCTAGTGATCAGAGGTTTACAGGCTAAAACATTCAGTTGTATGAAAATGTATTTGCCCCCTTGATTCCCCTATTGCTGATATTTCTGATACAAATTCATTCCCAGATCTTCAATGAAAATATCATATGAGCTACTGTAAAGAACATTAGCTACATTTTTAAAGGAAAACATCACTTTCACAAAAAATATACAAGCCATTTTCATTCCAATTTCTAAAACTCAAAATAAACAAATATTGCTTACTTTATTCAGTCAGCCTTTTGGAGTTCTCTAGAGCGGTGGTTCTCAGCCTCGGGTGGCACAGTGGTGTAGTGGTTAGCACTTTTGCCTAGCAGCAAAAGGGTCGCTGGTTCAAATCCCAACCACAACACTACCTGCCTGGAGTTTGCATGTTCTCCTGTGCCTGCTTGGGTTTCCTCCGGGTACTCTGGTTTCCTCCCACACTCCAAAGACATGCTGGTAGGTTAATTGGATCCTCTCTAAATTGTCCCTAGTATGTATGTATGAATATGAGTTAGGGACCTTAGATTGTAAGCTCAAGGGCAGGGACTGATGTGAATGTACAATGTATATGTAAAGCGAACGGCTAAATTAACGGCACTATATCAGTACCTGAATTCACTACCATCCTGTCCTTCAGGATCATCACGATACCGCGCATAGCGGTCACCCCTTTGAGTGAACAGCGGGAGTTCTGATGTACAACCCGAAGCTATGGTAAAGTACTGCTTGTTATACTCCTGATTGTTTCCGGCATACTTGGCTTGCAAGTGTCCCCTAATACTGCTACACCGCTTTAGGCTGAGAGGATCGCCAACTTGCAATATATATGCACACCGATGTCTTGGAACTCTATTCTGGCACTCAGCAGCTGATTTAATGGGAATTGAGCACAGTGCTAAAGGCTCTGTTGCAGCCCCCCATTTGGGCCCTCTGGATCATGTCCACTGTGGTTTTTGACAATCAAAGTGGTCTTCCTCACAGCTATTACAACAGCGAGAAAGGTGTCAGAATTAGCAGCCCTAAGCAGAGATCCATTTTGCATCATTCGTTCAGATAAAGAGCTTCTGCCTTCGCCTCCAGATTCCATGTAAACTGGGAGGTGGTGCTACCCAGTGCTACACAACCACCAGAACAGGCGAACCAATTAGATCTTACACCACTAGACATGGTCAGTTTGTTGTCAACACACCTACAGCGGTCTCAACAGATACGTAAAACCGATAACCTGTTCATCTTTCCATCCGGACCTAAGAAAGGGGAGGCAGCGTTGATGATCAGCTTGGCCTACAATCAACAGGGCCTTGCTTCTCTGCAGAATATACAAGCTCATTCTACTACAGGGATGACAGCCTTGTGGGCATCCATTGCAAAAGTGCCGCTGGAAGCCATATGCAGAACCGCTAGCTGGAGTTCTTGTAAGAGCTTTGCTCGTCACTAAATTAGACGTAGTCTCCTCTAGTTCTTCTGTATTTGGAGCGGCGGTGGTATCAGCTCCTTTTCTAGTTAAAGTTTTGTGAAGCAATAATTCTGGATAAGTTGTATCTTCTATCCCACAATAGATTGGATGTGGTATACCCCAAAGTGTGCTAATGAGAGGATGACCAGGAAAACAGAAAATTATCAATACTCACCGTAATTTTCCTTTCCTGCTCTGTCCTCGCGTTAGCACAATTTTCTTCCCTCCCTAAGTGGCTTGTCGCTGCTATGTAATAGAACAAGGGGGGAGGGCCTCATATTTAAGCTGGGAGAAGGGTTCAAAGGCAGGAGATAACCCAAAGTGTGCTGAGGACAGGCCAGAAAAGGAAAATAAAATTGTTCTGTTTTTCCTGAGATAGACTCTGTTGGACACTAGGTGTTGAAGGACCTTCACCTCCAGGAAGGTTTGGAAATCCTCCCAAGAATAGAATGAGTAGCCTGGTCCCTCTGCTGGGCAGCACAGAGAGTACTCCTGACAGTACAGTCTACCTTCGAATCAATGCATTGACATCTGGCTTTCTTCAACTGGTGGTCTCTACACCAAAGGGAGAGGTTTACGCAATTGGGTACTCATCTCTTGCAAGGCAGGCATGATGGCAATAGGGTATGTCCAGAGACCTTTGTGGAACTTGACCACTTGAAAATTGGTGACCCTTATGTGGCTGATCTGCAGCATCTTCAGGAAGTTTCCCCAGATTGCTTCCTTGGTTCTGCATATAATTAGGTTAATGTGCTTATCAGTGTGGCAAAGGTTCCTGTATGTTGCTCCATTACTATAGATTGTTCTTTGGATTAAGGCGGGTCAAAATATTCTTAGAATCATGTTCTGTGTTTAAGGTTAGGCAGGTCTTGTAGAGTTTGTCTGTGGCTGCAATAGTTATCTATGGTTTATTTATAGTGTGATCTGCCTGGTAACACACTTCCTGCCTTTGGGTGTCTCTACTCCACTGGGGGAGCAATGGGGACACCTTTAGAAAGCAGCATTGTCAGTCTTGGGCCTTGTTTACTCTAGCGGAGCTCTCTGAAGAGCGATCCATGTTCAACAGCATATACTGTAAATGGTGCAAATTTCCATTAAAACATAGTGATGACCACTGTGTATATGAAGGCTTAACTGCTCATGTAACTTACCGCAGTAATGATCACTATTAGATTGTTGGTGTGCGAGCTGTTAAATCTCTGTGCAGTGTCAGGCTTAGTGTGTAATTGTGACACTGGCATCCTTCCCTTCTCCACCTCTGTAAACGTAATATTGTAATTAGAGGTGCACCGAATGGAAATTTTGGTACCGAAACTGCAGGATGCATTTGGCTGAAAACCGGAACTGTAAATGACAGTTTTAAAAAAAAAATTTGTATTTTTTATATAGAATTGTATTGTATTCAACTTTTTAATGAAGATCATCAATTTAAATGAATATGAATTTATTGTCGGACATTATTGGCAGCTTTAGTGCAAGTAAAGCTCAAGAAAAATGTATCCCTTTAAATTCTATGCATATCTGCACACCAGTCCGTTTTCATTGTGGTGTTAAAAATCCACCTTGTGCATTTTTGGTCAGTTAAAAAAATGCACCTCCCAGTTCAAATGCATTGATAACACAGCAAGAACGCATCATTAACACACGTGTTACGTTTTTGATGTGGATTTTTTGAGTCACCTGACCTATGAAAAACACACCATAAGCACGGTAAATCATGGTAAAATTGGCCCAAAATCGCAGAAAATTTTGCAGTAAAATGGTCACAAATTCGCAGTAAAATCACAGCAAAAATGCGGGGCATTTTTCGGTACCACTATCTACACCTTTTTCTCTTATCAGGGGAATGCCAATAACACCATTTTAGGGCAAAATGTTTCAGCGCCCAAAATTTTGGTGCATCTCTAGTAATTAACCACTTCCCGACCGCCGTATGCAGAGTGACGGCCGGGAAGTGGCTGAGTTATCCTGACTGGACGTCATATGACGTCCTCAGGATAACGGGGCGCGCATCGCGGCGATCGGTGGTGTGGGGGGTCAGTCTGACCCCCCGCAATGCCGATCTCGGTAAAGTGCTTCGATCCGAAGCACTTTACCATGTGACCAGCCGTGACCAATCACGGCTGGTCACAGTGTAATACAGGAAAGCCGTTTATCGGCTTTCCTGTACTCAGGTCTGCAGACCTGATGAGGGGAGAGCCGATCGGCTGCATCCCTGACAGGGAGGGTTTGTGCTGATGATTTATCAGCACAGCCCTCCCTTGGATCGCCACCCTAGACCACCAGGGAGCCTGCCCAGGGACCACCAGGGATGCGCCCACCCAGGACCACCAGGGATGCGCCCACCCAGGACCACCAGGGAGCCGATCAGGGACCACCAGGGAGCCGATCTGGACCACCAGGGAGACCCCCCTAGACCACCAGGTAAGTGACATACTGCTCAGGTCCACCTTCACTCAGTGCCACCTTCAGATGCCACCCTAGACCACCAGGGAATGAGCCCCTATTAATGTATATGCCCACCAGTGCTCACCAGTGCCCCTATCAATGCATACCAGTGCCACACATCAGTGCCCACCATTGCCACCTACCAGTGCCCACCTATCAGTGCCCAGTGCCGCCTATGAGTGCCAATCAGTGCTGTCTATTAGTGCCCATCAGTGCTGCATATCAGTGCCACCTCTCAGTACCCGTCAGTGCTGCTTATCAGTGCCGCCTAACAGTGCTCATCATCGCTGCATATAAGTGCCTCATCATCAGTGCCACCTCATCAGTGCCAATCAGTACTGCCATATCAGTGCCGCCTCATCAGTGCCCACCAGTGATGGAGAAAATTTACTTATTTACAAAGTTTTGTGACAAGAATTGAGAATTTTTTTTTTTTCAAAATTTTTGGTCTTTTTTTATTTGTAGCGCAAAAAATAAAAACCGCAGGGGTGATCAAATACCACCAAAAGAAAGCTCTATTTGTGGGAACAAAATTATAAAAACTTTGTTTGGGTACAGCGTTGCATGACCGCGCAATTGTCATTCAAAGCGCAACAGCACTGAAAACTGAAAATTGGTCTGGTAGTAAAGTGTTCTAAGTGCATAGTATTGAAGTGGTTAAGGGAACACAGGCGAGTCATTCACATACAGTTGTTCTAAACCTAAACCATTTTTTACCTTAATGCATTCCCTGCATTAAGGTAAAAATGATCCCCTCCCTACTTGTCCTAGCCCCCCCATCACTAAACACTCACCTGAGTCCTCTATCTATCCGGCGCTGTGCCTGGCTGCAGCTTTTCTCTCCCCTCTTGCTGCTGTCAGATTGGCTCCTGCTGCTGTCAATCAAATCTTATGAGGGGGGATGTGGCTGAGCCCTACTTTCTTTGTCTATGCATGGCTTGCTATGGGGGGCACTTGGAAGAAAGGGGGAATAGACAGAAGCAGCAGGGGACCGTCAAAGAAGAGGCAAGGGATCAAGTATGCTTTTTTTTTTTTATTTAATAAAAAAATGGCCTTTGCAACCACTGTAAAATGCCCACGTGGGTTAGTTTACATTGAGGATACTTCTCAATGTAAAAAAGATGGTATATTGGCACATAAATCATCATCAAATAGAAACAGAATGGTGGAAATTTCAGTACTGAGAGTTTATTAAAAAGTTCCTGTTCTTTGAGGTTCAGATACTCTGGAATGTTCCTCCCAAAGGGACAGGGTTCTGAAACTCAAATGATGGGAGGTATCATTGATTCATAAAAGCCATCCACTGCTCTGCCGTGAACTACATCACCAATCTTGTCTCTAAATATCCCCAAACTGTTCCCTTTGCTCCTCTCAAGACCTCCTGCAGTCTACCTCCTTCCAGGTTCACCTCCAAGAGAAAGAAGAAACTAGTGTGCTGTGGATCTGGGGTTGCAGCACTCAATAAGAAGTTATTATGTTCCAAAGAACTTATACATGATGAAGTGGTCTTGTTTCGTGCTTTGTCTTTTTCTAAAGGTTCTCTGAACTATAAAACAACCTTAGACCTCTGTAGTGTATTAACATGTTTTTACTAAACAAACTGCTGCACATACAAAATATTTCAATTATAAGAATATAGTACAAAATTGACATATTTATTTTTATTTTCTAGGGTCAGGTTATATAAAGCCTCTCACTTTTTAAAGCTGAGCTGTAGCCATCTAGAAAATGTCATGTAATGCAGATAGACTAGTTGTACTCAAGTTCATTCTTTACCTTTTACGAACTTAAAATTCCGTTCAGCCACTGGTTCCTGCCAAGTCACGTGGTTGCAGAGCCCCAATAAAGCCTGTTGTTCTAACTTGCAGGGATTTCTGCACACTGGTCATGGGCATTTCCCTGCTACCCTGCATGGCCTGTCTAGGGGACAAACTGCAACTAACAAAAAAAATAAATAATTGAAATTCACATATAATACATACATTTAACAGCGTAACTGGGCTTAAAGCTAGCTACAGCTCAGTTTTACATCTAGAGCCAGTGCACATCACAGTAGGGTTGCCACCTTTTCATCAAGCCAAACCCCAACACTTTAGCGGTGCGCTGAATTTTTTTTTTTGTAGCATACAAAACAAATGAAAAACAAAATGTAATACAAATAGATGTAAAACCTGCATGCCTTTTTTAAAAATCGTGCTGCACCAAAATGCATGGTATTTTGTTTACCATAAGTTTTGCCGCAGGTGAATGAGCGCAAAAGCAAGAGGTGTGGTTGTGCCATTAAGACTTAAAGGCACCACTGCACACTTGCAAAAGGGCTGTGTGCTTTTGTGCATTGCAGGAATGAACACAATTGTGTGCACATTCCTGCAACTCCAAAATGTCCACCTAGAACAGAGGAAATAAACTAAAATTCAAGGAGGCCCAGTTGCTAAAATTTTCTTCCAACTGAGGCCTGAATTGCTCTCTAATACTGTATAACATAAAAATAGATTAATCACATCCATTTCTCAAGTAAAAGAAAAAAGAACCAGGTTACATAAGGTGTCTCTATCAGAGCCCCCCCCCCCCCTTACATCAGGTGTCCCCAACAGAGCCCCCCTTACATCTGGTCTCCCCACCAGAGCCCCCCCTTACATCTGGTGCCCCCACCAGAGCCCCCCCTTACGTCAGGTGTTCCTACCAGAGCCCCCCTTACATCAGCTGTGCCCACCATAACACAGCCCCCTTATATCAGATGTGCCCACCCCAACACATCCACCTTATATTAGATGTGTCCACCACAACACAGCCCCCTTATATCAGATGTGCTCACCACAACACAGCCCCCTTATGTCAGATGTGCGCACCACAACACAGCCCCCTTATGTCAGATGTGCCCACCACACCACAGCCCCCTTATGTCAGATGTGCCCACCACACCACAGCCCCCTTATGTCAGATGTGCCCACCACACCACAGCCCCCTTATGTCAGATGTGCCCACCACACCACAGCCCCCTTATATAAGATGTGCCCACCACACCACAGACCCCTTATATCAGATGTGCCCACCACACCACAGCCCCCTTATATCAGATGTGCCCACCACACCACAGCCCCCTTATATCAGATGTGCCCACCACAACACCGCCCCCTTATATCAGATGCGCCCACCACTACATTACAGTAGGAAACTTTACTGTAATTAGGGTGTTTAAATATGGAAGTATAGTACAACCACAGTAAAAAGCACAACAATTCCTATAACCCTTTCTGTTTTCAGTAGGTGCTCCTAATAAACCATTGCTATCAGCCTTAAATAATTACAATGTAACCACTCAAAGTTTTTTTTTTTCTTACCCTGAAAGGAATAATCTGTGCAACACAGATACAAAGCACACGTATAAAAGTGTTTTGCTTCTTACTGGCAAAGGAAAATTTTTTTTACATGATTTATCTTATATTAAAACTTTAGTGAGTAATTACAATAATCAAATCTTCAGTAAAAGTTGATCTACTGTGTAAGAATGTCTTTGCCCACTAGATGGCGCCCAGGATTTGCCAGTGGAGGTAAAATGAGAAAATGTGGAGAACAATTCCTCTCCAATTCTATCTATTTTTCTTATGCTCTTTAAATTTTGGAGATCTACTGTATTTTTTTTAATCATAATATTGCAATTGTATTTAAATATATATACTATTGATCTGAAATAGATCATTTTTTATAAAAGTGCAAAAAATATTAATTCACACAAAATGACTAAGCAGAAGCTAATATTCTGAACCAGTAACTGGGTGACTCAAGCAATGAAACCACAATCTTACCATGATTTTTGTTGGATTTTTTTTATTTTAGAAATGAGGTGAGGTAATATATATATATATATATATATATATAATTTTATTTTATTTTATCTTTCCAACAGGGAGTGTGACAAACTCTGGTGTGAATGTACAATGTATATATAGAGTGCTGCGTAAATTGACGGCGCTATATAAGTACCTGAAATAAAATAAAAATAGTCAGTATGTGCATACCTTAGAAAATCTTTCATTGCTGAATTCCCTACCTAAAATACTAGTTGTTTGGCTGTCATTTTACTCCTTTCCAAGTCACTGACTGGGAACAAGCATGCAGCATGCATGTATGCCAGGTCAGTGACAATTGAAGTCAGATGTTCAGCACAACAGCCAAGAAACCAGCATTTTCAGAATAAAGGTCAGCAATGGTATCCTAGCTATTCTTCTTATAAAAACAGTGTTCAGATTAGTATTCATTTCTCCCAAGTACTTTGTAACAGCTCTGAACTCCTTTGCTCCCATATTCATAATACTTGTCAAACCTTCACCACTAACATTTGATAGCCCCATCCCCTGTCTGGTAAGGATTGGTAACCTTCTCCCTTTCTCAGTTGTGTGAAATATGTTAGCTTTTACACCTCCACTCACCTGTGTAAACTTCTCTGTCCTCCTTTACATCTGTATGACATTTGGCAGAACTCACATGAGAAAATATTTGACAGATCTCTCACTGCTGCATGTGAAAAACTGGCATCCACCAGCTTCTCTTTATGAAATGTGGCGTTTTAAACTTTGTGGATTTCATCAACCCTGCTAAGTGGAGGACATTATGTGCAAGTACAGTGAAGTAACATTTAAATGGTCAGATAATGTGTTGTTGGCATGCATTAAAAGAAATACGAGTTTTGGTCCACTGGAACATCAGTATACATTCATCTCTTTTCTACCTAAATTATCCAAAAGTGCTTTCTGTTCAAACATATAAAATTGCATTGTTATTCCAAAGAAACCCATCATCAAATTGTCAGACGCATTTAAATGTTTATGGGTAACAAAAAAATATGTTTTGTATGAAATGAAGGTACAACACACAAATAATTTAAGATAAGCTTGTTAAAAAACTGAGCAAACAAAGCATGTTGTTAAAAAAAAAAAAAAAAAAAAAAAGATATATATATATATATATATATTGTGAGGGATTAGCGCAGGTGAGGATCAGCATCCCTGGGATGAAGACAGATTTATTGATAAAAGGTTGCAGGTGAAAATAAACAAAACAACAAAATAAATCCTTGCCTCTATGACTCTAGCTAAACATCAGCAGTCCTTACTGAGCAGTGCAGAGCTTGTCCCAGACACCCACAAAACAAAGTTATTGCAAACCTTTTTCTTTAGTCCAACAGCAAGAGCTCCATGTGTCAATGTGTCAGCTTTCTCTGACTGATTGCTCTCAGAGTCCCACGGCAGAGGGAACCTTTGCTCACTTCCTGGTTATTTAAATCCCAGCTGAGACTGGACTTCAGTGGACCACAAAATCCGGTCCGGAACCAACCCTGCCAAGGTGGCCGGTAGAACCTGGACCAGATTCCACCTTAGTCCACTCCAAACAAATGCATGTGAGGCGACAGATAGCGACCATCGATCACCTAATAACGTCACAATATATATACAGTCATGGCCAAAAATATTGGCACCCCTGCATTGCTGTAAGATAATGAACCACTTCGCCCAGAAAATTGTTGCAATTACAAATGTTTAGGCATTCTCATGTATATTTATTTTGCTTGTATTGGTATGACACAAAAAAGTGGACAAACAAAAAGCCAAATATGACACATTTCATGCAAAACTCCAAAAATGGATTGGACAAAAATTATTGGCACCTTTAATCTAATATTTGATAGCACACCCCTTGGAAAAGATAACTGAAATCAATTGCTTTCTGTAACCATCAATGAATTTCTTAAACCTCTCTACTGGAATTTTGGACCACTCTTCTTTCACCAACTGCTCCAGGTATCAGATTGGAAGGGTTCCTTTTCCCAAATTCTGTTTTGAGATCTTTCCACAGGTGCTCTATGGGATTTAGATCTGGAGTCATTGCTGGCCAGTTCAGTACTCTCCAGTGCTTCATCTTAAACCATTTCTGGGTGCTTTTTGACATGGCTTTGGGTCATTGTCCCGCTGTAAGACCCACCATGATCTCTGACGGAGATCCAACTTTCTGACACTGGGCCCTACATAGAATTCTTTGGTAGTCTTCAGATTTAGAAATGCCATGTACACAGTCAAGACATCCAGTGCCTGAAGCAGCAAAGCAACCCCAAAACATCAGTGAACTTCTACCATGTTTGACTGTAGGGACTCTATTCTTTTCTTTAAAGGCCTCAATTCTCTTTCTGAAAACAGTATAATGATTGGCTTTACCAAAAAGCAGTAATTTTGTTTTGTCTGTCCATAGCACATTATCCCAAAATGATTTTGGCTTCCTCAGGTAAGTTTTGGCAAACTCTTTGATCAATTTTTCTCTTTCGTCCATGTCCAGGAATATTAGCTACAGTGCCATGGGCTGTAAACGTCTTGGCAATGTTGCGCACAGTGGACACAGAAATATTAAAATCTCTGGAATTGGACTTGTAACCTTGAGATTGTCCAGGCTTTTTCACAATATTTGTTCTCAAATCCTCAGACAATTATTTGCTGCTCTTTCTCTTCTCCATGCTCCGTGTGGCACATAGAGACACACAACAGAAAGTTGAGTCAATTTTTGCACCATTTTAACTGGTTGCTGGTGTGATTTCTATATTGTCAGGACCTGTTAATTGATACAGGTGAGTTTAATAATTACAAATAATTACAAATTACAGGAGCATCACAAACTTGGAATGCAATTATTTCTTACAATTTTGAGAAGGTGCCATTAATTTTGTCCAATCCACAAAATTGAATGTTCTCAGGTTATACTCTCTGCGGACCAAATGTGAATGGGAAAATACTGTATTATAGACAATAGATGGCACTGAGGAACATACTTATTTGCTAGGATAATCAGTGCCATCTAGTAGCACAATGTGATATCTCCCTCATTTACACATTCAATCTGTAGAGAATAAAACTTGAGAACATTGCCCCGTTTGCACAGAACAAATTTACACGCAGTTTCGATGGATGAACAGCTATGCAATTTTTTTTTTTTTATAAGGACACCCCAAAAAGTTAAATGTAATTTTTCAGTTTCTCTGAAACGACATGCCTGGTCCTGCCCAGTGGCTGACAAAGTCAGTAAGGCTCCTATACAGAAATAACATTTGGGCTCAAGCTATTACTATGGTGATGGCAATTAACATATGCGTATAGCTTACTAATTGTGAGAAAACAATGATATTTGAGAAAAACAACTCATTCGTCTTAGTGAATTGACCCTAATATGTCAGTGTTACATACACTGAGCAAAATTATAAACGCAACACTTTTGTGTTTGCCCCTATTTATTATGAGCTGAACGCAAAGATCTACAATTTTTCTATATACACAAAAGGCCTATTTCTCTCAAATATTGTTCACAAATTTGTCTAAATCTGTGTTAGTGATCACTTCTCCTTTGCTGAGATAATCCATCCACCTCACAGGTGTGACATATCAAGATGCTGATTAGACAGCATGATTATTGCACAGGTGTGCCTTAGGCTGGCCACAATAAAAGGCCACTCTAAAATGTGCAGTTTTATGACACAGCACAATGCCACAGATGTCGCAAGTTTTGAGGGAGCATGCAATTGGCATGCGGACTGCAGGAGTGTCCACCAGAGCTGTTGCCCTTGAATTGATTGTTCATTTTTCTACCATAAGCCGTGTCCAAAGGCGTTTCATAGAATATGGCAGTACATCCAACCGGCCTCACAACCACAGACCACGTGTAACCACACCAGCCCAGGACCTCCACATCCAGCATCTTCACCTCCAAAATCATCTGAGACCAGCCACCCTGACAGCTGCTGCAACAATCGGTTTGCATAACCAAAGAATTTCTGCACAAACTGTCAGAAACCGTCCCAGGGAAGCTCATCTGCATGCCCTCGTCCTCATCTGGGTCTCAACCTGACTGCAGTTCGTCGTCGTAACTGACTTGAGTGGGCAAATACTCACATTCTATGGCGTCTGGCACTTTGGAGAGGTGTTCTCTTCACAGAAGAATCTCGGTTTTCAATATACAGGGCAGATGGCAGACAGCGTGTATGGCGTTGTGTGGGTGAGCAGTTTGATGATGTCAACATTGTGGATCGAGTGGCCCATGGTGGTGGTGGGGTTATGTTATGGACAGGCATATGCTATGGACAATGAACCCAGGTGCATTTTATTGATGCCATTTTGAATGCACAGAGATACCGTGACGAGATCCTGAGGCCCATTGATGTGCCATTCATCCACGACCATCACCTCATGTTGCAGCATGATAATGCATGGCCCCATGTTGCAAGGATCTGTACACAATTCCTGGAAGCTGAAAACATCCCAGTTCTTGCATGGCCAGCATACTCACTGGACCTGTCACCCATTGAGCATGTTTGGGATGCTCTGGATCAGAGAAGTGCTCATTAACACAGATTTAGACAGATTTGTGAACAATATTTCAGAGAAATATGCCTTTTGTGTAAATAGAAAAAGTCATAGAGCTTTGCGTTTAGCTCTTGATAAATAGGGGCAAACACAAAAGTGTTGTGTTTATTACTTTGCTCAGTGTAACTATACCACATTGCACAGCAACAGAATTATACTCTAAAATGATTACACAAAATTATGTAAATCACACTGTAATTGCAAATCCTTTACCCAGCAAGAATATAGACTGCAGTAATACATTACACTGTGCAGCATAACCATATTATGCTGACATTGTAATTTATATTGACTATTGATATTATTATTATTTTTTTTATTCATTTTATATCACCATCAATTTACACAGCATTTTACATATACATTGTACATTCACATCAGTCCCTACCCTCAAGGAGCTTACAACCTAAGGTCCCTAACTCACATTCATATACTAGAGCAAATTTAGACAGGAGCCAATTAACCTACCGGCATGTCTTTGGAGTGTGGGAGGAAACCAGAGTACCCGGAGGAAACCCACAAAGGCACAGGGAGAACATGCAGACTCCAGGCAGGTAGTGTCATGGTTGGGGTTCGAACCAGCGACCCTTTTGCTGCTAGGTGAAAGTGCTAACCACTACACCACTGTGCCACCTATATAGGATTTATATAGCGCCAACAGTTTGTGCAGTGCTTTACAGTGTTAGGGCAGACAGGACAGCTACAATACAATTTAAAACAGCAGGAATCAGAGGGCCTTGCTCGTTAGAGTTTACAATCTAAAAGGGAGGGAGATAACTAGAGTATTCAAGATTATGCAGCCACCACCAACCACTCCAATGTGAGACATCATTTATATTCAGACAAATTTACACTGCCCATTGAGCATTGCGAGCATTTAACCACTTATGAAACAGGAGCATTTACACTGACTACCCACATAACAAGGGCGTCTACATTGTCATAACATTGGAGGTAACTGTAAATTCCCCCTTTATGTTGATGGTCATTGTAGATGCACCTTTTATATTGGTAGCTAGTGTAATCTCATGTAACATTGCTGATCAGTGTAAGCTCCCCTGTTACATTGGTGATCAGTGTAATTTTTCCTGTTACGTTGGTAGTCAGTATAAATACCCTTGTTACATAGGTGGTCAGTATACAGTTGTGCTCATAAGTTTACATACCCTGGCAGAATTTATGATTTCTTGGCCATTTTTCAGAGAATATGAATGATAACACAAAAACTTTTCTTTCACTCATGGTTAGTGTTTGGCTGAAGCCATGAATTATCAATCCACTGTGTTTACTCTTTTTAAATCATAATGACAACAGAAACTACCCAAATGACCCTGATCAAAAGTTTACCCCAGTTCTTAATACTGTGTATTGCCCCCTTTAACATCAATGACAACTTGAAGTCTTTTGTGGTATTTGTGGATGAGGCTCTTTATCTTCTCAGATGATAAACCTGCCCATTCATCTCAGCCTCCAGTTCCTGAAAATTTTTGGGCTGTCTTGCATGAACTGCACGTTTGAGATCTCCCCAGAGTGGCTCAATGACATTGAGGTCAGGAGACTGAGATGGCCACTTCAGAACCTTCACTTTATTCTGTTGTAGCCAATGACAGGTCGACTTGGCCTTGTGTTTTGGATCATTGTCATGTTGGAATGTCCAAGTACATCCCATGCGCAACTTCCTGGCTGATGAATGCAAATATTCCTACAGTATTCCTCCAGTATTTTTTGATAACCTACTGCATTCATCTTGACATCAATTTTGACCAGATTTCCTGTGCCTAGCTCACACATCCCCAAAACATCAACGATCTTCCTCTGTGTTTCACAGGCCTTGTGGACTCCTCTCCAAATGCAGAGTTTATGGTTGTGGCCAAAAAGCTCAGTTTTTTCCAGACACGTAGTCTAGAAGCTCAGTTGCAGAAACAAAAAACCCCTTCTGTTTTGCGTTTTTGAGAGCATTTTTCTGGCAGAAAACAAATGCTAAATGCTCCTAAACTCTAGTACAAAAATGCTCAAAGTTAGTGTTTTTTTATAAGCTAGTGTGCATAGAGTCTTAAAGTACTATATATAGATTCTCTTTGCATTTATAATGTGTATTGTTTAATATTTACAGCTAATTTAAATAGTGACCAGCAGAGGGCTCTCTAAATCCATAAAATCTAACTAGTAATTCTTATGAGTTAGAATACGTGTGTGTGGTCGTAAGCTTTACAATAAATCAGATTTCTGGAAATCAGTCTAACAAATGCTGCTTGCACATAGGACCAAATTTAATAATGTCGCACTTACGCTGTCATCAAGTTCGATCAGTAAATGCCCCTCTCATGCTGGAAAACTATTCTTTTTTGTTGTGTTCAACACATTGGGGTTGATTTACTAAAGCTTGAAAGTGCATAATTTGGTGCAGCTCCACACAGAAACCAATCAGCTTCAAGGTTTTATTGTCAAAGCTTGATTGAACAAACTGATGTTAGAAGCTGATTGGCTAGCATGCACAGCTGCACCAGTTTTTGCACTCTCCAGCTTTAGTAAATCAACCCCATAATCACCCGTATCCAAATTCTTGCTATGAGTGATCAGTAAACATATGAGTATGTTTGTAGTTCATTTAAAATAGTTTACAGCTGAATATATTTATTACAAAAATGTAACAAATAGAAATATATTGGAAGCAGCTGCAGGATATCAAATAAAAATGTAAAATTATGATACAAATACATTTCTAATATTTTCTTCTATTAGGAATACATTTAATATTTAAATAGTCAAATAACAGCACATATTGGTAGGCCTAAAATCAATAAAAAAAACTTTAAATTTCTATTCTTGCTAAACTTCCTTAAGTGCTACTTGTCTATTCTGTTCATTTCAGCAGAGATTTCTAAGAGTACATGTTTGTGTACACATACTTATAAGGCAGTACAGCCAGCCCTCTTGTACTGGGCCCAGGGCACCATCAGTTCAGAAGGGGGGCCCTGGCACCTGCCAGCTTCTCTTCCTCTTTCTCCCTCTGGCTGTACTGCAGTTGGATTGGTCCTAGCACATGTGCCCCTTCCACCTGCTGTTCAGGCTCCCTGTTCACCCCTTTTTCCCACAGCTCTTCTGGCTTCTCTTCTCTCCTTTCCGGGCGGCAGCTACTGCGGGCACAAAGGGATATGTTTCAGGATAGAGAGTGGGGTAAATGTAATTTACTAGCCCCTTCCTTTCCTGAAAGAACGCAGTGAGCGATCGGTACCAATCACTCCTGTGTCTATTCATCACTGAAGCATAGTAAACGGTGTTTACTATTCTTGAGTTTGTGAATACGCAGGAAGCTTCAGAGCATTTCCTATTCATTAATCTGTGCTGCTGAGGCTGCAAAGAAAGGGACTGATAAATCTATGTCCTCAGTCACTTTCGGCCAGGATGGGGGCCCTGTTAGGTAGGCTGTATGGGGCCTCGTGATTTCTAACAGAAGCACTGACTGTATACATTTACCAAATGCACATGATTAAAGCACATTTTTTTTACAGCTTTATAAAAGAAGTCAATCATAACTTTATTTTATAATTATAAAGTGACTCATAACCATATTTATTTTTTATACTTTGCTCCACACGTTACACCTTCATGACTACATCATGTTCAAAGCTTTATCAATAAATGGAAAGCTATACATATTGTTATTTATTTTATAGTTACTACATCAGTACTTCCACATTGCACACCTCGTTTCATATTTTTTATTTATACCAATACTCAGTGAAATATTAATATTTTATTTCAATACTAACTGAAGAAAATATTTCGACATTTTTTTTACACGAAATTAGTACACGTAAACCATTTACATATGTCAGTCACGAAGACAATCTTTAGTGCTCCGGGGTATGTCGGATGGATTGTCCCGGGGGTAGGACCGGCTTTCACTGACTCCTGTATCTAAATAGTCAGGGAAAGAAACGTCGGAGTCGTCGTGTCTAATTACTTATCCTTTACGAGACTTCGAAGGACGCATAAGT
>BLSH010262742.1:5334150-5358165 GCA_018402905.1 Glandirana rugosa
GTGTGAGGGGGAAGGGATGTGATCACAGCCTTCCTGTATACGAAGGCTGTGACCACTTCCCTTCCCCAGCTAGGGCAGTCCCCCTACAGTAAGAACACGCCCAGGGAACACAGTTAACCCTTAGAGCGCCCCCTGCAGGTTAACCCCTTCACTGCCAATGACATTTACACAGTAATCAGTGCATTTTTATAGCACTGATCGCTGTATAAATGCCAATGGTCCCAAAAAAGTGTCAAAATAGTCCAACATGTCCGCTGAAATATCGCAGTACTGCTAAAAATCGCAGATCGCCGCCATTACTAGTAAAAAAAAATAAAATAATAAAAACCCCAAAAATGAATTCTCATCATCCGTAAACGCGACCACTTTTGCGCAAACCAATCAATAAACACCGATTGCGATTTTTTTTATCGCAAATATGAGGAATATAAATCGGCCAAAAACGGTGAAAAAAAATGTTTTTTATATTTTTTTTCTGGATTTGTATTTTAGCAAAAAGTAAGAAATTTGGGTTTTTTTGCAAAATGGTCGCTCTTCTTTTGTTTATAGCGGCAATCAGAAATGACGCAGAGGGGATCAAATACCACCAAAAGAAAGCTCTATTTGTGGGAAAAAAAGGACGCAAATTTAGTTTGGGTACAACGTCGCATGACCGCGCAATTGTCAGTTAAAGCGACGCATCGCCGAATCGCAAAAAGGGCTCCGGGGCTGAAGTGGTTAAGTGCTACTTGTCTATTCTGTTCATTTCAGCAGAGATTTCTAAGAGTACATGTTTGTGTACACATACTTATAAGGCAGTACAGCCAGCCCTCCTGTACTGGACCCAGGGCACCATCAGTTCAGAAGGGGGGCACTGGCACCTGCCAGCTTCTCTTCCTCTTTCTCCCTCTGGCTGCACTGCAGTTGGATTGGTCCTAGCACATGTGCCCCTTCCACCTGCTGTCCAGGCTCCCTGTTCACCCCTTTTTCCCACAGCTCTTCTGGCTTCCCTTCTCTCCTTTCCGGGCAGCTGCTACTGCGGGCACAAAGGGATATGTTTCAGGATAGAGCGTGGGGTAAATGTAATTTACTAGCCCCTTCCTTTCCTTAAAGAACGCAGTGAGCGATCGGTACCAATCACTCCTGTGTCTATTCATCACTGAAGCATAGAAAACTGTGTTTACTATAATTGAGTTTGTGAATACGCAGGAAGCTTCAGAGCATTTCCTATTCATTAATCTGTGCTGCTGAGGCTGCAAAGAAAGGGACTGATAAATCTATGTCCTCAGTCACTTCCGGCCAGGATGGGGGCCCTGTTAGGTAGGCTGTATGGGGCCTCGTGATTTCTAACAGCAGCACTGACTGTATACATTTACCAAATGCACATGATTAAAGCACATTTTTTTACAGCTTTATAAAAGAAGTCAATCATAACTTTATTTTATAATTATAAAGTGACTCATAACTATATTTATTTTTTATACTTTGCTCCACACGTTACACCTTCATGACTACATCATGTTCAAAGCTTTATCAATAAATGGAAAGCTATACATATTGTTATTTATTTTATAGTTAAAATAATGCCAATGTTTTATAAAAACTATAGTACAACAAATCTATGCTTTTAACTGACTGAAATAAAACATTTGTTGTCTTAAAAAATGCAAACAATGGAAACTGTCCAATATTAGAATTACAATAAAAACAATTTTACTAATACTAAAATACTTCTTTTTATGTGTTATAAGATAAAGAATGGATGTTCCAACCTTAGTAATAAGGACCTGGTTGTGAATTTCCATCTATATGGTCCAAAGACTGATTTATGCATGCATTTCATGTGCAATGGTTTGTGCATCCCTGCTGTATCCTTGAAGGTCCACAGCAGGACAACCAAGCTTATGAACATAATAAATCAAGCCTTCTGTTTTCTTCATGTGTTTTTTTTTTTTAGTTTTATTTTTTATAGTCAGTGACATTAGTGTCTACATTCACAATGAGGATATGTCAACATCTAAAGCCAAGCAAGTAATATTGCAATAGTGTTGGCTAAGATGAAAGCATGGAAACTGACTATTCATGTGTTAGTATCACAGAATGTGTATGTACTCTCAAAACAAGCTTGGCGTCCCACTAAGTAAGGCATATGTAGGTGCATGAATAATTACATAGATTATTACTGGGGTTTTATGTTTTGCTTAAATGAATCCACAAGAGAAAAGGGAACAGGGAAAACAGCTTTGAAGAAGTCACAAGTGATAGACAGGATATAGAGCAGAAGAAAAGAAGAAGAAACATGAAGGACTGAAAGGCGAGAGGGGTGGCAAAAGCAATATAAATAAGTAGTAAAGACAAGGAAAATGATAAGGAGACTTCTTAAGGTGGTGTGTCTGCTTCGGCCTGCTGGAAGGCTTCTCTGTGTCCTTAAAGTGTATGTTCAGCCAGTTTTGGATTGAATGGGGATGTTTTAATAAACAATAAGAGGGGTCTGGTGGTGAATGAGGTATTTAAGGGGGTAACATAGCACCCCGATGGTTTCTTCATTTAATTGACTAGACTTCTTATCCTTAGTGCTTTCATAAGCAATGGGAAAGAGGATTTCGGCCTCATGACAAAGTTGGTATGGTCTCCTTCTCATACTGTTTCAGGAGGGACAACGGGGAAACCTATAATATATCTGTTTTTCAGTTTATGATGGTTATTTTATAGCATATTTTGATGTGGCTTGTCCGGAGACCAGCAGTATCAGGGGTGCAAGTTAGAAAACACCTGTATATTTTCCCCCAATGCCCACTGTATTATGATATATGTTTATGGAATTTTGCTATATTCCTTTGCTGTTCACTTCAATAAAAACAGTGGAAATTAAAGTTGAGATTTACATATCCAATATCCATATTTCCAATGTCTATATCTCTTGATCTTCTGACCATCACATTTTTTGAAGGTAGCTTCTACTTAGTACTGCTTAAATGCAGTACAGTAAAGTTAGGTAGCCAGGGTGTCTGGGCTTTGTAAGGTAGGGTGCCCAGACATCCCCGGTTTTCAGGGACAGTCCCGGATTGGGGACACTGTCCCCAGACCAAGTCTGTCCCAGGTTTTGTCCCCAGATTGGATTTGAACCGGGGCCCGAGCAATTTCAAAGACAGAGTGCAGAATTACAAAAAAAAAATTCTAAATTACACCCCCCCTAGCTTAGGGGGGTGTATTCTTCCATTATCTTTGCCCCTTTCTGATGATCATGTGCGGGTCAGAGCGGAGTGACTATTTTTTCAGTTTTCTGGCACATGCCCATTCCACTCCCACTCACATGTTCTTCAGGGACAGGGATCTATGCCTTCCCCTAGTAAAAGCACCTCCCCCACAGTGAGAAAACACTTGTTAGGTATACATTTAACCCTTTGATTGCCCTAGATGTTAACCCCTTCCCAGCCAGTGTCATTAGTACAGTGACGGTGCATATTTTTAGCACTGATCACTGTATTAATATCACTGGTTCCCACAATGTGTCATAAGTGTCACTTAGTATCCAATTTGTCCATCGCAGTATCGTAGTCCTGCTATAAGTCGCTGATTGCCTCCATTATTAAAAAAAGTATGTCCCCGGATTTTATTTTAAAAATCTGGTCACCTTATTGTAAGGATGAGGTTCAAATGGAGAGAAATACAAATCCTTGTTTCAGGGAAAAGATCTCTCATTTCATCTGCTTATTCGGATGTGTGCCTGGAGTTCATCTGTAATATTAAATACATTTATTTTAGTATAGTTCATGCTTAGGCCTCACACAACAGCCATAGAAAATGAGTGAAAACCTCCAGGCCAGAACCTATTGTAAGATATGGTAATGGTTTATGACTTGCCTTCCCTTCATGACTTTCAGTCAGGGTTTATTTCACCTCCTGTAAAATATTACCAAATGAATTCTGAATAATTACAGGTTGTTGCACAGGTAAACCCTGAAAGCTTTATAAAGAACTCTAAAGAATGAACTGCATATTAGAGTTTAAATGCAGTGTTAGGCAACCAAAGAAAACATGTAATAGCTGCTTGTTATGTTTTTGGCTTAAATGTCATAAACAGCATAAATTGCAATATGTTTCTATGATTATTGTGGAAAATATTTTGGGTTTACAAATCACATTTATGATGTTAAAAAATACATTTTTTTTATGTATAGTGATTGAATATGTGTTAAAAAATACACTCATACAGTAATAGAAAGAGATTTTTTTGTAATACTGCAGTTTAAGCCAATGACTTATGCTGGCCATACATTATACGAAAAATCGGACACTAACAATTTAGAAAAATGAAAGAATTTTCGTAAGGGCTAAAGATACTACCATCATGTAGCGACCAAATTTCAAAAGAAACATTTAATGGACATAAATTAACCAGTTTATCGTTCGATTTGATCACATTAGAAGGGAAGTGACAAAATAAAATTGACCTCTCGACATCCCTTCTGTGTATGCCCACTTTGTGTACCCTTCGTTGTGGACCGATCTTTCTTCTAAGTTATCGGAATCTGCGCTTCGTTAGCATTCCCATAGCTTTCCATTCAGTATGGATGGATCATGTGGATGAGAGGACCATTGACATAGCACTGCTTGGTATCATGGCAATACAACAATAAAAGCAATTTTGCTTGTCCTTACTTTGAAAGCTTATTTTTTTACATGACTGTAGTCAATGGCAAACTCACATGTACTATGTGTCCTGCTAGCTGAATGTGTATTTGAGCTTGTGTAGATGAAAGATCATTGTGTCTGCATGTTAACCACTTGCTGACTAGCTGGCAATGTTCTACAGTGACAGGTTGGCTCTCCTGCGCGAACCGCCTTAGATGTGCGTCGGTCCGTGCATGGGAGATAGCGGGCGCGCATTCACGGGTCCAGCGGACATCGAGTACAACTCGCAATCGCAGTGTACAGAGGCAGAATGGGGATCTGCCTATGTAAACAAGGCAGATCCCTGTTCTGCCAGATGACATGTCAGAGATCTTCTGTTCCCAGTGATTGGGAACAGCGATCTCTGTCATGTCCCTGGCAGCCCACCCCCCCTACAGTTAGAACACACCCAAGGAACACAGTTAACCCCTTGATCGCCCCCTAGTGTTAACCCCTTCTCTACCAGTGTCATTTATACATTGATCAGTGCATTTTTATACAGTCGGGTCCATAAATATTGGGACATCGACACAATTCTAATCTTTTTGGCTCTATACACCACCACAATGGATTTGAAATGAAACTAACAAGATGTGCTTTAACTGCAGACTTTCAGCTTTAATTTGAGGGTATTTACATCCACATCAGGTGAACGGCGTAGGAATTACAACAGTTTGTATATGTGCCTCCCACTTTTTAAGGGACCAGAAGTAATGGGACAATTGGCTGCTCAGCTGTTCCATGGCCAGGTGTGTGTTATTCCCTCATTATCCCATTTACAAGGAGCAGATAAAAGGTCCAGAGTTAATTTCAAGTGTGCTATTTGCATTTGGAATCTTTTGCTGTCAACTCTCAATATGAGATCCAAAGAGCTGTCACTATCAGTGAAGCAAGCCATCATTAGGCTGAAAAAAAAACCATCAGAGAGATAGCAAAAACATTAGGTGTGGCCAAATCAACTGTTTGGAACATCCTTAAAAAGAAAGAACGCACCGGTGAGCTCAGCAACACCAAAAGACCCGGAAGACCATGGAAAACAACTGTGGTGGATCACTGAAGAATTCTTTCCCTGGTGAAGAAAACACCCTTCACAACAGTTGGCCAGATCAAGAATACTCTCCAGGAGGTAGGTGTATGTGTGTCAAAGTCAACAATCAAGAGAAGACTTCACCAGAGTGAATACAGAGGGTTCACCACAAGATATAATCCATTGATGAGCCTCAAAAACAGGAAGGCCAGATTAGAGTTTGCCAAACAACATCTAAAAAAGCCTTCACAGTTTTGGAACAACATCCTATGGACAGATGAGATCAAGATCAACTTGTATCAGAGTGATGGGAAGAGAAGAGTATGGAGAAGGAAAAGAACTGCTCATGATCCAAAGCATACCACCTCATCAGTCAAGCATGGTGGTGGTAGTGTCATGGCGTGGGCATGTATGGCTGCCAATGGAACTGGTTCTCATGTATTTATTGATGATGTGACTGCTGACAAAAGCAGCAGGATGAATTCTGAAGTGTTTTGGGCAATATTATCTGCTCATATTCAGCCAAATGCTTCAGAACTCATTGGATGGCGCTTCACAGTGCAGATGGACAATGACCCGAAGCATACTGCGAAAGCAACCAAAGAGTTTTTTTAAGGGAAAGAAGTGGAATGTTATGCAATGGCCAAGTCAATCACCTGACCGGAATCCGATTGAGCATGCATTTCACTTGCTGAAGACAAAACTGAAGAGAAAATGCCCCAAGAACAAGCAGAAACTGAAGACAGTTGCAGTAGAAGCCTGGCAGAGCATCACCAGGGATGAAACCCAGCATCTGATGATGTCTATGCATTCCAGACTTCAGGCTGTAATTGGCTGCAAAGGATTTGCAACCAAGTATTAAACAGTGAAAGTTTGATTCATGATTGTTAATCTGTCCCATTACATTTGGTCCCTTAAAAAGTGTGAGGCACCTATACAAACTGTTGTATTTCCTACACCGTTTACCTGATTTGGATGTAAATACCCTCAAATTAAATCTGAAAGTCTGCACTTATTCGTTTCATTTCAAATCCATTGTGGTGGTGTATAGAGCCAAAAAGATTAGAATTGTGTCAATGTCCCAATATTTATGGACCTGACTGTAGTACTGATCAATGTAATAATGTCACTGGGCACCAAAAAGTGTCATTTGGGGTCGGATTTGTCCGCCTCAATGTTGCAATCCCGCTAAAAATCGCATATCATCGCCATTACAAGTAAAAACAATAAAAAAAAAATAAAAGCCCCTAAATCTATCCCATAGTTTGTAGACACGAAAACTTTTGCGCAAACCAATCAGTATACGCTTATTGCGATTTTTTTTTTTTACCCAAAATATGTAGAAGAATATATATATTGGTCTAAACTGATGAATACATTTTTTTTTTATATATATATTTTTGGATATGTATTATAGCAGAAAGTAAAAAAAAGTGTTTTTTTTTTTTCAAAATTGTCACTACTTTTTTGTTTATAGTGACAAAATAAAAAGCACAGAGGTGATCAAAAACTACCAAACGAAAGCTCTATTTGTGGGAAAAAAAAGGACGTCAATTTTGTTTTGGTACAGGGTTGCACAACTGCACAATTGTCAGTTAAAGTGACGCAGTGCCGTATCACAAAAAATGGCCTGGTCAGGAAGTGGGTAAATCCTTCCGGGGCTGAAGTGGTTAAAGAGGAACTGCAATCTTCTCATATAATTTGAAATAAAACATCTTTGCCATTCTGAAGCTTCCCTCCAACCACATTGCATATTATTTTATATACAGGGTGGGCCATTTATATGGATACACCTTAATAAAATGGGAATGGTTGGTGATATTAACTTCCTGTTTGTGGCACGTTAGTATATGTGAGGGGGGAAACTTTTCACGATGGGTGGTGACCATGGCGGCCATTTTGAAGTCGGCCATTTTGAATCCAACTTTTGTTTTTTCAATAGGAAAAGGATCATGTGACACATCAAACTTATTGGGAATTTCACAAGAAAAACAATGGTGTGCTTGGTTTTAACATAACTTTATTCTTTCATGAGTTATTTACAAGTTTCTGACCACTTATAAAATGTGTTCAATGTGCTGCCCATTGTGTTGGATTGTCAATGCAACCCTCTTCTCCCACTCTTCACACACTGATCGCAACACCGCAGGAGAAATGCTAGCACAGGCTTCCAGTATCCATAGTTTCAGGTGCTGCACAGGTGCTCTTCTAGAACATTCCCAATGACTTAATTACCTCTCCATTTCCCTAGTCCAGGGTCCCCATTTTTCTTCAAATGCGTTAAGTCTTCCTCTCTTCAGGTAGGTTACTCTTTCCTTCCACTTCGTTTCATTGACCGTTTTGATCCAATCATCTACAGTGGGTGGGTTCCTGTCCTGCCACTTCTGGGTGATCTTTTTCCTAGCTTGAAATAGGCTGCCCACTATTAGTTCAAAATGTTTTGATTGACTCATTCTTTCATCTAACATACCCAGAGTACACAATTGTGCTTCTTTTACTAAAGAAAGACCACAAATCTTATTAATGGTGTCTATTATTCCCTCCCAATGTCTAAAGAGTTTAGGGCATCTCCAAATCATGTGCACCAGGCTCCCCATTCCACCACATCTAGGACATCTATCATCCTGCCTTTTCCCAAATTGGTATAGTTTTTCCAGGGTATAATAAACCCTGTATATCCAATATAAGTGGGACATGCTTTGAGCTGGGGACATCGATACTACTGCACAGGTCTTTAGGCTTCGCTTCCACTGCTCCTCAGAGATTTCTCCTACATCCTCTTCCCATTTTCTTTTGATACTAGAACCTTCCACTGTGTCTTTTGTATGATCACATAGCTCCCTGTAAAGACTTGAGATTACCCCTTATCTTCGGTTAACTCCATTACCCCCTGGAGTATAGGTATCTCACTCCACTCTAAAGATTTATCCTTGAACCGGGCCTGCAATGCATGTCTGATTTGTAAAAATCTATAGAAGGACCAATTCGGGATGTCAAATTACTCCCTCAGCTCTTCGAAAGATTTTAATGTGTTATTTAAATATATTTGGCTGAGCCACAATATTCCCCGATTTTTTGTATAGTGTAGGGCCAGCTTTAAGATTAGTTATATGGGGGTTGAGCTCTTGATGATCCAATGACCCCTGTGCTTTGTGGGCTACTAATCAAGCACAACAGCTTCTACTCCTTGCACCTCGGTTCATACGTTCATATAGCACACCAGAGCAGATGGACCCTCTAATTATGGAAGGTCAAACAGGCATGTGGGTGTATGCCATCTCCCCATCTCCAGCATAGATGATCTCACCACAGCTTCTCTTCCTTGTATCTCGGTTCATGCGTTCATATAGCACACCGGAAAATAAATGAAAAGGGGGTTGCCGATAGTGTAGTATATCAAAATGATGTATTTATTCCAGGCTAATGCACTTATGAAAGGTCCACTGATTTCTACTGTGGGAGTGTGGGAAGATAGATTTCAGGTAGTTATTTTAACAATATTTTGATTGGAAATCTGCACTTTTCTGATAAATCTCATAATTTCACTCCCTTTCTTCTTAGTTTCTTGGGTACCATTATAGAACACAGATGCAGACTGGGAACTTCTCACAGCCTGGCCTAGCCAAAGTGGGGCAATGTTCACCACCTCTAGTGCTCTATCTCTGCTCTGTCGTGCATCCACGGGCTTTGCCGAAAAAAAAGTAAATATCCATCACCAGCTTTATGCATAAGTCATACATACAGTATATATAGGATTGTTAATAGCTGAGCACCCCTTGTGGACAAATGTCTCATTAGCAGCACATTTAAATCAATGCATTTGATGTGTATTAAATTAGATAGTTGTAAACAAAAAGTTCATCTTAACCACCTGACCTCTGGAAGGTTTTACTCCAGAGGCGTAACTAGAGCCTTCAGGGGCCCGGTGCAAGAAATTATGAAGGGCCCCCCTGACCCCTGGCCAGGGCCCTTCCCTCTTCCCGCCGATCCTGGGGCCCTTTACCCCCATTGCAGATCCCTTTATTACGGTCCTGCAGTGGCACCCTTTCACAAGTTCTGCAGCAGGCCCCCTTTTTGCCATCTTTGGGCCTCCCCATGGTGGTGAAATGCCATGGCCTGGTCACAATGGCAACCTTTGCAATCCTGATAGTTCCCTCACTGGTGTCAGTAGTTTTTAATTTTTATTTAAATTTTATTCTTTTTTTACCATTTCATTTTATTTCTTTTACAGTTTTATTTTTATTTTTACCATTTTTTGAGGAGCCCTGTTGGGGAGCTTTGATGAGATATCAGGGGTCTAAACAAAACTCAGCCCTCAATCTCCATATGTGTAGCCTCAGCTACACAGAATGAATGGACAGGAATAGCTGTGCACTGAGCCTCCCATTCATTCAGAAATGGAAGTATAGCAAAAACAGTTTACTATACTTCAGTTATGAATGAACCAATTGGTACCAATCACTGAAATGCCGCCCCCGCCATCCCTCCTATCCAGGTGTATAAGGGAGGCACACGGGCCCCCTGGAGCATAGGGCCGGTTGCAATTGCAACCCCTATCGTTACGCCCCTGTTTTACTCCCTTCATGACCAGGCCATTTTTTGCTATTTAGTACTGTTCTACTTCATTTTTTTCACACAAATAGAGCTTTCTTTTGGTAGTATTTAATCACCAGTGGGTTTGTTTTATTGTTTACTAAATAAACAAAAAAATTCAGTTTTTGTTTTTTTAAAAAACACATTTTTCTTGGTTTCTGTTATAAAATTTTGCAAACAAATAATCTTTCTTCATAAATTTAGGCCAAAATGTAGTCTGCTACATTTCTTTGGTAAAAATACCCCAATCAGTGTAAATTATTTATTATGTTTGAAAGTTATAGAGTCTACAAGCTATGGTATATATATTTGAAAATGGATCAACCCTAATATACTGATGGCCTATCTCATTCCTTGAGGTCTTTAAATGCTAGGACAATAATTGTAATTCTATGTATATAATTCATCACAGATTCTTCAAAAAGTGCCTTGAGCAGTGACTAAGACAAAATGTCTCCTCTCTCCAAAAACACCATCAGTAAGGCCCCTTTCACACGGGACTGTCCATTTTGACGAATGCCTCTTGCTCAGCAGGGAATGATCTGTTGATCCCCGCTGAGTCGGCGGATGAAAGGTCCGTCTCTGCTCACTGTGCAGAGACGGACTTGTCAGAACCCCGCTGTCCTCTATGGCAGTGTTTCTCAAATCCAGTCTTCAAGGCGCTCCAACAGGTCATGTTTTCGGGATTTCCATTATTTTGCACAGGTGATTTGATCAGTTTCACTGCCTTAGTAATTACCCAAGCCGTTTCATCTGAGGGAAATCCTGAAAACATGACCTGTTTGGGCGCCTTGAGGACTGGAGATGAGAAACACTGCTCCGAAATTGATCCGTCTGTCCATTTTCATCCGATTCCCTCTGATCCGATCCACCAAATGGATGAAAAATATGGTTTCCAGCCGTCTGGATGTCAGCGGACTGGATCGGATAGCCGCGGATGTTAGCGGACATGTCATCGCTGACATCCGTCGCTCCATAGAGGTGAATGGAGCATCCGATCAGGTCCACCTGAAGAACAGACAGGCGGACCTCATTGGTCCGCATGTGTGAAAGGGACCTTAGTGTTCTCCTCCACCATACGTACACCATGTGTACTAAACACGCATCATCAAACCGCTCATACAGATGGTGTAGTTGAACACTTGCTGGTGGTGTTTTTTTGAGAGAGGCAATTTTGGATGTTTTTTTCACAGCTCAAGCCACTTTTTGAAGAATCTGTGGTGAAATACATATGATAGACATTGCACTTTTGGACTTCAATTACACCTTGATATTTAAATAAGCACTTGTCTATTTTTTATATTTATACCACTTTTTTGTTTATACACTTGATTGTATGTATACTCTGATGATCTTTGTACCATTGTTAATATCAGTCACCAATTTAGGTTTAGTATTTTTTATTATTTAATATATATCTGAGCAAGCACTGTTATTAATTTCTCATTCCTTCTAAGGGTGTTTTGCTCTGATGTCCGTGGTGCAGTTCACCATTTATTTATCCATTGTTAATTAGACATCTATGTGGGTGTGTGTCCCCAAACTCACAATGTCTGTGTTTTGGTACATGCACCTGCACATACCCGTGCTCACACAGATATCAAATTGGAAGTAGCGGCTGCTTCCTTGCAGCTGCTGCATCCCAATTGACAGGAATATGACTGCCTGCATGTGGATGAATGGAACACCTGTGCATCTAGTGCAGGAAAACACAGCACTCTCATGGGCATTTGCCTTAGTACGCTTGTGGAAATGAGCCCTAAGAATTACCAATGACAAGAAGGTTTGGTGGCAGGTATGTGATGGCCCTGCAACACAGATGGCCTGGATTTCCTCCCTGTAGCAGTGTGACCTAATTCACCAAGTGTCAGTGTCCGTTTATGGCTGCCGTCCCCCCAGAAGCAAATGTGGGAGTTTCCTTAAAGTGGTAGTAAACTGTAAGAACAGCAACAACAAAGAATAAAAATTGTTCCCTATGCAGCTTAATGTCATAATGTGCTAGTATGCATTCCACACTAGCACATTATGACAGATCTAACTATAAAACAGATCCCTGCAGCCGCGTGGTGCCACCACTGACATGGAATCCATCTTCACCCAGTCTTTCTTCCAGGTTTGTGGGCTCCGGCCATTTGAATGGCCAAACTGTGATGCGTGCGGAGTCAGTTGTGGCACAGCACTCTCAATGGATGGCACACTCAAGTATTCCACACCTCAGACCGTAGAGCGCAGTGTGCATGTGTCGGTGATGTTACTGGGTACTACATTTAACTAAAATTTCCTAAACGGTGCACATTTAGGAAGTGTTCACTGTACCTACAGGTAAGTCTTATTATTGGCATAACTGTGAAATTAAAGTAAACTAGGTAGATATTCTGAGCTGAGCACAGCTGCAATATTTCCTAGTTAGCGTTACTAACAGTAGTTCACCAATGGCTTTTGGATAATTGGGTTGGGTTCTGCACTTAGGATAAGATATATGAAACAATTTAAAAGACTGCTGCCTTCCCTGACCACTCCACTAGGTGGAGTAGGATGGATATTATTGAGATGTAAAGGGGGTAAGTGGCGCTGTCTTGTGATTGAAATAATGGTGTGTAAATAAAGTGCTTCGTGCTGTGTGTGCTTCTGTTAAACCAATCAATACATCTTAACTCTTATCCTTTACCAAACAATCATACTTGCATACATACAAGCTAAAAATAATAGATTAGTGCCAAAAAATGTATTAAAAACATTCCTGCAGTTAAAGTGCCAGTGGTTGTGCAACGAAATATCCATATTGACCAGAAAAAAATATAATTTTAAGAAAAACAGTCCACAGTCCATTTGGCCAAAAAGTGACTCTGTGCAGAAATCACATTTAAATTGTTTATCTGAAAAAAACACAGTCCACAGTTCATTTATCCAAAAAAATGTGACTTTGTGCAGAATTCTTATTCTATCAGTGAATCCAAAAGTGCCTCCCCCAATTTGTCCTCACTCACCAGAGTGCGGTACCCCTGCAGAGGTGAACCACATATACACCTTCCCAAGGCTCCTGTTCCTAAGAATGACCGTTCCTCACTTTTCGCTTTGTTGCTCCAAATATGAGGTACATGTGGGATGATGGAAAGAAAAGCTCATAGTGTAATTCAGTTTCCAGAAAGGACTTTATTCTTAAAAATCTTTAAAAACAGACTCTTCATAAATCAAGGAACATCGCGCCTTCTATATGCTCAGATGAAGGACGCTGCACACTTCCTCTGGTTTGGGGCGGCTTGCGTTCCCCAAACAGTACTTCAAACCCAGAAGTGATGTATTGGTGTACCAGAAAGCCCCGCCTTACACGATTCGTCATAGGACGTCATCTAAAGCGGTGGCTATCTTGCAAGATGTAGGGGTTGCAAGGTGGCCACCGCTTTAGATGACGTCCTATGACGAATCATGTAAGGCGGGGCTTTCTGGTACACCAATACATCACTTCCGGGTTTGAAGTACTGTTTGGGGAACGCAAGCCGTCCCAAACCAGAGGAAGTGTGCAGCGTCCTTCGTCTGAGCATATAGAAGGCGCAATGTTCTTTGATTTATGAAGAGTCTGTTTTTAAAGATTTTTAAGAATAAAGTCCTTTCTGGAAAATGAATTACGCTATGAGCTTTTCCTTCCATCATCCCACATGTACCTCTTATTTGGAGCAACAAAGCGGAAAGTGAGGAACGGTCATTCTTAGGAACAGGAGCTTTGGGAAGTTGTACATGTGGTTCACCCCTGCAGGGGTACCGCACTCTGGTGAGTGAGGACAGTTTGGGGGAGGCACGTTTGGATCCACTGATTTCTACACTGATTTGAATAAGAATTCTGCACAAAGTCACATTTTTTGGAATAATGAACTGTGGACTGTGTTTTTTCAGATGAACAATTTAAATGTTATTTCTGAACAAAGTCACTTTTTGGCCAAACGGACTGTGCCTGTTTTTCTTAAATATATATAGATATTTCATTGCACAACCACTGGCACTTTAACTGCAGTAATGTTTTTAATTCATTTTTTGGCACTAATCTATTAATTTTAGCTTGTATGTATGCAAGTATGATAGTTTGGTAAAGGATAAGAGTTAAGATGTATTGATTGGTTTAACAGAAGCAAACACAGCAGGAAGAACTTTATTTACACACCATTATTTACATCACAAGACAGCGCCACTTACTCCCTTTTTAGCTCAATAACGCCATTGGATTTTATTTGTTTTGTGGTGCTGCCCTTTAGGCTCGGTTCACATTGCCCATGACCTGAAAGTTGTGTGACTTACGGTGCGATTTTGCCAGGCGACTTCCTGGTGTCTTGAGTGCTATTTGATGTGACTTTAAAGCAACTTTGAATTGACTTTGCAGCAACTTTGATATAACTTGGAAGAGACTTTGAAGCAACTTTCAGGGAATGCCTGGGTAATCTTTCTGTAACGTTGGATCCAAATCACATCAATATAGATGAAGATTCGACTTGGAGGTGACTTCCATTAAAATCTATGGGCACAAGTTGGATAGAAGTCACTTTGAAGTAGTACAGGAACCTCCGAATTCCTCTTTAATGGCAGCTGATATCTGTACCTCTCCTCTCCTGCTATCTGGACCTTGGATCCAGGTGGAGGTTTGGATATCCTAGACTGCAGGAATCATCCCACTGCTTGCCACCAATGTAACTCTGGAAACCCTGACTGGGTATCTCCACCAAGAAGCTGCTTCCTAAACTCTGGAACAGGAGACCAGTGAATCTGGCTATAGTTACCCTAAGAACTAGGCAACACCAGTTTTGGCGTAAACCCGATTAAGAACTCTTTATTTGAACAATAATACAGGCTTTTATACACTTGAGAAGGAGGTCACTCACTACATTGACAATGACCAAAATATTTACCCAAAACATCACACAATGGTTTATCTAACAAGGTACAGCTAACTCATGGCTAATCCCATCAAAAGGGATCCTTAAGAGTTTAGTAAAATTAGCCACCAGACAGAAACAATAGGTGAATGGGAATTCACATCTAGACAATGCTTTGATTAATCAGGATCTCACTACAGGTCAGACTTGCTGTCACCGAGCTTCACAAGGTACATTACACATTATCATTAATATAAACATAGAACAACTTCAGACAATAGCGGAAGACTTACTTACAATAAACACATTATGGCTGGGGGCCCCAGACAGGTGGCTTGCTGATGACATCAGCATCTGCTATGACCCCCACAATGGCAGGGACCACCATGGCCTCCTTAATAATGTCCATTTGCATTACATAAAAGAACATCTTCCTAAATGGTTGTAGCTCCCTCAAATGCCAGGGCCCATAATCAGTAAGCAAGAGGCTAACATTCAGTCCCCTCCAAAAGCTTCTGTCCCGGATGAGTTTATCACAGGAACCTTTTCTAAAGTCAGAGCAACTTCAGTAGTGCTAATTAGGTCAGCTCTCATTGACCAACATGGGATTTGACATCCCACGTGACTTGGGCTCTCACAAGTTGGATCCCAAGTTGCGGCAGTGTGAATCAAGCCTTAGACCCCTTTCCCACTATGGTGCTTTTCAGAGCTCCTGAAAACTCCTTCCCATTCATTTCAATGGATGTTTTCACACTGTGGAGGTGCGCTGGCAGGGCGGTGAAAAAAGTTCCGCAAAGAGCATCTTTGGAGCGTGTAAAAAAGGACCAAAATACGCCCCTCTCCATTGAATTAAATGGGAAATGCTTCAAAAGTGCTGCAAAAGCACAGAAAATGTTTTTTTTTAAGGTAACATTATCACGTGGCCATTAAATAATGCGCACTGTTAGCACCTCAAAAGTGCTTGAAAAGCTATGCAAAAGCGCCCAGCGTTTTGTAAGCATCATAGGGTAAAAGGGTAGCAGTTTATGAAATGTGTTATGAAAATCTTCAGATCAAGCAAGTAGTTCTTAAGTATGTATCACGTACCACGCTTTTTGATAAGCTATGTGTTCATCATTTGCACACTGTAAGGCATAGTTACAGATCTTTAGACACATGTATCATGTGATAGAAAAATGTTACTTTAATGTTGAAAATAAATTTCAATAAATTTGAAAAGAACCTATGTGATGGATGTAGATTTTTCCCTTTGCAAACTTTTGATCATATTATCTGTAGGGTTACATAAAATGTGTTTTCTATATTTCTATATTTGAAGTGTGGGGGTGTATAATAATTCTCATACTGCTACACATCTAAAGTTACAATAGTTTAATGGTGTATACAAATGCATGTCAAACACAGTTCAAATGCAGCCAGAGCTTTCAGTGACATACAAGCCTATTATCTTGTAAAGGTATATAGCAAGATTGTTATAATAATAGGTTTATTTATCTCGAACAGAATAAAAATGCAGAACTTTTGTTTCACTGATCACGGTTGCCGCCATAATGAGCCCAGGTGCTGTAAATAAGCTCCTTTATACTTGCCATGTTGAAGAGATGGAAACAATAGCATCCATAGAATAAAATTCTGAGCAATTATTATTTTTTCCTCAGATAGTATCCAATCATGGAGCAGAGAAAGCAAAAAAACATAAATCACAAGATCACCTTCACACTTCTAAATAATCATAGGGAGTGCACCTGTTTGATTGCTAAGATGCAATCTATTAAAAAAGGTGTGACAGAGATATGGCCCTATCATCAGTACATCTTTATACAGTACATATACACATATAGAGTACATCTTTATTTGCTTATCTAGAATGTTGTGTTTGCAGTGAGGGATTAGAAGTCGTAATGTTTTCACTCAAGTACCTATGAAAAGTAACAAAGGCAGTCACTGGGTTCAATTTAAAACTAGTAAAAAGGTCAACATAGGCAGGACAATATACGAGACAATACCCCAACTACGCCAGCACACCTAGCCAGAGCAAAAAAACGACCTACACAGTATTACTCCGCTGCTCTGTAAGAATACACTGATTGTCTGAGCCATTAATCCAAGGGAAATTTTCCAACACACCCCTTCAATAAAAGTCAATAGAACAATCAAATTCTGTAGAATGGATGAGCCCACACACAAATCAAAATTTGTCTGGTCCCCACTGAACTGGCCTAGTTTCATTCAGTATATGGACAGCTTTAGGGGCCACACTTTGCAGAGATGTTTTGATGCGGTAGTGTGGCTTCATGTGTACTCGTATATTTATATGACAAAATGCTTTTTTTCACGCAAGCATGACAACATACACACGTGGGTATGGCTCCAACCTCCACCCAATTACAGGACCAGTTTTCTATAAAATTAAACACCCGCCACAAGGTGCCATTCTCCTTATTTTCCACATCGAGCAGCCGGTTGTGCAGTTGTTCAGTTGAATATTTATTTTTACCTTGCTGTGTTATTGTGGCCAGCTATGCGGGTTCAGCTTCTCCTGTGGTGAAGTTCCTTCTGTACAGGCTGCAAATCTTGTATATGAAGGAGGCCTGCTCCGTACCCAGGATCCCTGGGGTTGTAGGATAATGGTCTCTAGGGATTGCACAAGTGCCTCCTTCATGACTCCATATTTGGACATCCATTGGACTTCCTGCTGGCTATGAAGTGTTCAGGTGGTATGGCGCATCACTTGGTGTGCAAGACAATAGTACTCAGCTGTTTTTATACTCTTTCAAGACTTACCTACAGGTATATGCACGTATAGAAGCAGGCATCACACGTGACTTGCTTGTTGTTGTTTTGTCCAGTTATGTCTGTTTTGCCATGCCTCACAGGTAAACAGGTTGGCCAGTATCTGCAATACTGCTAATGTGTGAACTGATATTGCAGGTGTCTATTGTTTGTTGCAGAGCTGGACCTTTCCTATTGTGTGTTATCTCTTAATGCCTGGGTTGCTATGTATTAATTCTGCAATGCCTGAACAAACGGACTGTGAAGACCTCCTGTCGATAATGCTCAGATACTAAGCCTAGTCAAGCAGCAACATCTGTTTAAGGTCCACCACTACCTTAGAGGCAGTTGGCCAAGGAATCTTCAACAGAATGGCCAGATGTGTTAGTCTGGGATTGTGGATAGCTGGTTTTCCTGGCCAGATGCTGTGCCAAATTTGTATGACAGAGACAGCAGTGGACAAGAAGGCAAATAAAGAGGATGTTTTGACTTTGATCAAACTGACTGAAGATCTCTAGTCAATTATTGTCAGATACTAATCCTGATCAAACAGGGAAACAATTTGTTTAAAGTCCATCTTTTGCTTGTCATGTGTCATCCTATCAATGGATAATACAATTTCCTATCTGCTCAAAGTCCAACTTTACCTCAGAAGCAGTTGGCCAAGGAGTCTTCATCAGACTAGCCAGATGTGTCACCCTACCAACAGGTGATGCAATATCCTTTGCAAATGCCTTGGAACAGCAGAATGGTTATGGAAATGAAGAATGTTTATACTACTGTTAGTGTTTTATAGTCTGTATGGGAGCTCACTTCAGTAGCCAAAGCTATTTGTATCTGGATAAAGGTGGAAGCAGGCCAGCAAAAGAACTCGTGTGTGAAATTAAGATGGCTGGGGAAGAAATATGGCCACTAATGATGCAATGTGCTGTTCCACTAGAGCCATGTAATATTCTGTTATGATCAGATGAGCCCTTTGGCCTAAGCCACAGACATATCTTCTGAGTCAAATTGGTGGCTGTTTGGTTACAAGATGGAGTCAGCGCTATCTAGAGTGCAGTTAATTCCTCGTGTTAGTCACCAATGCCCAGTAGGCCCTGTGGCCTTGCAGGCTGTGGTATCCTCAAGAGCAGTCTCTGGCCCTGGAACTTCCTATTCTACTTCATGAGATTCCAGACCATGTACAGCAAGTTCAAGTACTTCATCTGAATCTAACCAATTAATCTAACTGATCTGCTGGTTAAAAGCTAAAGAGAGGGAATCTTTGAGTGAAACAGTATTGATTTTGACTGCTGGTGTTTGCTGTATTTGCAGTATTTTTGTTTTTTGGGGGCTTTTTAACACTTTTTCTGTCACTTTTTAAATAGCTTTTTTTTCTTTCTTTCCTTCAGACTACTAATTAAGGGGAGTGGTTAATTGGTCACAGGTGATCAAATTCCTATAAAGCTCTCTGTTGAACTCATTTCAGAGCTTGCTACCTCTTTGCTTGCTGGACCTCTGACGAAGTGGACCTTGACTAAGTGGTGAGTTTAAAACAAGAGATTATAACAGGAGTCTTCAGGACCTCTAAGTAATATCTGACATCTCCTTTTGTGTTGTTGTATCTGGGAAAATGTGTGCTAGCAAGATTGAAGGTTTTGTACAGTGCACAGTGTGCCGCATGTATGCAACTATGGAGCAACAGCTCCAGGATGGATACTGCTGCAACAGATATGAGTGGGTTGCCCTTCTGGAAGCTCGCATTAGAGATCTAGAGGAGCAAATTGCAATGCTGGACGGAGCTGTCAACCTTGAAAGGTGGCTAGTAGGGTTAAGGGGGAGGGTGGAGGGGTAAGTCAGGATTATAAGGTAGTTAGATGGGTTAATACAGTTAGAGGGAGTGGTAGGGGCTCACAGAAAAGGAAGGCCAGCCCTGGGTTTGAACACCCTAACAGATTTGCCAAGTTGAGTGAAGATGCGGGGGTGGCAAACTCAGAGGTGGCAGCCCTAGATGTCACTGCTCCCCCTAACAGCCGGGAGAGCAGCCCATCTAGTAGGGGTGGTAGGGGTAGTGCAGGTAGGCCTAGACATTGGTGGTAATTGGGGATTCTATAATTAGAGGGACTGATAGAATAATGTTTTTTGCTGTCTCCCTGGTGCCAGGGTTCGGCATGTGGTGGACCGGGTTGATAAACTTCAGCCCCGAAAGGATTTCCCAGGTTAGGACGAGAGCAATTTTTGAGATTTGCCACTGTGTCGCTTTAACTGACCAATGCACAGTCGTGTGACTTTGTACCCAAACTAAATTTGTGTCCTTTTTTTCCCACAAATAGAGCTTTCTTTTGGTGGTATTTGAGCGCCTCTGCGTCATTTCTGATCACCACTATAAACAAAAGAAGAGCGACAATTTTGCAAAAAAACCTGTTTTCCTTACTCTTTGCTAAAAGACATATCCAAAAAAAAAAATATATAAAAAAACATTTTTTTTCATCAGTTTTGGCCGTTTATATTCTTCCTCATATTTTTGGTAAAAAAAAATTGGAATCGGCGTTTATTGATTGGTTTGCGCAAAAGTGGCCGCATTTACGGATGATGAGAATTCATTTCTGGGGTTTTAATTTTTTTTATTTTTTACTAGTAATGGTGGCGATCTGGGATTTTTAGCGGCACTGCGATGTTGGGGCTGACATGTCGGACCATTTTGACACTTTTTTTGGGACCAATGACATTTATACAGCGATTAGAAATTTAAATATCCAATGATTACTGTATAAATGTCACTGGCATTGAAGGGGTTAACCTGCAGGGGGAGATCTAGGGGTTAACTGTGTTCCCTGGGTGTGTTCTAACTGTGGGGGGGCTGAGCTGTTATGGGCATAAGAGATCTAACTGATCCCAGTGACAGGGATCAGTAGATCTCCTATGCCCCCATTAAAAGAGCGGGGAACCGCCGTGTTTACATCAGCGGTTCCCCGTTCTTTTGCTGTGGCTGCTCATCGCAGCTCGCCGGTGGACATCAGGTCCACCCGAGCCACGGGCACACTCCTCAGGAGTACGGTGGGCACTTATTTACGGTGATTTGCGGGACGCATCCACACTGCCCCCATGAATATACGGTAGGCAGTGTGGAAGTGGTTAAGAACCAACTTAAAGAATTAGGTTGCAAGTTGAAGGGAAGGACCTCCAAGGCAATATTCTCTGAAATATTGCCTGTGCCATGCGCAACACAGGAAAGGCAGGGGAGATTAGAGCCCTGAATGCATGGCTAAAGACTTGGTGTAAGGAGGAGGGCTTTGCGTTTTTAGAGCACTGGGCTGACTTTTCATTGGGGTGCAACCTATATGCTAAAGATGGTTTGCACCTAAATGGAAGGGGGTCTGTTGTGCTAGGGGAGAGGTTTATGGGAGGGCTGGAGGAGTAATTAAACTAGGATTGAGGGGGGAGGGTACATTAGATTATAATGGGGTAGACAGGTCAGACAGGGGTATTGGTGGATGGAATGGGAAAAGATGGGAGGAGGGCTAAGGAAGATGATATGAAGGTTCCCATGTTACAATCAACCATTGAAAATGGTACTGTTTGTACTAACATTAAAAATATGCAACATACATGTGCAAAATGTGACAGTGAATTAAAGTGTTTATTCACCAATGCCAGGAGTCTGCCAAGCAAAATAGGTGAGTTGGAAGCTCTGGTGCATGAGGAGAACTATGATTTGATTGGTATAGCTGAATCTTGGCTTCATTCTTAACATGACTGGGCTATTAATATTCCTGGGTATGCTCTCTTTCGGAAAGACCGGGTAAAACGGAAGGGTGGGGGTGTCTGTCTCTATGTGAGAAGTGATCTCAGAGTGAGTGTGAATGAGGACCTAGTTGATGGAGAGTGTGATGAGTCTGAAGCATTATGGGTAGATCTGCATATGGGTGTGCACACTACAAAGGTTATCATTGGAGTTTGTTATAGACCTCCCAGTGTTAAAGAGGAGGTGGAGACTCTGCTCCTTGCACAGATGGAAAGGGCTGCAAGGGCTGGGACTGTGATAATAATGGGGGATTTTAACTACCCAGAAATTAACTGGAGTAATGGCAGTGCTGGGACAGCTAATGGGCAAACATTTATAAACCTATTACAGGACAATTTTATGGCCCAGTTTATTGAAGCCCCAACTAGGAATGACGCTTTGCTGGACCTGGTAATCTCAAACCATGCAGAGCTTATTACCAATATTCATATACAAGAACACCTGCGTAACAGTGACCATAACATGATTTCATTTAATGTAAGCTGCAAGCAACAAACACACACGAGAAAGATTAAAGCACTTAATTTTAAGAGAGCAAATTTTACAAAGATGAGGGCCGCTCTCCAGGACTTAGACTGAGAGGGAATATTGGCATCGATGAACACAGAACAGAAATGGGACTTTTTCAAAAAAACTGTATGCGAACTCACTGCAAAGTATATTCCCATGGGCAATAAGTTTGAAAGGCTAAAAAGAAAACCAAGTTGGCTCACGGCCAAAGTTAAAAAAGTTATACATGATAAGAAAAGAGCATTTAAAAAATATAAAAATGAGGGAAAACTATCATCTTTTAAATGTTACAAAGAATATAACAGAATATGTAAAAAGGAAATCAAGGATGCAAAAATTCACAACAAACGACAGATTGCACAAGATAGTAGGACAAACCTGAAAAAAATTCTTCAAATATATTAATAGTAA
This sequence comes from Glandirana rugosa, assembly GCA_018402905.1. Taxonomy (NCBI): domain Eukaryota; kingdom Metazoa; phylum Chordata; class Amphibia; order Anura; family Ranidae; genus Glandirana; species Glandirana rugosa. Next base: position 5,356,763 of record BLSH010262742.1, read on the forward strand.
AAAGGTCAGGTCTGAGCATGTAGGCCCTTTACAAAATAATCTAGAGTTCGTGACTGGGGACAAAGAGAAGGCAAACTTATTAAATACTTTCTTCAGCTCTGTGTATACAAAGGAGCATGGGGGAGCTCATGTCCACAATGGGGGTGGTAGTGACACAGCCCCAAATGATCCACAATGGCTCAAAAGTGAAATGGTCCAGAGGTATTTAGACATAATAAAGGTAGATAAAGCACCTGGACCAGATGGCATCCATCCACGGATCCTAAAGGAATTGAGCTCTGTCATTTCAAAGCCATTGTATCTAATTTTTAGGGACTCCTTAATGACTGGAATAGTACCACTGGATTGGCGTAGGGCCAATGTGGTGCCCATATTTAAAAAGGGATCAAAATTTTTACCAAGTAACTATAGACCTGTTAGTTTAACTTCTATAGCTGGGAAGATACTGGAGAGTTTAATAAAAGACCACATAGATGAGTTCTTGCTGGAAAAAAATGTTTTAAGCAACAGACAGCATGGATTCATGAACGACAGAAGTTGTCAAACAAACCTGATTTCTTTTTATGAGGAGGTAAGTAAAACCTTGGACAGAGGGGTGGCTGTGGACGTGGTGTACTTGGATTTTGCAAAAGAGTTTGACACCGTTCCCCACACACAGCTAATTTGTAAGGTAAAGTCTACAGGCTTGGAAAGATCAGTTTGTAAATGGATAGAAAACTGGCTAAAAGACCGAATTCAGAGAGTAGCGGTTAATGATTCTTATTCTGAATGGTCTAAGGCAGTGTTTTTCAACTCCAGTCCTCAAAGGCACACCAACAGGTCATGTTTTCAGGATTTCCATGAGTTTGCACAGGTGATTTGATCAGTTTCACTGCCTGAGTAATTACCACAGCTGTTTCATCTGAGGGAAATGCTGAAAACATGACCTGTTGGTGTGCCTTGAGGACTGGAGTTGAAAAACACTGGTCTAAGGTTATCAGTTGTGTACTCCACAAGGGGAGGAGGGGGATCCTGGCGGCTGTGTTGTAAAGCCCGGATGGCGGCTATCAAAGCTGGGTCAGTGAAATGGAGCGGATCCCCCTCCTCACTTATCCACCTCTTTCCAGCAGCCGCGGCGAACTGAGCACAGAGCCCTGAGTGCCGGACCTGAGAGGAGGGGGGGCTATCAGAGCCGCCGACTCCCGTGGCGGCGGGAGGGGGGACGGATGTGCTCTGTCTGCCTGCATGCTGCCTAGGAGGGCACCTGTGATGGAAGGAGGGGGGGCACCTGTGATGGAAGGAGGGGGGGCACTTGTGATGGAAGGAGGGGAATGTAGTGTCCAGGACGAGGGGGGGAGGAATGTAGTCTCCACGGGGGGGGGAGGAAGGTAGTGTTCACGGGGGGGAGGAAGGTAGTGTTCACG